>CM053587.1:17622343-17642498 GCA_028646515.1 Pseudochirops corinnae | reverse complement strand
TTATAGCCCTTTGGGCATAGTTCCAGATTGCTCTCCAGAATGGTTGTATCAATTCACAACTCCACCAACAATGCATTAGTGTTCCAATTTTTCCACATCCTTTCCAGCATTTGTCATTTTCCTGTTTTGTCATCTTAGCCAACATGTCAGCACTTTCTTGACACTTTCTGAAGCCACACTGGCTCTCAGGTAGATGACCTTCTTCCAGGTGAAGGATCAGTTGCTTGAGGAAGACTCTGTGAAGACTCTTGCATTCAATGACTGGAGAGAGAGGACCCCTGTGATTGTCGTAGGACAGCCTGTTTCCTTTTTCTTTATAGAGTTGGACAATGGAGGCATCCTTGCTCTCTAGGGGATCTTCTCCTTTTGCTATATAACCCAGAAGATTTCAGTTGACTTTTTTACGCGCAGCAGACTTCCTTCCTTGTAGATTCTCTGCTGGAATGGAATCAACACCGGACACTTTGCCACATGAGAGGAGCCTAATGGCATTCAAATCCTCTTCTTCAGTTGGAAGTTCAGCTAGAGACGAATTGACTTCAACCTAAGGTCAATGGTTTCAGCATTGTTTGATGAGAACACTGTGGAAGTGTTTAGTGCATCCCTCTAGGATTATGTCCTTATCACAGATCAATGTGACTCTATCAGGGAGGAGTAGTTTAGAGGCACCAGTTATCTTTAACTCATAAATACTCATCTGGGCATTGTAGAAGTGTTTTGGATTGTTGCTATTGGTATAAAACTGAGTTTCATCTGCCTTCCTACAGAGCCAAGAATCCTGCATCACTCTAAGCTTCACTTGTATTTTACTTTTGGTGACATTAAATGCTGCCTTCTTAGAGATAGACAAACCATTGTGCTGGCAAACCCTGGGGAGTTTTGTTGTTGTTGTGTTGTTTTTTTTTTTTTTTTTGCTTTGTAGCTTCTGAATTTCTCCATCATTTTCATCAAACCAGTCCTGATATTTGTGAGTATTCTGGAGATGAACAAATGAGGTGCTATACCCCAGATCTCTGAAAGCTGCCCACTCATTTTCTGCTCCACTGTTGCTAACTGTGTGTTGACTCAGCATTCCCTCCAAGTCAGCAATAATCTGTTCATGCATAGAGTTGCCTTGGGGCTCCTGCTTTTGTTGAATGTGAATGTTTATTGGTCCAGCACACTGCATCACACAGTTGCCTTGTCACTCTCCCACCCTGTCTGTCTCTTCTCCTTACAGTGACGTAGTCCATTAAATGCCTGTACTTGTTGAGAGGGTACATCCACAACATTTTTGTGTGTGTGTGTTTAGGTAAATGGACGATAGTGATAGTATTTGTGCTGAGAAGGTCGTGAAGCACACAAGTCTTCAGTAGGAAGTGACATGTCTTTTAACTGTTTCTGACTCCATTCCTCCCAAGAACTCCCTGCTGTGTCTGATAGTCTGTGCCTCCTCTGGTGTTAAAGTCACCCAGAATCACAAACTTGTCCTCTTTCAACACATCAAAGATGAGGGTCTCCAGATCTTCACAGAAATTTTCTTTGACTTCATCAGGTCTCATAATGGTGGAGGCATAGGCACTGATGATGGTGGCATGGTGCTTTCCTGCAAGCTGAAATCCCATTGTCATAAGCTTGTCTTTCATTCCTTTTGGGAGGCATACAAGCTTTCTGACTAGACTAGATCTGATTTAAAAACCTATGGCCAGCTTCATAGTGCTCTTCTTCACAATGGCCACTCCATTTTTACTCCAGAAAACTATGTATCTGACTTTGGTAGGTTGGCCAGCCTTCATCTGCCAGTCTTGTTTCACTCAGGGCTGCTATTTGGAAGTGTTACCTGCTGAGTTCTCTCACAACAAGAGCTGTTTATATTTCAGGTCTACTGGATTTCGTCATGTCTATGAGTGTGTGCACATGTGTGCACATACCAATGATGAATGGAGTCATATTCACAAAATTTTTTGTACTTTTTTTGGTGCATGTTTCAATTGTGGGGTGGGATTCCTATATGACATGGTAAATAGGCCAGGATTGGGTGAAATGGACAGGTCTGGGGGTACCTTTTCTAGCTCTTTCCTCATGCCAGGAGGTAAGCAGTGGGGCTCTTCCAGAGAAAAGAAAAAGCTGCTCAGATACCTAGGGGGCTGCTGAATTCTATTGCTGCTTCAGTCCAGTGAGAAGACTACCCTATGGCCTGGGTTGCAGGGTTGTGATTATAGCTCCCAGTGTATCCATATATTCTATATATCCTATTCACCATAGGACTTCAAAGTGGGTAAAATAGGAAAATTATAACATAGTAAAATAATAAAATAGTAAAATATTATGAGTAATGTCTTGACTCATGCATAAATTGGATTTAAGTGAGGAAGAATTGTACAAAGTCATTAACCTCTTTCTTTTTTCCAGTGTCATCAAAATTCGGTGCCAAGACAGCAATCAGAATGACTCTTGGTGGCCTGGGATGCAGTGGATGACCTTGGCATCTTCAATGTCTGAACAAGCTCTAAGTGCTCCACAGTGCCTGCTTCAGTCACCCCCGTGGTCCTTTAGAACAAACTGCTCTCATTCACCCATTCTGCTGGGGGAAGTTTTCACACACTTGGAGTAGGGAAGCCCCATTTCCCCCCAAATCCACATCTAGTCTAAGGCTGTTAGTTACCTTCAACCTGGGTTAGCCCATCTGCTGAGACAATTTTACTGGTGTGTCTCTCATGCATATGCTACAGTTCTTTGGAACCACAGGTGGGATTGAGTGACAAACGGACACCAAAGGTAGATGAGCAGTCCTGAAAAGGGCTTGTCAAACCCTCCCACCAGAGATGCTAGACCTCCTTGAATACCCCATATACCCTAGAAGACTACTAAGTAGTCCCTCAAGATATACAAAGTGTTTTTCACACAACCACCTTTTTAAGCAGCTTAACTATCTTTACTCCCATTACCTTTTTGCTCCCTGAAACCACATATCCACATACATTTGTGGCCATTTTCTGCTCTATCACTCTACATTTTCCTTTTCCCCTTCCTAGCCTCCCACTTTCTACATCTTGCTCTAAGAAATATAAACATCCACACTACCATCATCTTTGGAAAGAGAGTGTCAATGGACTACCCTATTTTCCTACTCATCATCTTTTGACTTCCTAGACCAAAATTCCCTTCCCTGGATACTATTCCTCTAAAGATATTGTCTTTCATATTAGAATATAAATTCTTTGAGGTCAAGGACTGTCTTGCATTTGAGTTTGTATTCCCAGAGCTTAACACAGTATATGATACATAATGCACATTTAATCAATGTTTTTCATTCATTCATTTTACTTAGGAGGAAATTGAAGATCAGAGAGGTGACAAGAGTTGTCCCTAGGTATTAAACCAGTAAGTTTCAGTGACAGATTTAAAACCCAGATCACCTGGTTCTAAATTAATTGCTTTCCTCCCCTTATTGTATTCCATCTCTAAATTCAGAAGTTAGATTATTTATGCTTCTATGTCTAGACTGTACAAAGGCCACAAAAGCTTGCTGAGCATTTGACCTTGAGGGAGTCAGCTCTTGATGCTAAAAAAGCATCCTTAAAATGTATACTTAGTATGTAGAATTAATAAACAGAAGGAGATAACACCAAATAGAACACCCATGTGTGGCTGCATGTCAGCAGCTTCTGCTAGTCCAGGGGTGGGGAACCTATGACCTGCGTGTGACTTTCTAGGTCCTCAAGTGTGGCCCATTTGGATTCAGTCAAAGGGCCACACCTGAGGACCCAGAAGGCCACATGCAGCCTCGAGGCCACAGGTTCCCCATCCCTGTCCTAGACTTACACAGCTCCAAGCCAATCTATAGGTTCACTCTAAGCAGAGTAGATTTAGAAAAAACACAATTCATTTGTTTTATCTTCACTGGTTGCTTCAGTCAGTGAACAAAGGGATTCATGAAATCAAATACAGTTTCTAAATCCTATTAAACTCCTGGTTGATATCTGAAGGATTTCAGGAAGAGGGAGTAAATTCAGGAGCCAAGATTAGTTTTCAATAGCTCTGCTTTTCTGCTCATCTTCCTGTTTGGTGACTGAGCTCTGTAGGACAGCCCACAGCCCCTCTTGGCTACCCTATTTGCCTCATTTCCATCCCACAATTGCTGGGTTTTTTTCATGGAATCACATACCAGCTTCATGGGCATATCTACTCTCAGGAAATTTATAAGCTAAGGTTCCACTTGAGACGCGGAGCCTGACCCTCGGATGAGATCTGGTTAGTTATTGGACACACACGGCACTAATCCACATATTAGGCTACTTTGTTTTTCTCAGCACATTCCATTTAATAGCAAGACTGTTGTTTGGTTGCATCCCATTCTTTGTGACCCCATTTGGGGTTTTCTTGGCAGTACGTCTTAGTTCTGAAAGACTTTATAAGAGTAATCAACTTATGAATGTTCCTTAATCAGTCCTTAAAAGAGCATTCAAGAATAAACTTTTGTTCTGCTTTTTTTAAAAATGGCTCAGTTTCAGAAATTGGTTATGTCATCTTAAAGGTCCTCAGAAAAACCTGAGAAATGCATTATGCTCTTCTTTCTGGGTCTCCTTTTAAACAGAGCACACATCTCTGAGTCACAATGACATGTGTTTCTGAATATTTAGTTTCCTTATGTAGTGGAAGTATTCTTCTAGGGAGGAAAGATGAGAACCTGCTTGGAGCACAAGGCTATTAGGGCACTCTAAAAATGCTGTGCCTTCTGTGGGTCTGTCAGCTGTTGCCTTAGCTCACTGATTTTGTTTTTAAATGTTGATGGAAGAGAACTCTTGCTGCCATTAATTTTCCAGTAGAAAAATGACTTTGTGTGTGGGACTGTAGTGTTGATATGTGACCAATAAATGTATTGCACTGTTCAGTCAGTACTTGTCTTGATGATTAATAAAGATTCTAAAATGTTATAGTGGAAAGGAATATTGCATTTTGATTCAGAAGACCTTAGTATAGATCTCATCTCTGCCACTAGCTGTGTGAGCTGGGGGTATGGACATGGGGGTGGGCAATGTTTAATAACCAGCCCTCTGGGAGGGGCATTATGCTTCTAACGTGTTGAGGGAGGAAGTTTGTATATTTGTAATTATATCTTTAGAAGTAAATATTCTTTTATAAAAACTAATTTGGCTGTTAGAGACTAAATGGAACTGGGATGCAGGCAGAGGACACCTCCAATTTGGAGGAACATGATCAGTGGTGACTGCATCTACTGACAGAGCCTAGATGCCCCAAACCCTCATATCAGAGAATCAAGCCCCATTTGTAGTGTTGGCTGATTTTGGAGATATAAATATTCAGGAAAGCTCCAGCACACCCCTGTGTGACCCTCAATTGAGTCATATAGACTTTCTGAGCCTTAGAAAATTCATCCGTAAAATAAGCAGAATATTTGTAATATACATCTTAAAGGACTGTCATAAGGAAAGCACTTTCACCCCATGGGAGGGGCTGGGCTGTAAGAACAACAAACTGGCTTCCTTCCTTTCCTTTCAGCCATCTTCTGAGCCCTGAGCTGCCAACTCCACCTGCAGCAACCAGGTGGGAAGAACAACATGGAGGCTCCTGCTGCTTGGAAGGTAGGTATATTACATGCCTTCCTTAGTGATCTCTGAGAAGAGGGTTTAGGGCATCTAGGCTCTGTCAGTAGATGCAGTCACCACTGATGGCATTCCTCCAAATTAGAGGGGTCCCCTGCCTGCATCCCAGTTCTTTTTAGTCATTAACAGCCAAATTAATTTTTATAAAAGAATATTTACTTCTGAAGATATAATTACAAATATACAAACTTCCTCCCTCAACACGTTGGAAGCATAATGCTCCTTCCCACTCACCTTGTTTCCTTCCCCATCCCCTCCTGCTGCACCCCCATTCCCCCTTTAAGGAGGACCAGCCTCTGGGAAGGAGAAAGGTTTTAGATTCAGAGCTTAGCTTAGTTCCTATGTGGCACAGGCCCAATTTCAAGTCCCTAACCTCCCTTGGGCTTGAATCCCAGGCATTCTCTGGCTTCTCCTGCCTTCCATGCTGGGCTCTCTGTCTGTACCATCCTTCCTGGAATCTTGGCTCCAAGGTCACCATGGCTTGAATTTCCCCATTCAGAGGGGATTACCACCTTCACCTAGACAAAGAATAGGACAAATGAAACAGAACAGAAACAGAAACACTCCAAGCTACAGTGGCCTAAGAGGAAAGGAGGAGGGAAGGGATCCCCCCTCTCCCTTTCTAGTCCAGTTCATGGCACCCATGCAGTAGGTAAACTTTGTATATCTTTTCACTCTGGATGAAGCAAGGAAGAGGGCTCGGGGAAGACAGAAAGACTGCTCCAGTCTGTCAGTTTTAAAGATGCAACCTGTTCTGGCTATGTGACCAATCTAAGGAGACTTCTCCCATTTACATTGTAGAATACAAGATGTCTCCTCTCAGAAGTGGGGTGCCTTCATGTTAGGTGATTTGGGCATGTGCAAAGCAAGCCCCTGTTACACTTGGGAGCTGGGAGTCTCCAGCTATAATCTTCTGGTGATATGGAAGAATTCTAGGCCTTAATATCCATTATACCACTGTGTCCTGAGGTTCTCCAGGCCTTAACATCTGACACTTTGACCACTCTGCCCTGCAGACCTGCAGGCAATGCCATCTGACCTGCCAATGCACACAAAAACCCCTGTACCTTGTCCTCTACCTCACCAGTGAACCCTTTGGATTTTCAGGCATTGCCATCTGCCCTTTAGCTAAACTGTCTTAGATGTGTTTTCGCTTCCAATTGCATTGTGTGTTCCTTGAGAGTAGAAACTATTTCATTTTTCCTCTTTGTATTTCCAGAACTTAGTACGGTGCTTGACACCCAGTGATTGATGAATAAATGTTTTTTCTTTCCTCTAAGCTCTTATGAAAATATGAATTATTACTAGAATATAATAAAATGTTAATTACCGGTCATTGAGAAATCTAGGACACAAAAGTATCCAGTAATATATGAACAAACAACTGAATTTGCAGTATCTCTTGTTTGCCTGTTTTGTGAGAATGCATGATTCCTTCAGCGTTCTTAAATGATGATAGCTTAAGAATCCACAAGGTGTCAGGGTTCTGCCTTTGATTGTGAGATAGAGGGTGGATTGAAGGTAACTAGTAGGTTAAACTAATTACACAGTATTCGTTTATACATCCAACAAACTTTTATTAAGTGTAGGGGTGTATGGGTGAATGGGTGCTCAAGGAGGACTAGCACCTCTGGTGTGAGGGCTGGCCAAGACCTTTATAGGGCTGCTCATCTGCCTTTGGTGTCCATCTGTCACCCATCTTTCACCTGTGTCTCCAAGAAGCTATAGCATGTACAGCAACCACACCCTGGTACACTGTCTCTTCAGATGGGCTAAATGAGGTGGAGGGTAACTGACAGGCCACAAACCCATTGGTGAGTGAAGGGGGTGTCTATTCCAAATATGTGAAGACTTTCCCGGTAGAATAAGTGGATGAGAACAATTTGTTTCAATGGCCATGAAAACAGCTGAAGCAGGAGCTGTGGAAAGCTTAGTTTATTTAGACACTGAAGATACCAAAGTATCTCAGGCCATCACCAGTTGTCTTGATTTTTGTCTTGCCATTAGACTTCAATAATTCTGGAAGAAAGAGTGAGAGTGAGGCTGATGACTTTGTGTAATTCTGCCTCACTTAAATCCGACTGATGCAGAGTCCTCTTCAAAAACAAGTGCCTATTTTGTACAATGTACTATGGTAAGGAAATACTAAGGGGAATACAGAGATGTGATTCTTCCCCTCAAGTAGCTTACAAATCAGTAAGGAAATCAGAGGATGTTTTGAATGTTGATAAACATCAATGGCTCTGGGTTAAATTGAGGATTATTTTAATGAGTAATATCAAACAATTTAGGAGAATGATTGCATCATTATTTTCCACCACAATATTATAAAATTTTGTCAAAAAGAAGGAAACAATTCCTTCTCATTTCTTGTTAAAGTTACTAGTTGTTCTTTCCTTCTTAGTTTTATGATTTATGTATTTAGTTATGTAGTTATTTTTCAGTCCTGTCTGACTCTCTGTGACCCCATTTGGGGTTTTCTTGGCAGAAATACTGGAGTGCTTTGTCATTTCCTTCTCCGGCTCATTTTACAGATGAGGAAACTGAGGCAAACAGGGTTAAGTGACTTGCCCAGGGTCACACAGCTAGTAAGAGTTTGAGGATAGATTTGAATTCAGGAAGATGATTATCTTGCTTATCCCCCCTGCCACCTAGCTGCTCCTTTCCTATATAATGTAGGCCCTTATTCCAACAATCTTTTCCTCCCCTTTTTCATGCATCCCTTTTCTCTTCCTACTGGTTTTTCTCCAACCTCCTACAAACAAAATCAGGAATTTTTGACATGTAAAAAAAAGAGAAAAGAATATGAAGAATTTTTAAAGAGCTCTGGCTTTGAAATTAGATGACCTGGCTTCAAGTCCTGCCTCTACCACACCATACCAGTGTGACATTGGGCCTCAGTTTTCTAATCTGTAAAATGAGGGGATCTGAGCCTTTAAAGACTGTCTAAATTGGACTACCAAGGGACTGGACATCCCAGGAAGCCCTGAGATGCTAAAAGAGCCTATCAGTCCTAGAGGCCCTAGGGGGAGCAATTTTGTTTATTGACTCTGTCTTCAGGTAAGTTGTTAGTTTAACTTGGCTTTTTCTTATATTTCTGCCAAAGTTCTTGCTTATTACCTCCGTCATCACACTCTCATTAAGAGATATCTATCTGAATATAATTGTATAAAAGTTAAATATGGTATATCTCAGGCAATTATGGAATGAGATATAAGGAATGTACAATTTTCTCAGCTGTGCATGGTACCTTTACAAAAATTGACCATGGTTTAGGACATAAGAATCTCATAAGCAGATGCAGTAAAGTAGAATATTAAACTTATCATCTATTGAACATAACATAATTAAAATTATGATCAATAAAGGGTATTTGAATAAAGTTTTCATACTAAAGAATTTGTCAAAGAACAAATCATATAAACAGTAGATAATTTCATTAAAGAAAATAACAATGAGATAACGAACTTTTGGGAAACAGCCAAAATAGTTGTTAACTAAAAATAAATATTTCTAAACACTTTTGTCAACAAAAGAAAAAGTAGAACAATGAATTATACATGCAACAAGAGCAACAAAAAACTAGAAAAGTAAAAATTTTTTTAAAAGCCCAATTAAACACTGAAACAGAAATTCTGAAAATCAAAGAGAGTAACAAAAACAAATGCAAAAAACCCCATTAAAGTTGTAAAAATTTGGGGAAAAAATCCTAATAAAATAGAGAAACCATTAACTAGGTGGACTTTTTTTAAACATAAGGAAAACTAGATTGCTAGTATCAAAAAATGTGAGAGAAATTATATTTCTCTCTTCTATTAATCACCATTTACTATTGGGGAGATCTGGGATTTTTTTCCCTTTCTATTTCCTCATTTAGAAGTCAGCCCCTGTAAGCTATTCTGACAGCCTTTGAAGTGCAGGGCTGATGATGAGATGAAATCTTGGGCAAAATTGAAAAAGCTTAGATCTGATCAAAAGGTAAAGAAATTTTAGTTTAAGTGAATTTCTGGATTCTGGCCCATTGTGTTTAAGTCAGATAGGTCTGGGTAGAAGTAGATTCCCCCTTTTATATAGATAACCTTAGACAAAGTAGTATCGGTATAGGTCTCTGACTAAAGACTGAGTGATCAGTCAAGTCCCCCAGATCTTTATTAGAATAAATCCACTTCTCATTATAATATTCATTCTCTCATTACTTGTTAACCAATCAATTGATTTCCACCCTCAGGAACACCCACTCTTCCAAGGGCATGTAAGCATTGAGTGGGTTCCACGAGGGATCTTTGGCATTCCGGAATGCCACTGATCCTTTTGATTATTTTATTTTATTTATTTTTTAAAATTTTATTTATATTCTATTTATTTGTCCCTTCATTAATTTATTTATGGACATAAATTTATCTATGTAAATTTTATTTTTATTTTATTAATTATTAATTATCTGCTAACATAATTAATAAAATGATTAACTGTCTCTTAAACTTTTTACATGTCACAAATGAAAAAAGAAAACTCACAATAAATGAATAGTAAAAGAAATAACTAAAAACTATTTTGTCCAATTATGTACCTCCTGAAACTGATATGGAATGGATGAATATTTATGAAATACCAAATACTTAGATTAGCAGAACAAGAAACTGAAAATTTAAATAACTCAATCTCATAAAAAGAAGTGTTAACAGTGACATACCAGTCCAGGTAACCAGACTTTTTTCCACAGTTGTCTTGGACGTCTCAATCTCAGCCCCATGTATAATCTACATGTATACACTCTCTAAGACTTGAAGACGCGATTTTTCCCCAGTTCTCTACTTTTATTAGCTAGACCCAGCATCGGGTCATCTGACCTACTCCTTGGCCTAATTTCTGATGACTTCCTATAGGATTTAGTCTAGCTGTAGCCTTTCAAGAACTCTGGATCTCAGGTTGGGAACTGTCTGAGTTAATCCCAACTACCCTTCCCTATAATGGCATAATAGCTAATAGTTAAAGGGTTTACATTTTACAAAGGGCTTTTAACTTCCCTTGGCTCACTCATTCTTCCTAAAATTCCATTAAAGCAGAAGGCAGGAATTTTTAGTATGACTGGTAGTCAGAACCAGTTTAAGCACAATTGTGAATTAGACAAAGAGGGGGCCCTGGAGAGAGGAAGTGCTCAGTTCAAATTCTGCTGTAGAAATTACTAGCTATGTGACCCTCAGCAAGTTAACTTCCCTTAGCCTCAGCTTCCTCATCTGTAAACTTAATCTAAGCTGTGCTAAGATTTTAGAGAGGGCAACTATGTGAAACAGTGGATACAATGCTGGGTCTGAAGTCAGGAAGACAGCTTCCTAAATTAGAATATGGCCTCAGACTAGCTGTTTGACCATGGGAAAGTCACTTAACCTTGTTTGCCTCAGTTTCCTCATCTGTAAAATGAGCTGGAGAAGGAACTGGCAAACCACTCCAGCATCTTTGCCAAGAAAAACCCAAAAGAGGGTCATGAAGAGTCAGACACAAATGAAAGACAAAGGTTTTGACTGATAAAGATTTGCTTCCTCCCAGAAATGTTTGAAATTTAATCTCAAGGATATAAACACTTTGATATCCAAAGGAATAAGTCATAGCTTGAGAGCTAGAAGGGATTTTAGCCTCCATCTAGTCCAGTCCCCTTACTTGACAACTGCAGAGAGATTATGACTGGTCCAAGTGTGCACAAATACTTTGGGAGCAATGTCAGAATTCAAACTCAGTTCCTCTGACTTTGGTACATTTTATCATACTTTCTTCTGACTCTCTAACAGTGGAGTTTCAGGCATCCATGAGAGGATTGAAGGAGATATTTTCGATGAGAGGAGAATTTATTGGTTTTCACTTCACATATGTCTTCTCTGCTTATCATGTATCCAGACCCATTAGTGAATAAAACAACTCATGCCTACGGATGTGGTCCAAGCTTCGTTAGATATTGAGAGTACGTTCATTTGCTATATAAAATATAGCATATATAACATATAACATAAATATAACATAAATAGAAATAGAAACCTCAAAAGTATTGTATATTTTTATTAGATTTTTTTCTTTCTCAATCATGGGATAATGATTTATTAACTGTGGCCATGAATAGTCAATTCAACAAAAAACAGCCTTTAAACTTTCATTTGACTAGTTAATTAACAGTTAACAAAGACAGTGCCATCTGGTGGTTTAATTGAGAACATTCATTGTCAAGGACGGTTATTTCTCTCCCAAAAGGTCTTTTAAGTTTATTTGAACTTGAATATAAATCTTGACCCCACTTTTTAAAAAGGAGAAATGCTCCATAAGTAATCATTTCCAATCAAGTGTTTCTCACTCTGTCACTATCCCTCCCCTTTCCAGGCTTTTTCTTTCTGGTATTCTCAGTAGCATGTAAATTAGGATAGGCGACAATCTCTTCATAATTGAAGAAAAGATTAATAAAAGATGAAGTTTCTCTAAGAAAAATAGCAAATATCTTAATAGCCTAAGTAAAATACTATAATCAAAACTGAAGGTCAAATAATAATAGTTTTTACAAAATTATGTATAGGTCATAACAAAGGAACATTTATATAATAAATAGACGTGCCTAGCTTATGAATAGTACATCAGGGTTTTCTAAAGCATGTTTGGGCTGTAGACTACCAGTATTCCTTGCCTCAAGAAAAACCTATTAACTAGGAACCAGGAAAACATATGCATGATAAGAACAACAAAATATACATACATATAAACATAGACACACAGAGACAGAGACACAAAAACACACAATACAAGGGCATCAGGTAACTTGGGAAAGAGGAGAACTAGCAGCTGGGGGTATCAGAAGAGGTGTCATACAGAAGATGATGCCTGTTGGCAATCTTACCTGCCTTACTCTTATCATGAAATGTTCTGTATCCAGTCTTCTACTTCTTAAAGAGAGGAGTGAGGTACATTTTCTTTTCTTTTTCTTTTTCTTTTTTTTGCTTTTTGGGAGGGCAATTGGAGTTAAGTAACTTGCCCAAAGTCACACAGCTAACAAGTGTTACATGTCTGAGGTCAAATTTGAAGTCAGGTCCTCCTGACTTCAGGGCTGGTGCTCTATTCACTGTACCACCTAGCCGCCCCAAGGTACATTTTCTTATCTCTTTCTCAAAGGTCAGTACCTAGGGTGACTTGGCCAGATCACCCTACCTTGCAGTGGGTATCAGAGGCAGCTCTTGAACTCAGGGCTTCCTGACTTTGAGGCCAGCTCTCTATCTGACCTGTCATGTAACTTCTCTAAGGAAGAGATTGTTTAAAGAAAAAAGGAAAGACGTACTCCTGACACTGAGTGCATAGCAGGTGTGGTCACTCCAATTCTATGTCTTACAGCTATCCAGTCTATGAGATGTACTTTGAAATGATGCTGTTTGTCCTTTTATTTTGACATACTTTATATTTTGTACCTGGTGTATAGAATCATAGTGCTGGGATCTCTTGAACAGGAAGGTGCTCACAGGTGAATTTAGCCCATTTCATAGATGCTGAAACTGAGGCCTAGGGAGGTAAAATGACTTGCCTAAAGCCATAGGTAGTCAGTCGGGATTTGAATCAGGTTTTCTGACTCTAGAGACAATATGCTTTTCTCTGTACCATATTGCCTCCCTTAGCATTGTTTTTTTCACAGTGGGGAGCCAATGTATTTACTAAGAAAGTTAACCAAAGAGGGTTTAATTAATAGAGGTAATTATGACAAAAGAAGTTTCCATTCTAGTTGTACACATGCAAGCATATGTATACACTTCCACAAAATAACATTTTATCTGTTCTGTGTCCCATTCCAATATCTTTTCTGGTTGGCTATGTGTTAAGTTTTAATTCTACACTCACTTCATTTATTGGATCCTTGCAAAGAGCTTTGCAAGAGGCTCCAACGCAATAGCACAAAGAGTTTCTTTAAGTCTTTTAAAGGAAGGAAAGCAGGAGATAAAGAATTAGTGGGAGCCACTCTATGATCATGGTGCAGCTATTCAGGGAGA
This sequence comes from Pseudochirops corinnae, assembly GCA_028646515.1. Classification (NCBI taxonomy): domain Eukaryota; kingdom Metazoa; phylum Chordata; class Mammalia; order Diprotodontia; family Pseudocheiridae; genus Pseudochirops; species Pseudochirops corinnae. The sequence continues at coordinate 17,628,883 of CM053587.1, read as the reverse complement.
GAAAGGAGATAGCAAAAAGGCTTAATAAATAACTTCTCCTGGGCTTCACTGGGGAAGATGTTCCAGAGATTCTTGTAGGCTGTCAAAAGCAGCAGCTCAGGCCCCTCTTGCTAAGCCACAAGATCTGAGTTAATCATAGTTGGGTGCAGTCCAGAGTTAAGGATGCTCACACCGGATGATTAAGAGAAGAGCCTTCAGGATTACCTGGCTCTGAGGTGAAGCAGAGGCAGCGGACCAGAAACACAGCTGGTAAAACTGGAGGCTTGAGTCAGGTTGCCAAGGTAAGGTCAGGATGATGATGATAATTAGTGCTCACGTTTCTAGAGAGCTTTGGGGCTTATGAAGACCTTTCCTTACAATAGCCATTTGAGGCAGGTAGTACAAGTGTTAGGATCATAAGATGATAGATAGATCTATAGCTGGATGGGCCTTTGGGATTGTTTAGTTCATCTCCCTCACTTTACAGTTGAAACTGAGGCCCAGAGAGGTTCAGTAACTTGCCAAAGATCACACAGGTAAATGTTAGAACTAGGATTTGACTGAAGGTCCATTGATTCTGGACAGCCAGGTGGTGAGATGGATAGTGTTGGGCCTGGAGTCAAGAAGACTCATCTTCCTGAATTCAAATCCAATCTCAGACACTTACTAGTTGTGTGACCTTGGGCAAGTCACTTAACCCTGTTTGCTTCAGTTTCTTCATCTGTAAAATGTGCTAGAAAAGGATACTCCAGTATCTTTGCCCCCAAAAAAGGGTCATGAAAAGTTAGGCATTACTGAAAAATGACTACACAAGAACCTCTCATTCTAAATCAGTCACTCTGTTGCATTTTCTTTTTTTTGTTTTTTGGAGAGGGGAAGGCAGCGCAATTGGGGTTAAGTGACTTGCCCAAGGTCACACAGCTAGTTTTGTGTTGTCTGAGGTCGGATTTGAACTCAGGACCTCCTGACTCCAGAGCCGGTGCTCTATTCACTGTGCCACCCTGCTGCCCCTCTTTCCCATTTTAGAGATGAATAAACTGGTCTGAAAAGGCCAATTATTTTATCTGTCCATGAATATATAGCTAAGTTTAGAGCTTCAACACAAACTAAGGTCTTGTGACTCTAGTTCCATTCTCTTTCCATAATACAACAGTGCCATGAAGAGTCAGGAGAGCTTAGAAAAGCACCATGGTTCATACTTAAAAAGCGAAAGAAAACAGCTTGAAATGTAGGTCAACCAGGGAGAGGACTTAGATTTACATACTTACAGGGGTGGGGAACCTACAGCCTGGAGGCCACATATGGCCCTCTAGGTCCTCAAGTGCAGGAAGCCAAACATTTTTGTTTCACTGAAGCCAAACATTTTTGTTCTGTGAAGTTTGGATTCAATCAAATGACTGCATCTGAGGACCTAGAGGGCCACATGTGACCTCTGGGCCACAGGTTCCTCAGGCTTGCTCTATGAATACTAAATGGTGACACTTCCAACCAGTCAGTCAGTCAATGAGAACGTATTAAGCACTTAGTATATGCCAGAAATTGGCTTAAGGGTTAACTCCTGCATGCTGTTCCACCTGACTCTATAGCAGTGGTTCTCAATCTGTGGGTCGCGACCCCTTTGAGGGTCAAATGACCCTTTCACAGGGGTCAAGGGGTTGCCTAAGACCATCAGAAAACACATATTTCCAATGATCTTAGGAACCTAGACATGGCTCCTCTATCCATCTCCAGGCCAGTCTGCCCACATGCAGACACGCCCACATATGAGTATTAAAGGGTCGTGGCATTAGGAAGGTTGAGAACCACTGCTCTGTAGGATCCTGACAAAAAGGAGACCAGAGACAGTAGTTAAAATAGTGGTAAGTGGTAAGCACATTCAACTTAATTATAAAAACATCATTAGAATACATGAAACTCAAATGTTTTAAAGTAACTCAAGGGTGCAATTTTGACTAAAATGTGTGTTGTCACAAGTGACTGTTGTGCTGGACTCGAGATCATCAATGTGACCCATTTCTATAGGAGGATTTACAGACTAATGGTTATCTTCTTCTAGTGATTAGTACTTCCAAATCAGGCAATCTGGTGAAATCTCTGTGTAGCCCCCCCCTCTCAGAGGCTCTTTCTCACGTGAAGGGTCTGGCTCTATCTCCTTCAGGGATACCTACTTCTCTGAATCATTACTCCTACTCAGTTGGTAACAAGGAATAGTGAGAAGTGGCAGCACTCCCTTCTCCCTGTGATCAGCCATAGTTTCCCTAAGCACGTGGGCTCACAAAGCTTGCAATAACAATATGAACACCTAGCATTTATATAGCAACTTCAGGTTGGCAAAGCACTACAAATTTTATCACATTTGATCCTCACAACAGACCTTTGTAATCAGTTTAAATTTTTTTATTCCCATTTTATAGATGAGGAAACTGAGGTAGGTAGAGATTAAGCGAATTGCTCTGGGTGACATAGCTATTAAGGGTCCGAGGATGGATCTGAACTCTGGTCTTTCTAACTACTGGTCTAGCATTATATCTGCTACATCACCTAGCTGTCTCAAATATAGTTGCCTCAGAATATGACAGTTATAAATAAAGTTAGTTATAAGTTAAGGAATATAGGATGTACTTTTGATGGAATCCTAATAAAGCTGCCCCCAGTCCCAATATATATATATATATATATATATATATATATATATATATATATATATAACTTCATTACAGGCCTCACTGAACAGTAGGCCCGCTGTACCTACCTAGCCCCTTCCCTTCCCCTGCCAATATCCTAACTTCTTCATATATGTTTCACTGCTCACTAGAACAAGTGTGTCCATGAACTCACAGTTCTCACAGAAACAGAAGGTATGTCCATGTGATGGAATCCCAGCCATTGCCTCTACCTAGGCTCTGCCCCGACACCCATTCCTCATATTTCTCACAGAAACAGAAGGTATGTACATGTACTCAACCATAACCACATCCATCTAGTCTCAGACAGGACCACAATACTCAGGCAATCAGAAAGTAGAACCACCAGGATGCCCACGCAGCATGTGGACCCCGAAACAATAGAAGGGACTTTCCCTAAGTAGGCACCTGTGCAGTAATAGTGAAGAACTGACTTAGAGTAAACTTATGATGTCGAGAGGCTTATTATAATATCATTATCATACATAATACGTCCCCACCAAAACGGGTTTTTCTGTATGCATTGTGGGTAATCACATGCGTAGTTCCACTGTGGCTGGGACCCCCTCCTCCATTACCTAACCCCTTAACAAACCCCTCTTGCCTTTTTAATATTCATGATTTCTGTTATATAATTGTGTCTTTACCCTATAAAAATCCATCCTGCTTTCTCTGAAGTTACTGGTTACTCTTGGAACTTAGCCGTCTCCACGAGAGGCATCAGTCTCAATAAATGCCTATATGTGGATTAGAGGTGGTCTGACTCTGAATTCTTTGAGACGATTCCACCACAACACATCATGAAACCTTAACAGTTTTTGGGTGAGCAGAGCCCCGACTGCAGTACTTTGACTTGATTCTAGAACATCAAGAACCTTCCCTTCATTAGAAAGCTTCCCTCAGTTCTGTCTGGTATCCTTGATTGATAGCACTGCCCTCAGTGGGGCTCCACTTTGCTACTCCCCATTACTTTCTTCTCTTGGCCTCCTGGACCCTCTTTAGCTCCCAGCAGTCAGTCATTTCAAGGCTGCCTCAATATTCCCTGTAGCTCTGCTTCCTATAACTTAGCTCCTGGTACCACTGTCCTTTGTCCACCTCAGCTCTTTCTGCTGCTTTTACAATTCTGTTTTGTCTTGGGCGGAGGCTTCTCGTTATCTCACCCATGAAATTCACTGTTTAGTAGTAGCTGGCCTCTGGGCCGAGACTACTGCAGTGTTTTCTGGTCTTAACCAAGTCACAATTGAGCCTCTAGATTAAGACTGCTTTTATTCTTTTTTTAAAAAAATTATTTATTTATTAACTTTTAGTTTATAACATTCAGTTCCACAAACTTTTGAGTTGCAAATTTTCTCCCCTTCTGTCTCTTCCCCCCCCCCATGGTGGCATGCAATCCAATATAGGTTCTACAAATAACTTCACGTTAAACATTAATCAAGTTGTACAAAAGGATTATAACCAATGGAATGAACAAGGAGAAAAAAGAAATAAAACAAACCAAAAGAGAGAGAACAAGTAGTTTGCTTCGGTTTGCATTCAGACTCCGTAATTCTTTCTGTGGATGTGGATGGCCTTTTCCACCATGGAACAACATCTTTGGAGCTGTCTTCTAACCTTGCCTTGCTGAAGGGAGCCCAGGCTGTCAAAGTTAATCGTCACAGACACAATGTGTCTGTAATTGTGCAGAGTTCTGCTTCTGCTCTCCTCACTCAGCAGCTGTTTATGAGTCTCTCCGCGTTATTATGAAGTCCGTCTGCTCCTCGTTTCTTATAGCACAATAGTATTGCATTACAGTCATACACCACCACTTGTTCAGCCGTTCCCCAATTGGTGGGCAGCCTCTTAATTCCCGATTCTTGGCGCCACCAAAAGAGCTGCCATATTTTCATACATGCGGGTCCTTTCCCACTTGTGTGATCTCTTTGGGGCACAGCCCTAGGTGTGGGATTGCCCGTTGACTATTCTTACTCTTTTGACATTTTCCCTCAGCTTCCTACCACACTCAAGGGGTCACTTCAGGCAGCGGAAGAAAGGACTCCTGTGCGTTACCTGCATAGGCATGTTTTGGATTCCAAATGAGTGGGTCCCACTTGTTTTCCTCCTCCCCCAGAACACAGGTAGGGCTCCTCCAGCTTATAGTAAAACTCCTATTAAATCTTGAGATTTAAAAGAGTATTTCCCCTTACTACCCACTTGTCTTTCCACTTTCTGTGAACTTCTTTCATCTTTGAGGTCTCCAGATATATGCATGTGTATATTTGTGTGTGTGTGTGTGTGTGTGTGTGTGTGTGTGTGTGTGTGTGTACCTTCATAGAGTACCTCTCTTATACTCTGTCAGGGCCCCTGAAAGATGGTTTACCCCATGTTCAAGGTACTCTGTGAGTCTGTACCTCTCTAAAACTCTCTACCTCCCTGCTTGGTTCACATTTGTCTCAAAGGGATTCTCTTATAGAATTATAGACACAGATTTAGAGCTGGACCCCATAGCCCATGTTGTCTAACATCATCATTTCACAAACAAGACAACTAAGTCTGAGATATTAAGTGACTCACTCTGGGTCACCCAGCAAATTGGTAACTGGAATAGGATTTGAATGAAAGATTCCTGATCCCAAGTTAAATACTATATTCACTATACCAATTAGCTGCCCCCTAACTTTACTCTTTAGTTTAGGGGATTTAAATTCAGTTCAGGTTACTAATTTCTGTCTATTTACAGCCTCATGTAAATCGACTTTGAGCTGGCCAATTGATAAGGACACAGAGTAACTGGAAAGGTTTGTGATTGTGGGAGAGAAATCATCATCCTGCCTACCTCTCTAGGTATGCCTCTGGCTAGGAACTAGACGCGCTTCTCACTTTTCTCAGACTGACCAGTTTCCCCAGCTTCTGTCTGCCAAACTAGCACTGATGACACAAAGATTAGCTTAATCAACAGTGCATTAATGTACCTATTTTCTCATTTTCCTTTTTTGTTTTCTTAGCCAGTCTGATGAATATGAGGCAGTACCTCAGATAAACACAATTTTAATGTTACAATTTTATAATGTATTCAAAATGGACAAAAATGTATGTAGATGTCATTATGTATATTTGTTTCCTGTAACGATACTTCACTATTTTCCAATGAGCTTTCTAAGCTCAATGTTCAATTAAAATTTCAATAAACAATTTATTAAACCCTTATTATATGCCAGGGACTTCAGAAGCAGTAAGGTAATGAAGACCCAAAAGTTACTGCCCTCTGGGAGCTTACATTCTTCCTTTTTTTGTGTCATGGATCCCTTCAGTAATCTGGTGACATTTGTGGACCCCTTCTCAGAATAACAATTTTTAGCATATAAAACAAAATACATAGGACTATAAAGGAAACCAAATATATGTATATGTATGTGTGTGTGTGCGCACGCGCGCACATGTATGTTTATAAACCTAAGCTCACAGACCCCAGTTGAACAGCTCCTGCACTAAAGCTACTAGATTGGTGCAGTGGGTAGGGCTTCGTCTCAGGAAGACGCGTTCAAATCTATCTTCAAATACTTAGTAGCTGTCTGATTCTGGGGATCACTTAACTTCAGCTTGCCTCAGTTTCCTCAATTGTAAAATGGGGATAATAATAGCATCTACCTTCCAGGGTTGTTGTGAGGTTCAGATGAGATACTTGTAAAATGCTTAGCACAGTATCTGACACAGCAGGCACTTAATAAGTATTCCTCCCTCCCTGTTCCCTCCCTCCCCCTTCCTCCCTCCCCCCCTCCCCCCCTCCCTGCCTCCCTCCCTCCCTTCTTCCTGCTTCCCTCCCTCCCTTCCTCCCTCCCCCCCTTCCTCCCTCCCTCCCTTCCTTCCTTCCCTCCCTCTCTCCTTCCCTTCCCTCCCTCCC
>CM053587.1:17591976-17619476 GCA_028646515.1 Pseudochirops corinnae | reverse complement strand
AACCAAATAACATTGGATTATATCTTACAAAGAGCTATTTACTTCAAAGATATATCAAGAATAAATACAGATATTTCCCCTCAAATTTCCATCCCATACCCTCTTAGTCTGAGGAGTTTAGCTCACAATTTAGCTCAGTTCCTATGTAGCATTAGTCCTGCCAATTTCATGTCCAAAGGCAGTGGTGGGGGCTGACTTCTGCTGAGCTGGAACACCAAGGACCCTTGTTCCTCACATGTTGCTGCTGGACTGGCTGCAAAATCTAGCCTGGATTCCTGGGCTCCTAGTTCCTTATGACTTGTACTCCAGGCCAGAGTGGAGACTCTGCTTCCTTTACCTAGAATGGAAAAGAACAAACAAAAAGACTGAATAGCTAGGCCCACCAGGGGCCACATGACCTTGGGGTACAGGGGAAGTATGCCTTCATGCCCTTCCCCCTTACTCTGTGGTCTTACTGACTGTGAATGAAGGAGATCTTTCTCCGTTAGACACCAATGCAACAAAAGCCATGGGTGTTGCTGAGTCAGGAGGTTTTAAAGATGTTACTAGTTACAACTATGTAGCAGATAGAAAAAAAAAACTGGTCCTAACATATGGCAACTAAAGCAGAACATCCACACATGATCCAATCTTCCAGTTTCCTGAAAGCAATCTTTTATGTGGGAGATGCTGTTTCAGGTGATCTGGGCATGCTCTAGACACCATGTAGAAGATTGCTACATACATGTGTAGTCCTGTATATGTGTATGTATGCCTATAAAATATTTCCCAAGAATTTCTTATACATTCAGGTTTAAGGTTCATGAAGAAAACAGTAATATTTTTTGCTTTTAGGATAAAAGATCTAAATTTGGCATCAAGTAAGACCATAGCTGACCTACCTGACATAAGTGCATTCTACTATAGATTGGTAGAATCTGTTGGTGTAATTTATAAAAACTAGTCCATTCCATCTGTCTAGATTCATTACATTCAAAGTTATATTGTTAAACTGACCATCAGAAAATCATTTTAGCTAATTCTTTGGGGTTACAATTCACATGCTTTGATTACTTAATCATGGGTATAATGAACCATGCTATACTTTTAATAAGAGCTGTAATGGTGTGTAGGAGAGTAAGATGATCAGTGAGATTTAAATAATTTTTTAACATTCATAGATTCATCCATGGTACAGTGGGAAGAATATGAATTTGTAGTCTAAAGGACTTGTGTTCAAATTCCAGTCAGCTACTTGTGTAATCTTTGGCAAACCACTGGGTCTCTGTGTTTCTGTTCCTTCCTTAGAGGGGACATTAGCCTCTTCCAGCTCTAAATTTATGATTCCATTCTGAGCTCTAGTTCTAATAATTTTAACTATTATTCCATGTTCTGTTTAATATAACATTTAATTCAGCTCCAGACAGAATCCTGTGATCATGGGTAAAATTCTTAGCCTTTTGGGAAAAAAATCTGAAAGAGTTCAGTTTATTAAAAGCTAACCAACTAGACCATTTTTAATCACTGGAATGTTCCTCTGGTTTGAGATTGGGACAAAATGGCAAAAAAAATAAGCTGATAGTGACTTAGCTGATAAAAGTCAAATTTTAGGGTTTACAGATTCTCTTGTACAGTACATTCAATATCTGACTTCACAGCATTGGATCATGAAAACTGGTGGCCAGAATGATGACTCTGAGGTATTGCATATTCTCATTTTTCGAAGATTCAGGCCTGCTTAATACCCTTTATATAAGGAAGGTTTACCAATGAATGTTTTGGAAAATTTTTCCACAAGAGCTACAAAAAAGGGTTTTCTGTTAATGCTCAGTTAACCCATGCTATATGAGTGAAAACACATTATTTCCGAAGCACTTTTGTTGATTAAAATTGTATTGTATTACTGTTGATTAATTGATATTGTTATTTGTTTCTCCATGTTTTAAGTGATATTTAATTGGGAGGGTAAATAACAGAAATAAAAAAAATCACTTTCCTTTCTCTTTACTCCTCTTCCCACCCTTCCCCAATCCCACTTATCAATAGACTTGGTTGTACTTCTTGGAAGCCAAGAGACCTCATCAGTCAATTATAGTGCTACAGACGCATTAGAATACCCATCTATTTTGACTTGTTTAATAGCTGCTACTTCCTCATTGACCAGTAGATGTCATCTGTGTTCTCATCCTGGATAATTGGAAAATTTTTCTGTCTTTGAGCATAAACACAAAATCCTGAAACTGTAAGAGTGGACAGCATCTTAAAGATCATCCAGTTTAAACGCCTGATTTTATAGACAAGGAAACTTGCAAAAACTTGTTAATTGACTTACCTAATTTAGAGATAGCACGAGGAGCATCCTCAATGGTAAATCTAAACAGATCAGCCCAACTAACGATCAGCTTTAAAGATCAGCCTAAACTGTTCTGTGGATCCTTGATATTCTGCCCCAACATGAATAGAAGATTCTAAAAAAAATTTCAGTGCTAGTGAACATTGTCTTGTCCTACTCACCCTTACCCCCATCTCAAGAAATGAAGGAAGAGGGGGAGCAGGGCAATTATTAAAGGATGAGGTTTAGAGGTAGAAGACACCTTAAAGGTCATTTAGTTCAACCGTTTCATCTTATAAATAAGGAAACTAAGGCCCAAACAGGTTAAGTGACTTGCCCAGCGTCCCACAGCTACTAAGTATCTGAGGCAAGCTGATTCATACTCAGCTCTTCCTAGCTCTATATCAGACTCTTGGTTTGCTACTCCAGGTTGCTTGGGTTGAGGACTGTGATAGATATATAGCAAAGGGAAGGAGTTGTCACTTTTCAAAGGATAACAGTGTGGATTTTAATGAAGATTTCCAGAAGGACTCTAGCACTAAGGTGATAGAGTAATATAATGACCCCACCCCCATCCCCCCAATAACAACAAAAAAACCAAACAAACCCCAAACCAAAACAAGGCAAATGTTGGCTCAAAGATGAGGCCGTTTCTGAACAATAAGACAATAGGGATATAGAGCTTGAATGGATCCTAAATAGGATGAAGAAATTGACATTTAGATAGTTTAAGTGCCATGTCCAAGAGTACACAGTGTAGCACAAATGTAGCAGGGATTAGGCACAACATTCCTATGTGCAGCCTGGGTGGGAGGGTGTGGATGTGGTATGAGCTCAGTAGCCCACAGCTATAACAACCATCTTTTCTAACCCTCCCCCAACTCCTCCCCTGCTACTGACTCATTTCCTAATTAATTCTCATCCCAGGTTCTAAGGCAATCAAAGGGTATGTTCTGATATCCCTCACAAATTAATAGAAATGCACCATCTCTCTCATTAATTAATCACTTAGCTTTGAATCGTCACCAGTTTATAAATAAGACAGAGAAATCTCTTTTCCTATAAGCTTTTGCTCTTTGCCTTTTCTCAGTCTCATAAATTTAAGTAAGACCAGACTTACTGTTCATACAATTTATTGCAATGTCAAATGAGAAAACAAAGACATAATTACAATGTATCACAATGAATACAGTTCACAGCCAAAGTTGCCACTGTGTACTTTCAATTTAAGGGAAAGAAACATGGAATAAAACACTCTCATCAATGCTGCCACATACACCTCTTCAACTTCAGAAACTCAGTTTTCTCAGGATGACTATTCAAGTCTCTCAGGAATTTTCTTCATAATGTCTCTTTGCAAATTAAGAGTTAAATGCAATTCTCTCAAAATGTCTCTTTTCCCTTGACAGTTACCTCACTTAGTTGCTTAGGAAAGAAGTTCTCTTACTCGTTTTTTCTCTGTGCTTCACATAGTCTCTCTCACCATGACAGCTCTAGCTCTTAGTCTGTTTCTATTCTGCCTCTTAAAGATACAGTAAATGTAGAGTCTCTGTTGGAGTGGCTAATGCAGCCCATATGGAAAGAACATCAGAGGTGGGTTTTAAAACCCAGATCCATGGAATGAGAACTGAACTGACAGGGGAGACCACAGTCTCTGAGAATGATGGGAGACCTGCATAGATGGGGAAAAGAGGAAAATGTATATCATTCAAGTATATAGTAAAAGCAGCTAGACTGGGTCTGGAGGCAGGAATACCTGAGCTAAAATCTAGGCTCAAATACTTACTAGCTGCGTGACCATGGGCAAGTGACTTAATCTCTCTTTGCCTAAGAGACAGCAGTGAGGTGGCTCAGTGAATAGAGCATTGGGCCTGGCAGTTAGGAAGACCTGAATTCAAATGTGGCCTCGGATACTCACTAGCTATATGATCCTGGGCAAGTGACTTAACTTCTGTTTGCCCCAGTCCACTGAAGAAGGAAATGCCAACCACTCCACTGTTCTTGCCAAGAAAACACTGGGCAGTCATGAAGAGTTAGATATCACCAAACAACAAAAAACTGTATGGTATCATTTGAGCTGAGTTGCTGCTTGCAGCAGACCTACAGACTTTACAGAGACAAAGGGCTAGACCTCCTTGAACTACAGCAGCCCAATACTTCTGTAGTTTAGGCAGCAGACATGTTAGGAAAGGACTTGTTTTCTACGTACCCAGTTTTGGGGAAGAAGGCCAGCCCCAGGTGGGTAGGGGTTTTTGATGGATCGTGGCATGGATTAGGTATGTTTGACAGTTTCAATATGGTGAACAAATTTTGTCCCATTTCTGTTGATTTAATGCTTTTGAATAAATTTTCTTTATTAAGATCTTGCTGCTTGCAAGGGATGAGAAAAGAGAGAGGAGATTAGCTGTATAGAAGAACTAGAAATGGGCTAAATTCAGATGTTCGCAGAGAGACTCTTGGGCATGGGTTAATACGAGATATAGAAAGTATTAACTATTGATTTAACAACTGGGGGACCTTGCTAGTTACTAGCCTTGTCTTGTTCGCCACAGGAACCTGGAACTGGATAGTCCTATGAACTTGGGCAATTACGAATTTCACTCAACATCAAATGAAGCTTCGGGAAAGTGCCAAGCACGTCATGGTTCCTAGCGACTTTCTCCTCTCTTGCTCCAGTCCACCAACCAGGGCTGACAACTGGGATTAACCATCTCCTCCAGTCATGTGCAAGGAAGCCAAAGACCTTCTCTTCCTTGCCCCAACTTCTCAGTGATCAAATGCAGGATGCTGACAGCATAGATTCCCTACCTGTTCTTGTGATATCCTAGAATAGCAGTCCACTCTAGACCTGGATTCCATTTTTCTCTTTGTAGGCAAGCATTTCTTTCTGCCATTACTCCCCAAGATCCTTTGCTGTTATTGTTGTTTAGTCATTTCAGTCATTCCCCCTTTTGGGGTTGTCTTGGCAAAGATACTGGAGCAGTTTGCTATTTCCTTCTCTGGTTAATTTTACAGATCAGGAAACTGAGGCAAGCGGAGGTTAATAACTTGCTCAGGATCCACAGCTAGTAAATGTCTGAGACCAGATTTGAACTCAGGGAGCTGAATCTTCTTGACTCCAGGCTTGGCATTCTCTCCAGTGCACCACTTAGCTTCCCCTCAGATCCTTTAGGCTTTTCCATCTGTCATCTGAACATAAAAATAAATCCTTCCTTATGTGTTATCTTCCCCAATTAGAATGTGAGGTCCTTGAGAATGGGGAATATGTTGATTTTCTGTTTATGAACTTAGCACAATGCTTGGCACATGGAAAGCATTTACATTCTTTTTCATTCTGTTTCATTCTTCCATCCTCTTATTGTCTTCAGCTTAGGAGTTTTATAAAAGACAGAGTTCCATTAATTAGTTCTGCTGCTCTTCATATCTTCTGGTCTGCTTCACCCCATAGAACAGAATTGAACCCAATTTCTAAATACTATTGCACTCATCACCTCCAGGAGCTTCTCAATCATTTTAGCTTCATAACTCAGGAACCCAGGGCATTTTACCTCTTTTTTTGTGGTATCTTAAAGTGGAGTCAGGATCTACCCTCTGTTCCTATCCCCACTTCCCCAATACTTTTTGCTTGCTGCTCTAATGGGGCCATGTCTACAGCCTCTTCTGTCTCACCATTTGCCTCATGAGCCAAGTGCTCCCAAAGACACTATGGTGCTGTAAGGAGAATAGCATTTGTGTTAGGACCAGAGCAATCTTTCACCACCTCATGTTCTTTCTCTTCTTCCTCTGCATACAAATTCATGCAGTGGCCAAGAGTTCTATCACTTCCTTTTCTCTGAATGCCCCTGGAACTTAGCCTGTCCATCCTCCATGTCTCCTCTTATGGAAAGGGCAAGAGGAAGGGTGCAGTGAGGGCATTACATTGAGAAGCCTTCAAGACTGAACTTGGGTCTGAGTCCAGACCTGATTCTTGGAGATGATATTCAATCATTTGCATGAAAATTACTTATAAGGTAGGTTTTTTTTTGCTTTTTTTTTTTTTTTGGAGGGCAATTGGGGTTAAGTGAGCTGCCCAAGGTCACACAGCTAGTTTTTGTGTTAAGTGTCTGAGGTCAGATTTGAACTCAGGTCCTTCTGACTCCAGGGCTGGTGCTTTATTCACTGTGCCACCTAGCCACCTTGGGGTATTTTTTAAATATACAAAGAGAAGTTTAATTTCCTCTATTTTGTTTTAAAATTTACTGAGTTCTTTTAGCTTGAGGGTATTCATGAATGGGCATTTCTGAAATTTCAGTGTTCTCCCCCCTAAAAATTTGTTCTATAGGCAAATTCGTTTGAGAAATTCTGACAGTCCAGCCTTTTAAATTAAAAAATGGGGAAACTGAGGCCCAGAGAAGTTAAATACTTTGCCCAGGGTAATAGCTAGTTCATAGCAGAGTCAAGATTCAAACACAGGTTAACTTCCCTGAGGCTTCAGTAGACATTCCTTTTGGGTGTCAGAGGGTCAGTCAATCGGTTAATAAACCTTTATTAAGCCCATACTAAGTGTCCAGCGTTGTGCTCAGTTCTGGGGATAAAAACAAATGGCAGAAGACACTCCATGCCCTAAAAAAGCTTACAGTCTAATGGGAGAGGAAAAAGGCAGACAAATATGTACCAAAAAGTTACATACAGGATAATAGGGAATAATTAAATTAGGGGAAGCACTAGGACTAAGAGGCTGGGGAAGGCTTCCTGCAGAAGGTGGGACTTTGGTTGGGATTTAAAGGAGGCCGGGGGAGGTGGAGATGAGGAGGGAGATCATTCCAGGTGTGGGGGATAGTCAGAGAAAATGCCGGGAGCTAAGAGATGGGAGGGTCTTGTTTGAAGAGCAGCAAGGAGGCTAGTGTTTGTTCCTAGATTGAAGTAAGGTATAAGAAACCTGGAAAGGGGTGTGTGTATGTGTGTGTGTGTGTGCGTGTGTGTGTGTGTGTGCATGTGTGTATGTGTGCGTGAGTGTGTGTTTGTGAATGTGTATATGTGTGTGTGAGTGTGTGTATGTGTGTGTGTACGTGTGCGTGCGTATGTCTGTATATGTATGTGTGAGTGTGTGTATGTATGTGTGAGTGTATGTGTGTGCATGTCTGCGTATTTGTGTGAGTGTGTGCATGTGTGCGTATGTGTGTGAGTGTGTGTATGTGTGTATGTGCGTGTGTGCATGTATGTGCATGTATATGTGTAAGTGTATGTGTGTATGTGTGCATGCACATGTGTGTATGTGTGTGTGTGAGATGGACGGATTTGAACACCAAGTAGAAGATTTTATATTTGGTCTTGGAAGTCATAGAGCCACTGGAGTTTATTACTTAGGAAAGTGATGTGATTGGACCTGTGTTTTAGGGAAGTCACTCTCCAGCTAAATATAGAATGGGTTGGAGTTGAGAGAGCCCTGAGGCAGGCAGACTCACCAGCCAGTGGTTGTAATAGGCCAGACATGAGGTGAGGAAGACTTGCAGTAGGGTGGTAGCAGTATCAAAGGTGGGTATGTCAGAGAGGTGCTGCAAAGGTGAAATTGACAGGTGTTGGCAGCAGATTAGACATGGGCAATGAGAGATAGTGAGGAGTCAAGGATGACACCCAGGTTGCAAATCTGAGGGGGAGAAAGGATGGTGTCGCCCTTCACAGTAATAGTTTGGAAGGCTAGAAAGTTTAAGGGAAAAGAGGAGTTCTGTTTTGGACGTGGGAATTTCAGATGTCAATGGGACAGCCAGTTTGAGATGTCCGATAGGCAGATGGAAATGTGAGCCTGGAGGTAAGGAGAGAATTTAGGACTCACTAAGTAAATTTGAGACTTGTCAGCATCAATGTAACAATTAAATACATGAGAGCTGCTGAGATCATTAAGGGAAATATTCTAGATGGAAGGGAGAAGACGGTCCAGGATAGAACCCTGGGGGACACCCACGGTTAGAGGATGTGAGCTGGATGAGGATCTAGAAAGAGACTGAGAAGGAGTCGTCTGAGAGGTATAAGGAGAAATCAGGAGAGAGCAACACCAGGAAAGCCTAGAGAGGGGAGAGCATCAAGAAGCATCAAGACAATGTCAAAGGCTTCAGGGGTCAAGAAGAAGGACTGATTGGATCTGGTGAATAGGAAATCATTGGTAACTTTGGAGATGGAAATTTTGGTAAAATGATGAGATCAAAAGCTGGATTGTAAGAGGTTAAGAAAAGATTGAGAGGGGAGAAACTGGGGGCACCTATCGTAGATGGCCTCTTCAAGGAGTTTAGTCACAAAGGACAGAAGAGACATAGGAGGATAGTGCAATGGGAAGGCATGGGCATGTTTGTACACAATAGAGGAGACAGTAGACAGGGAGAGATTAAAGATGAATTATAGAGTGGGGATGATAGAGGTGGCAATCTGTTGGAAGAGACAAGATGGAAGTAGAGGAATTAGCCTTGGTAACACTACTTCTTTGTGTAAGACAAGAGTAAAAGAGACGGTCAAGGCGGAAGGCATCTGATTGATATGAGATGAATAGGGGAGTAGAGGGAACTTGTGATTAATGGCCTCAATTTTTTTCCTACAAAATATGAGGCAAGGTTCTCAGCTGAAATAGTATGGGGAGAAGATGCCTTGGGAAGTTTAAGGGGGGGAAGAAAAAAGTCTGGAAAATACACTGTTGAGAGTGGGATAGTGAATTGATAAAGTAAGGGTAAGATGCTTAGCAGTAGTAAGGGTCCAGTTGAGATTGTATAACAAAAATTTGTGTTAGATTCTGTCATAATGCTTGTGTGATTTTCTACACCTTTGTTCAGCAGCATGTGTATAGGAGTGAAGGCAGCAGATGGTGAGAGTTATTGAAAGCTGAGGCTTGGCAGGGTGCAATTAGTGATATGATAAGGTGGCCAGGACTCAAGAGAAGAGGACATTGTAGAGTTAAATCTACTCACAAAGAAGTCAAGTCAGGGAAAAGAGGAGAAAATGGCTAGTTCTCCTCTCAAGGGAGATGGCCTGGGAGAGAATTGAGTGCTCAATGGTTTGGAAGTTATGGTTGGGCAAAGAATAGGGAGAGATGGAGAGATGGAAAGTCAATAGATTATGGTCAGATAAGGGGGTTTCAGAATTCTTGAATGTGGAGATGGGGCATTTGTGACTGATAGCAAGATCAAGGTTGTGACCATCTTGTATATAATTTGGTTGGATAGAAGAGTAGGCCATGGGAAGTGAGTAGGTTGGTTGAATTTAGGGTTAGGATTAGAATGTATGAAGGAGAGTCCATATATATGTTGAAGTTCTCTAGTATGAGGGCAGGAGATGGAGAGAAGAGAAAAATTATGACCCAGGTATCAAATTCATTGAGGATGGAAGGGGGAGTTACCTGGGGATCTCTATACAACAGCTACCAGAATTTTGTTTGGATGATAGATACGCATTGCATGAGTTTCAAAGGAAGAGAAACATTACAGAGTGATGGAGGTAGAGGAAGGACCTGGAAGTGACTATGGGGAGTGAGGAGTGCTCTAACTCCCCTACCCCAACAAGTGAACTGAGGGGAATGAATGAAGGTACAGTCAGTACTGGAAAGGATGGCCAGGGAGTCTGTGTCATCAGGGGGAAGTCAGATTTCAGTGATTTCTAGATGATGGGGGGAATGGGAGAGGAAAATATTTAGGATGACGGGAAGTTTGTTGCTTATTCCAGAGGGCACTGAGGAAGGGGTGGGGTGATATTTAGTTGGGGCTTTGGAAAGGAAGGGCTCAGGGAGATGAGAATAAGGAATCAGATGGTGGGGACTGGGGAATGGGATTGGATGCTAACCTACAGGGGCTCAGAGTAATTTGATGTGTAGAGTATGGTCAGCTGTGAGGGTGTTCGTCATTGATTGGAAGGTGCCACTCCTTTTCCCAGGGGAAGCTGGAGGTGAGGCAGGAGAGGAGATCAGAAGGAGATGGAAGGAACAAGGTCAGATGGTCAGGCCTTTTTCATTATTTCTCTCGCCTCTAAAGGGTGGAGATTAGGTAGGGAACTGAGTAGCAAGAGGTAAAAGTCGAACCTGCGCAGCAAGCCCCACTCCCCACTGACTTTCCTCTTCTTTCCTAGAGGGACAGGCACAGCAGGAGATGGAACAACTGAGGTCCGAGGGAAGCTTGCTCCTTTTCACACTGTGGGCTCTCTGCTTTGTAGGCGGGATATCAGGCTGGCAACAAGAGTTGGCTTGGGCTGGAGCCCATTGAGGTCACCCCTCCAGCCTGCCCTCAGGGGATAGGCTCGGCAGGAGAAGGTAGTCTCAACCCAGTTCAGTGGGTTGCTCTGTGGTAGGAATACACACAGTTCTTGCTCAGATACGAAGCCTTTCACTGAGTGTGAATGTCATTAAGAGAATAGCCACAGAGTTGTGTGGTAGATTCAGTCCATGTACTTTTAAGCATAGTCACAGTACACGAGATACCTAATTTTGGAGACACTGACACACCAGTTCCTTTTCAGTGGGTTACAAAGCAATAGAGCATATTCCACACAGGGTATAAAACCCCCTCCGATAATTGCAGGGACATTTTTCACTATTAGGCCTACTCTTGCCTGGGTCTGCTTCTCGCTCGGGCTTCTGGGGCCAATCTAAATGCTCCTGCGAATGTAATTACTCCTTCCTCTCCGACAGTAGCTGAGTGCTGCTGCAGTGCACTAGGGGTGACCATTCAATCATGCACAGAGACTCTGCTTGCTCCCTTCTGCCTATGGGCTGCCCAATTTAACATTAATCCTGCTTTCCTGGTTCTTAGTCTACCACTCTGGTTGATTCCATTTTTTCAGGGTTTGCTGATTATTCCCAATTTATCCAGAACTTATCTTTTTTGCACGTAATTTATTGCATGTTGTTTTCCCCATTAGACTCTAAGCATCTTGAGAGCAAAGATTATCTTTTGCCTTTCTTTGCATCTCCAGCACTTAGCACAGTCCCTGGGCACACAGCAGGCACTTAATAAATGCTTATTGATGGACTCATGGAGGAATAAAGTGGTACAATCTCTGTTCTGGGGATGAATGAAATTAAAAACATCTTTCGCTTTTTTGTTGTTAGTATTTTGCTGATTTTTTGGGACACTTTCCTCCTTTTGGTTTTTTCATTTTCATATAGGAAATAGTATTGATCTTGGATGGAATTGTTCAACATAATTTCTTTTGGCCAAAGAGAATTTGCTGTTTTCAAATTTCTATGTCTTTTTTCATTTTTATCGTAAGTATGTAGCTTTATACATATGTATACATACACACAGATATATATATATATGTATATATAATACACACACATACACACACATACACACACATATATCCTGAAGACAGGGGCTATTTCATTTTTTTTGTATCCTTGATGCCTAGTATATAACAAGTAGTCATTAAATGCTTGATGGTTGATTGATTGATGACAACCAAAGAAATCATGTCAAACTGCCTTCCCCCTCAACTCAGTACACTTCAGTGGTTCCCTATCACCTCTAGGAGCAAATATAAAATGCTCTGTTTGGCATTCAAAGCCTTTTACAATATAGCCCCCTCCTACCTTTCCAGTCTTCTTCTACTTTGCTCTCTACTATGTACTCTCTGATCCAATGACACTGGCCTCCTGACTATGCCACAAACAAGACCTCCATCTCTCCACCCCTGGCATTCTCTCTAGCTCTCCCCCAAGCCTGGAGTGCTCTCCCTCCTCTGCTATGACTAATGACCTCCCTGGCTTCCTCTAAGTCATACTTAAAATCACATCTTCTACAGGAAGCCTTCCCCAACCCCTTTCAATTCTAGTGACTTTCCCCTGTTAATTATTTCCTGTATACCCTATATATAGCTTGCTGTGTGTGTGTGTGTGTGTATGTCTGTATATATGTAGTTATATATATGTCTGCCTATCTATCTATCTTTCTATCTATCCATCATCTATCTATCTATCTATCTATCTATCTATCTACTTATCTATCATCTATCTATCACCTATCTATCTATCTATCTATCTATCTATCTATCTATCTATCTATCTATCTACTTATCTATCATCTATCTACCTATCTGTCATCTATCTATCTATCTATCTATCTATCTATCTATCTATCTATCTCTATCTATATTTTGCATCAGATTGTAAGCTTCTTGTGGGCAGGGACTGTCTTTTGCCTTTTTTATATCCCCAGTGCTTAGCACACTATTTTGCACATAGTAAGAGCTTAATAAATGTTTATTGGTTGAAATTTTCTGGATTGCTCTCTCTTCAAGGTTAATATTTCTTTGGATTAGTAGCATTTGAATTATCCACAGTATGTAACTTTGTAATTTTTTAGCTCATAAAATGTAGGTCTCTTTGGGAAGAGACTATGCCTCAAAATTTCAAGCCAAGAAAAGCTTTTTTGGTCAAATCAAATCAAATTGTCAAATGAATACTATTTATTAAGTGCTTCCTAGGTAAAAGACACTGTGTTAGGGTTAGGTGCTGTGGAGATACAAAGGAATGAAGTGTAGGGCTTGCTTCTTGTCCTCAAATAGTTGTTAGTCTACCTGAAGAGATAGTTATAAACAAGCAAAAAATGAAATCACAATAAATGAATGGTTTAAGACAGCAGTGGAAGTGCTATAAAGAGGCAGCTCATGATTATCAAATAAATTATGCACACACATGACAGTTGGTATCAATAATATACTATTTCAAGTCTCCACAGAGTTGTCAACAAATAAAGAAAAGGCTCTGGATTATAAAGGTATTCAAAACCTAAGGGGTAGTTTTAATTTGTATATAATGGTGGGAACCAGGATTGAAATATGAGTTTCGTTAGTTTGTTAGTTTTTCCTGTTTCCAGGCAACCTAGGAAAGGGCAAAGGATTACTGTCCACAGTTTAAAAAAAAATCTTTTTCTGCGGAAAGATCTCATATTAAAGGGGATAGGAAGAAATATCTTTTCCACCCTTAGCTTCAAAGTCATTTTGAAGTTAGGGTTGTAGCAAATCTTATTAAAATTATTGGTAATGTTGATAATAGGCAAACTAAAGATGGATTAAAATGGTTCTATTATTCTGCACTGGCTGGCAAACAGATGGGATGTTTTGTTTATCCCATTTACAGTATGAGAGCACACTCTTTAAAATGATCAGTGATGTCTTGATTTTCCCTGAGAATGCTGGGGGTGAGGGAAGAGGCTGAATTGACATAGGAAAAGTGAAGTGAAAGTGGAAGAGTTACCTCCTGAAGAGGAGTGAAGTTGACGCCTACTCTGAATTCTCTGAAATACCTCACCAACAGGTTTTTTTTGTCCTTGTTTTATCTAGATAATTCCCTTAGTCTTTGTATTTCTTGACTGTGTAGCCACTGGCATGAAATCATTTTGGTGTAGCTTTAGTTGTTGATTCAGCGGGCGAAGAAAGCATTTCAAAGATTAGTCTACATGGCAAGTTCACACCCGTTCTGGGAAGTCTTCCCTGACTTCTCTTCATGTCTTCATACTTAAGTCCTTTGTAGGATCATACTTGCCTTATGTACATATGTGCTTCCCTTGTTATCTATTACTAAGGTGGAGACTGTGTTGTTTTTTATCTTTTTTTTTTTAGTGTGAGAACACTTTTTTTTGTGTGCATTATCTTTTTTCAAACTATTTTATTTTCCCCCCAATCCCCCAAATTAAAAATTGAGTTCCAAATTCACTCATTCCATCTTTCCCATCATCCCTCCCTGGGGCAGTAAGTAAGTATCAGTTTGCATGTGTAAACATGTAAAACATATTTCCATATTAGTCAAACCAAGAAAGAAAGAAGGAAAGAAAGAAAGGAAAGAAGAAAGAAAGAAAAGGAGGGAAGGAAGGAGGTGAAAAGTAATATGCAGCCATCTGCACTCAGTCTCCATCAGTTCTTTCTCTAGAGGTAGATAACGTTTTTTATCAAGTCTTTTGGGAATGTCTTGCATCATTGTATCGTCAGGAACAGCTAAGTCATTCACAGTTGTTCATCATACAGTGTTGCTGTTACTGTATACAGTGTTCTGGTTCTACTCTCTTAACTCTGTGTCAATTCATGTAAATATTTCTAGGTGTTTCTGAAATCATTCTGCTCATCATTTCTTATAGCACAATAGCATTCCATTATCATCATATACCACAACTTGTTCAGTTATCTCCTGATTTGTGAGCATCCCCTCAATTTCCAATTCTTTGTCACCACAAAAAGAACTTCTATAAATAGCCTTGTATAAATAGGTCCTTCTCTCTCCTCCTCCCCCCCTTTTTAAATCTCTTTTGGGATACAGACCTAGCAGGGTTTGGTTGCCCTTTGGGCATAATTCCAAAATGTTATCCAGAATGGTTGGATCAGTTCACAACTCTACTTGTTTTTTATCTTTATATTCAGTAGCTAGCACATCGTAGAGCTTATGAGCTACTACTATTACATAGCTGTCTAATTTAATTAGCAATTACAGCTTTATATGTATCTCCCAAACTTTTCTTTTACTAGACACATACATGAAAGAGACAGGGTTATTTTGAGAGGTGATGGATAATAGATTTAAAATTGGAAGGATTATAGAGGCTCTGTAGTCCAACCTCCTCCCCCTCACCACTTTAAAAATTGAGGAATGGAGGTTAAGTGACTTGCCCAGGGCCACACTTAAAGTAAATATTGGAAGTGACATTTGAACCAAGTCTAGCATTGGAAAGGGAAGGGAAGGGAAGGGAAAGGAAGGAGTCCTTATACATAAGAAGCATCATATGAGACACTGTTGAGGGCATGTGTGAGTAGAAAAGAAGACACCAGACAGATAGCAAAAGGAAGGAAGAACAGATTATATAACCTGAGTGTTACCTTAGTATCCATAGAATTTTCAAAGAACTAGTGGAAGGATTCCAGCATACTGGTAGATTACCCTGTATGGAAGATTCAGTTTAATCAAATTAAATAATTCAATTTATCTTTTTTTTTTTTTTTGGAGGGCAATTGGGGTTAAGTGACTTGACCAAAGTCACACGGCTAATAAATTAATTAAATTTATCTTGATTAAATTTAGCAGTCATTTAGTAAGTGCCTACTATATCAGACATTCCACTAGGTGCTAGGGGTATAAAGACAAAATGTGGAGAGAATTATAAGAATTGAACAGGATAGACATGTATGAATCTGTAACTTCTAGTTTGAAAAATGATTGCCTACATGTAACAACAATACTTCCAGGAGAATTCAAGTAATTTAGTAGCTCCTTGAATCAAGTTTTTAAAAAATTAGAATTAAATTCAACTATTTCTAAGCTTTATAATTTACTGTAAAATATTTCCTTGAAGAGGACATGATTTTAATGTGGTAGGCTATATCAGATGACAGTCAAAGGATCCAAATGTGTATAATACTTTCTTCACAACAAACTTGTGAAGTGAGTGGTACACACACAATTATTCCCACTTTATAGATGAGGAAACAAAGGTCCAGAGTGGTAAGTGACTTGACCATGGCCACATGGCTAGTGAGCGTCCTGATTCTATTCTCCCGAGCCTAGGTTTAAAGGTAGTTTCCCTATACTGTACTGTCATCCTTGATATCCCTTCCAGCTCTATCATTCTACCAGTTAACCAGCAAAACCCTCAGAGAATTGTGCCTGAACTGGGCCTGCAAGGAAATTCAGAAATCTCAGATGCAGAGCTAAGCAGTTTATTGTCAGGCAAAGGGAATTGCTAAGGAAAAAGTACAGAGGAAGGAAGGAAATTTGTTGTTGTTCAGTCATGTGTGATTCTTTGTGACCCCATTTGGGGTTTTCTTGCAAAGATTTTGTTGTTCAATTATTTCAGACATGTTTAAATCTTCGTGATTCTATTTCTGTTTTTCTTGGCAAAGTGCTGGAGTGGTTCAGCATTTCCTTCTCCAGCTCATTTTACAGATGAGGAAACTGAGGCAAATAGTGTTAAGTGACTTGCCCAGGATCACACAGCTAGTAAGTGTCTGAGGCTGAATTTGAACTTAGGCCTAACCTTACTTCAGGCCTGGCACTCTATCCATGGTGCTATCTAGTTGCCTAGTCACCTAGAAGGGAGATGGAATATTCTACGTGGGAAACACTGTTTGCTTGACCCTTACTGTGTATGAAAGGGAATGCCATTCCATAAGGCTGGAAGGGTGGGTTGGCATCAGATTATGGAGGGCCCTAACATTTAGATAGAGAGGGATTTGTATTTGATTCCAGAGGTCATACGATAGGGAACCACTAAAGTTTTTTGGAGCAGGGGAGTGACATGGTGAAACTTGCCTTTAGGCCAATACTACTACCAAAAGCTCATCAGGGAGGAACCAGCCTTGAGAAGACTGAATGACCCTGCCTGAGCCCTTTAAAGGAGACACACACACTGCGCAGACCTTATTCATACAGAGTCGTTTGCATGATTTCTCACCCATTATTGGACTGTTAGCTTCTTGAGATCAGAGATCAGTGTTTTATTCCATTCTTCATGTTCACATCCATTAGAATAGCACCTCGCACGCAGAGGTTGCTAAATGAGCGAACAGTTTCTGATTTACCTTCGTTGATCTGATGAACTGTTCTATGTAGTGCTGTCCAGTGGGATGCATTGTTTTGCTATTCTCTTTCTGGTCTAATCCTCTCTTGGGATTTCAAACGGGACTAGGGTGTTCTTAGTGTGGCAACTGCCTCCACCAACCTAGATTGACAACTTATCTGTAACATGGGCTTAGGGAGTGGCCACGCTTACTTAGTTCGTACTAATCAACTACTGATACAATCTTCCCAGCACAAAATGGTGCTTTGTGCCCATCTAGGTTGGGCTTTTGGTCCCATACCTTCCAAGAACCCCCCTGAAGTTGTGAATTTACCACAGAGTATGGCTGGACATGACATTGGTAATAGAGCAGTGATCTAGAGGCTAGAAAAATTTTATTTCTTATCTCACTTTTCTAGGTTTTTCTGAGACTGTATTGCTGGTGGTACTATTACCTACCCCTCCTCAGTGATGTTCAGTTACACGATATTTTTATTTGGAAACTGAAAAAAAAAATTATGCTTCTGGAGCACAGCTGAATTTGGTGCATCAACCATACAGAAAAAAATAATCCTTCCCAATATATATAGAAAGAACATTCACTCATCAGAGTGCCTACTGTGTGGTCATAGACATCAGGTCGTAGACATCATGGGGCATATCATGGTCACAGACATCAGGGACAGCAGCAAGAAAAGTAAGACAAGGCCTCATTTCTCAAGGAGCTTGCAAGTGACATTTAAGAAATAAACTTCCCCCAGCCTCTGGTCACATTGAGAAAATCATTCCTCAGACCTTCTATTGGCAGAGAAATTGCTCGGTTCTCTCACCAAAAAACCCAAGAGTTATCGCCTTCCAAGGAGTCTGTGGTAACATCCCAGGAAATAGCCCACAGTCTTGCTTCCCCAAAGTTACTGTCTTTCTCCCAGTTTGGAAGAAAGACATTTTACAGCCAGAGAGCTTTCTGTGGAATGTCATGAGTCATTCTGTCAAAATGATTATTATTCCTCTATCCAATTAGGGAAACTGGAAATGTGTTCTGCATTTCAGGACTTCTAAAGTGAACAATGTATTCCAGCCAACCACCATGTATCAACTAAGAAATACATTTGAAAATGGTATATAGGTTTTATGTAAATTTGGTATTTATGAGCACAAAACTTTTAGCACTGACATCTGCCTGAGAAGAAACTTCATTTAAGGCCGTGGCAGAACTGAAGTTCACTGTGAACTAGTTTTGGAGACCATCTGCTTTAACATGCTAAAGAAGGAAAAAAAGAGCCATTTTCAAAACAGATTTCTATTGCTCTCACCATGGATGATGTTGCGTGACAACACAGTGACATCATCCCTTACCGCGGCTCATCTCGCTATTGCACCGATATGATACATGAGACCCTAACAGTACCTTGGGTTTATTGCACCTTCCCTCTGCGCAGCTCCAAGCACTTTGCAGACATTATCTTTCTAACCCTCACAACATCTCTCTAAGGTATTGCCAAACTGGTGACAAATTTCACAGTTTAATCATGTGGAACACATTGGTAAATATAGATGTGCCTTTTCGAAAGTTACTTCCAAGTGTGTTTTACAATTCACAAGATGGTTCTCAGGGTGTAAACCAGTGGTGTACTGCAGAGCCCTCCCCCATCTGCGTGGGGAGGCGAGGCATTTTTGGCACCATGCTTGGAGTGGGGTGGTGGGAAGGGAGCAACGTGGAGAACTGGCAAGCTGGTTGTTTTGGCACTCGCCTCTTCTGAGGAAGCATGCTGTGCATGCTAACTTCTTGTCCTCTTCTTCCTCGTCACCAGCAAGGACTTGTTGGCAGGCCTACCTTGGACTCACAGGCAGGGTCCAGAGCACAAATGGTTTATGATTGCAAAGTCAACTTGTGAGTTGTTGTTTGGAACACAGAACCCATTTTTTTACAGAGACAAAAGTTTAAAATGATTGTAAATGTAATTAGGCCCAGGTGAGATCACAAAAACCTACACATTAATTTTTTTTTTCTTTTGAGCAGATCTGTAATTTTATGCATATAGAGAACTGATGAGGCAACTCCCTTTACCAGTACAAGTTGGCACCTAAGTGACTTGCCCAGGGTCATACAGCTTCTGTGAATCAAGGGCAGAACTTGAATCTAGTTCTTCCTGACTCCCAGGCCAGCTATCTATTATACTGGACACCTCCTATTTAACTCATTATGTAGCTGGAGCAGTACTAGCAAGACTATTAGTGAACTATCCTGGGAGTTTGACCATTATATATAACACTGAATCTCTGGGATCCCATTCTGGTGTTTTGTTACCCTGTCGTCCGTCATGGAAGTCCAGGCAGAAACCTCTTCATGTCAAGAGTAAGGCCTACAGATCCTGAGAGAACTGGGAAAGGAAGGAGTCACCCCAAGCTTTACTGCTTGGATTACAAAGGACAACAATTGCTGCTAATTTTCTAATGCTCCTCAGGGTTTATTGTAACTCAGTTTTCTTCGTGTTTCTGTCATTGTAAACAAACATGGATTTTAAAATGGGGCAACTTTCTATGAGGAAACTTTGGCCTCCGGTGATTAGAAGTTAGTTATTGGTGATTATGATATCTCTTCAGACGCTGCAAAGTGAGGAATGGAATGTCTTTTCTTGAGTGTCTCTGGAAATCTTTTTGTATTTAGATACTTGGGCTTAGGGTCCATACAGATTTACTCACATTTATGTAAGTTGAAACACACACACACACACACATATATATATATATATATATTCTCAGAGCTTTTTCTGAAGCTCTGAAAAATGAAGAGAATTAAGTTGTTTCTAAAAAGCCAAAGCAGGCTGCCATCTCTTTTTCTTTCTGGGCTGTGTTCCAATTTGCACAGCAGTTGCAAAGAAAAAGCAAACGCATCACTAGATTCAGCGAGAAATATTGTAACAGTATGTAATCTCTGTCAAGATAAAATTGCTTTGTGATTTACATTACAATAAATCCTGACCTTTAAGTGCTGCAGACTAAGCTAATCTGTGAAGTACTTTATTCCACCATGGAATCAGGGAGTGAGGCTCCCCCAAAGTGACTGTATTAGTCTCACTATGGTATGGCTGAAGAGTATGTATGTGTATATGTGTATGTAATATATATGTATATACACACATATATGTATGTATATATACACACATACACACATATATACATATACTTACACACACGTATACACATATCAAGACATTATACAGCATTGTTCTATGTGTACTATAATAAATGGAATAATTGAAATATTCAGCATGCTCCGCCATTGTGGAATCCTAGAATTATTTTAACATTTCTTTTGTTTGCTTATTATGGGGAATTCCAAATAGGTACATTTAAATATCACTGGCGTCTGATTTAAATTGATGAAAGCAAGAAAATTGAGAGTTAAGGCTACAAATCTGCATGGACATTTCAACTTTAATTCTCCCTTTGAGGTCTTTTATTCCTCCCTTTTCTCAATCCTCAATTCCTTTTCTTTTCTTTCTTTTTTCTTTTTTTGTAAAATAGTTAAAATGTCAGCCTAGATTTTTAAGCTTTAGCTTTAAATTGTCTGGCTTTTTTTGTCTGCTTCAGTCAAGTCATATAGCCTTGTGCAACATTTGGTAGTGGAATTTTCTCAGAGGTTTTATGAGTCTACTTTTTTTTTTAAACAAGTATTTAGAATGTACATTAAAATTCCTTAATTAACTATTTACTCAGCAGTTCTTAGTAGCTCACTTGCCCTCGGAAGAGGGCAAGAGTGTAATCAAGGGATTATTAAAACACAGATGCTGGACACGATCGACCGTAACAATTATTGATGCTTATAGCAACAAGGCTTTTTAGAACATTTGGGCTTATATGTTTCTATTGGACACTCCAAAGCAGTGGAATGATTACAAAGCACTTAGAGCAACCTGACAAATGAGCCCCTCAGATTCAGTGTTCGAAGCCCTCTGCACTGCCAGAGACAGATGCTTTTTGCTGTGTGTACCAACTGCTCTGACCAGAGTTCTCTTCAATTGTTTCCCTGGAACTGTTGCGCTGTTACATTTTAAAGTTACTTTGAGAAACAACAACATTCTTAATTTTAAGAAAACAAACTTTTTGGTTATCTCTTGAGTTTTTTATTTTAGATTTATATAATAAATTTATAGGGTGCCTTGAGGGCAGCTCCATTTGCATTATAGGGTGCCTCCAAAGAAACTCATCTGGGACAGACCTTTCAGCTTTGCCTCGGAGCCCTATAGCCTGCAACCAGAATTGTTCATGAGATACCCTATATTATAAATAGAGACATCCTCAGGGCACCATATCAGTATATACTGGAGCATCTCCTCCTGCATTTTGTGGGTAAAATAGAGCAGTTTGGATAGCCTTAAGATGAGAGATTACACGTTCCTAGCCCTACATATACACTTAAGCACTGAACAGAAACATTAGCATTTTAAACAAAGACAATTTCATATTTCATGGGAAAAAGCATTTTTCATTGTCAAAATACAGTGACTTTCCAATGTCTTTTAAAAAATAGTGTATTTTCCAGGGTCAGTCAAAGGTATATAAAATTTAAGACAATAAAACCCAAACCCAGCCTTAAGATATTGTTTTCTTCCTTTAGGGGTCCTATCTTAACCTAAATAAATATTCTTAGCAGTTTAGAAAAGCTCCTTCTTGATAGGTAATCAATATTCTAGTAACTTATGCTGCTCACTGAGTAAATGAGTGATTGATCATATGCTTTCTTCTGGTCTTCCACATAGGTAACTTGGAATACATTGACTTCTTTAGTGATTTCATGTTTAAACCAAAATATGTCTGGAAAAATAATATCAGAGGAAACAGAGCCAAAGTCAATTACTACATGAATAATAACTTTTATTGAAAATTCATTTGGAGAAATTTATATTTCAAGATAAGTAAAAAGTTGTTGTTCAGTCATTTCAACCATGTCTGATTCTTCATGAACCCTTTTGGCATTTTCTTGGCAAAGGGAATGAAGTGGTTTGCCATTTCCTTCTCCAGCTCAATTTAAGATGGGGGAATTGAGGCAAACAGGGTTAAGTGACTTGCCCAGGCTCACACAGCCAGTAAGTGCCTGAGGCCAGATTGGAACTCAGGGAGATGAGTCTTCCCGACTTTAGGTCTAGCACTCTCCATCCACCTGCCTGATTTGATAAGTATGTAATGCTATTTTATTTGTCATTGGACTAAACAGCAGAGATGCTGGAAGTAGTGAGACCAGTTAGAAGACTCTTACAATAGGAGAAGCAAGAAGCGATAAGGGCATGAAATAAAGATGGTAATAGAGCTAGCAGAAAGAAAGGATGGGAGTGAGAATAAACAGGACTTAGAAAGGCATTGAATTTGGGAAAAGATACAGAAGAAAAAGTAAAGTATTTGTAACCTTTGTGGCTTTCTTAGGGACATAAAGGGCAATGGTATAGTTCTTGTTCTTTTGATCCACAGCCTCCCACCCAGCAAACCTGGGGGTAGCAGTAGTCTTGAGAATCAATGAGTTGACGCTCATCAATGAGAAAGTCCACACACTTGAGCTGACCTCCCCTACTATTTTTAAAAAAAGCTGGCAGGGATCCCTCATCAGAAGATCTAATACTTCTCTTCTCCTTAAGAAAGAGCACCAGAGACAGCGTAGTAGCAGACCCAGACCCATCAGCCCACTGATCAAGAATGGAGGTACAGAGACAAGATCAACTGCATTCTTTGAAGAGAGAGATCTGTCCATTTACCTAACACACTCAAAAGAAGGGCTGAGACCTGGTAGACCAGTAAACAGAGCCTATCCTTTCAGTTACTGGGAATTATGTGGACTGAGAAGGGGGGAACCACTAAAGGATGAGTGGGTCATCAGAATTTGAGTCATGTCCCAAGTCTCCTCCCACCACCACCAAAATGACCAGGACCTCTCAAGTACTCAAGCCAGAGAGAAATCAAATGTAGGACAGGTTTCAATTTGCCCAACAGGAAATGGAAAGGAATCACGCTTGAGCCCATGAGCAATCAAGCACAACTCTTGTCCTTTTTTTATAGTTGTTCAGTCATTTCAGTTATGTCTGACTTTGTGATCCCATATGGGGTTACTGGAGTGGTTTGCCATTTCCTTCTCCAGCTCATTTTACAGATGAGGAAACTGAGGGAAACAAGGTGAAATGGCTTGCCCAGGTTCATACTGCTAGTAAGTATGTAAGGCCAGATTTGAGCTCAGGAAAATGAGTCTTCCTGATTCTGAGCCCAGTGGTCAATCCACGGTGCCACCTAGCTGCTCCATTTAAAAATATTCACTATTTACAAAGCCCTTTCACACGACCTATCTTATTTTATCCTAAGAGCAATCCTGTGATGTAGCAAGAGCAGATTTTATACCTATTTTATCATGGAGGAAAATGACAGTTGGAGAGATGAGGTGACCTTACCAAGTTCATACAGTTTCAACTCAAAAGGAAAATTTGAATACAGTAAAAATCTCCACTAATTTGAAAATTGTGAAAGATGGTAGATATGATCCTCTCTTAACAAGCTAAAATTATTTTCTATTTTTCTCTGCCAAGTTTTAGGTTTTACTCACAGGTGAGGGACTCATTTGCTTTTTCGCAGCAGGGTACTTAGAAAATTAAGAAATTCCTCAATGTGCCTTCGGCTTCTTAGTCCAAAAATTAATTATTCTCTGCGTAGGATGCTTTGCTGTGTGATGTAGGCTAGCTGTCAATTGTCATTTTCATTACCATAGCTTATTCCTTATTGTCCTATATCTCAATTTAGTTTATAACATAAACAGTGCTAGAAAATGATAAAACCTGATTTCCTTGGAAATATCCTTTAATTCACACCACAAACTAAGTCAGTTCCATGGTTCTAACTGTGCTGGCCTTCCCCCCATTATTGGCCTCACAGAGGCTTTGCTCCAGCTGAGCTAATCTACTTGCTGCCCTCTGCAGACAATTTGTTCATTTCCACACCAATGCTTTTACATCTTCCATTTCCTACACCTGGATTGCCCTCTTCCCTCCTCTCAGCTAATCCTTGTTTCTCATCTCTTTCAAAACTCAAGCCTTGAAGGGAATATTTCCAGCTTTACCCCACAACCACTCATTACTCCACATGCCCTCCGACCTGACTTTGTATCAGATTCACTGCTATTTGTTTATAGGAGACTTTGTGGGTGGTCTTGAGTCGCTTCCGGTATGTGAGTCCTGTCTATCTCAACCTGTTTGTAACTTCCTCACAGTCATAAAAGCAACCTAGCAAAAAGAAGCTACATTTCTCCCATCTTTGAAGGAAAGCCAGTACTGGTTAGAGTAGGTACTCTTCTCTTTGAAGTTCCAATGTGACTGCTACAGAAAAAGGACACAAATTGGAGAATTAAGAGGGAATAGTTTTAAAGTACCCAAGTGAGATCTCAGCTAAATAAGAAACCACTTGGCAGAAAGAGACATGAAATTTAAGGAGAAAAAAAACTTGGGAAATTTTTATTATTATGTATGTATGTTACCTAGAGGGAGAATCCAGACATTGTGGATGTATGCACAGGTAAATATATGATGAATCAGGGTTACCTTTCCTGGAAGATAGGGCAGTTTCTGAGAGGAAGCCTTTGGGAGGAATTAGAAAATTACTTAGAAACCCACATGGAGAGAAATAAAAGAGTAAGGAAGAATGTTCTCAAAGCTGCCTCATTTCAAGATTTTTTTTTTCTCATGGAAATCAAATATGTAGCAAAAATGAATAAATCTCTTGGGGCAGGAAGGTGTAGGTCAGAATTAAAACTACAAATGTTTTACAGAGAATCATAATTTAATGATGCAGTTTCTTCCCAGTAGAAGAGTGAAGGGGGTGTTGGTTATTTTGAAGGGCTAGTTAGGCCTCTTCCTGGCTAAAAAGCTCTTTTCTTCTTTTCTGCTGGATATAAAATCAGTTTTACAGACTCTGCCCTGCATGTTGTCAAATCTTTTCTAAAAAGGCTTTTATCCTAAGTTTCCTGTAAGATCAATCGAAATGGCTTTGTTTTGTTAGAAGCAGAGCCAGGATGCCCAGGCTGCTGAAGGAACATGAGAAATGTTTGTTAATGTTAGTCTGAGTGAGGGGTCAGAGACAAAATAAGAGTCTACAGTTGAGAAATGGAGGTCAGAAGTGAGGAGAGTGAAACCTGGGAGGAAAATGATGAGCAAGGAACTGATTGAGAATGACGTACACAATTGGTGCTCAGTAAATATTTGATTTATGGATGAATGAATAATTCCTGGTTCCTGAAGCCATTGAAGTGAATTCGAAATACATTTTTGCCTTGAGTCCCACCACAGTGGTCAAGAGTAGTACTTTTCCCTCTCATAAAATGAATGAACAGAAGTGGATAGAAGTCAGGAAGACCCTAATTGAAATCCTGCCTCAGACACTTACTAGCTGAGTGACCTTGGGCAAGTCACTTTTCTTGCCTCAATTTTCTAGCCTCTAAAAAAAAAGATAGACTTGATGATCTCTAAGTTCCTTCCAGCTTCAAATCTATTATTCTATGGTATTATCCCTTTTCCGAACTCCAAGCACTTGTTGGGTGGGCTAAATTCTGGGCTGTAGAAGGTAATATTTGCAGATTAAAAAAACAACAACATTTTTTTTCCATCCAGAAAAAGCAGTGGGTGAGATTAAAGAAAGAAAGACAAGGCATAGGGGATACTACAAATGTATTTCTCTTATATCCCACTGCTATAAAATGTATAGACAATTTGAATGTTGATAAGACATTTACAAATATAGATAGAAATGGCATAATTGTAAGGAAAGTCATTGGTGTTAGTTATATTTATGAGCTTATCATTTATAACACTTAGATAACTACATGATCTCACTGGTGTTGGCTCTTTTTCCACTGGTACAGATTACAGCTCTTTTAACTCTTCTTATTGTGTGCAAATTTGATCCATGTCTTTCCAAAAATCTGTCATGGAGTTTCTTCCCAATGCTTTCCACTGGTTCTTTTAATATTATGGGGGAATGAATGCAATATTCAGGCTATTGATCGGTTAATTTCTTATTCTTGCTATATACTCAACGCAATTACTTTTCTTAGTCATACGAGTCCTTGCGGGACTCTTTTATGCCACTTTTTGCAAACCAATCATTGGTGGTAGTACGATACAGCCCATCATGGGGAGAATACCAGTGTTAAAAAGATGGCCTTTTAGTTTCCAATGAGCAACTTGTGGTTCTTGAAAGTCCTGCATATTTTCTCAAATGTAGTCCAGCCCAATTTATTCCATCTATTCAATTCTAGATCTTGCTCACTCTCCATCTGTACCATCTTCAGATTCTGGTTCCAGACTCTTTTTTCTAGGCTCACTACACCTTTCCCTCATACTCATGTTCTCCGTTCCAGCCACAAAGATCTGCTTGCTGTTCCCCATACATGCTGTTTCGTCTCCTGGCTTTCTACTTTTGCATAGGTTGTCTTCCATGTAGAGAGAGAATACTCCCTCCCTTCACCTCTACCTCTTGAAAACCTCAGCTTCTTTCAAGTCTCAGCTCCAGTTTATTCTTCTTTAAGAAGTCTTCCTGGTTTCTCCTAACTGTTAATGCCCCTCATCCTGCCCCCTACCATTGGAAATGGCTATATTAATTTCTTATATGTAGCCTTGGGTTGCTGGGATGAAGGATCATTGTGATTTTAGAGGACTTTCTGGGAAGAATAGAAAATCCTAGTTCCAAACTGTTTTCAGATTTTTCAGGAGATCTGTTTACTTTAAGGTTTCAGTGCCTTTAAGAAAAAGCTACCCAAGTTTGGGGGTGCCAGATAAGGGATATGGAAAGGCATGAACAGTATATGAGAGGATAAAAGTGAAGGCTACAGGGGGAGCAGAGAGAATACTGAAGTGTAGCAGGACTAGGCTGGGACCTGAGACAAGACCAAGCTGGCAATTGGCGAAAGTAATGTCCAGTTAATAGCTTTTTTCTCCTCCTTGCTTCCCCCCAGCATGATTTTGGAGAAATTTCTACCCTGAGTTTAAATTTCCACCTCTTCTGTAGCCTTTCTCAGCCTGGTTGGGAATAGGATGGGGGTAGGCAAAAGAGGTGGCTTTAGCTCTAAGTCTGATCTCAGTCTTTTATATCTTGTTTGAATGTTAATCTGAGTTTCATGCTATTTGATACCTTTATTAAATTATATGGCCATTAGTAGTGATTTCTCTGTTTATAAATGCAAAGAAATTGAAAGGGGATAATAGTCCATGGAAGAAGAGGTTTTTTTTTTTTTTTTTGAGGGGGAGGGAGCAGTTTACTCTTGTGTAGAGCTGACCAGATCAAAGGGGACTTCTACAATTTTGGTAATTTCTAAGAATATCACAGAGCACATACACTAGTCTACCTTTGAATGCAGGGAGAGAGAGAGTTAACAGAGATGTGAACCAGAAGCAAAGAGTGATTTTCCTTGAGTGGAATGTGCTTGAAAGATACTGTATCTCATCCCTATACCTGCATCTATCTGTCTATCTATCTATCTATCTATCTATCTATCTATCTATCTATCTGTCTGTCTGTCTGTCTGTCTGTCTGTCTATCTATCTATCTATCTATCTATCTATCTATCTACTCTATCTGTCTGTCTGTCTACTTAGTTAGCATTTATCTTTTGTCAACATTACCTCCCTTGCCCCACAGAATTTGTAAACTTTTTGAGCCCAGGGATT
>CM053587.1:17575452-17591476 GCA_028646515.1 Pseudochirops corinnae | reverse complement strand
ATCTATCTATCTATCTATCTATCTATCTATCTATCTATCTGTCTGTCTGTCTGTCTGTCTGTCTGTCTATCTATCTATCTATCTATCTATCTATCTATCTACTCTATCTGTCTGTCTGTCTACTTAGTTAGCATTTATCTTTTGTCAACATTACCTCCCTTGCCCCACAGAATTTGTAAACTTTTTGAGCCCAGGGATTGTCCCTCTTTTGTACTTATGTCCTCAGCATTTGGCATAGTACATTACGTGGAACAGGCACTTAATAAATGCTTCTTGACTGACTGTAATGGTAATTAATTTAAATTTGAAGACCCCTTTTTGTTATGTCAAGTAAGTGGGTACTTAGCCCTTAGTTAAGCCTCTGTGAAAGAGGCAGAGGGTGTGAACTCTGTCTCCCGTTGCTGATGTAACAGGAATGGTTTGGCTGAAACAGGAAGCCAATGCTGTGTGTGTGTATATAAGAAAAGCCCCAGAAAGGGAGAATCAGAATTTTTCTTCTGGCAGGTTCCTGGTGGAGGAAGCGGAATTTTCTGAGAGAGAGAGAGAAAGTTTCTCTCGGCAGCATCTGGAAGCTGGGATGTTACTACTGGACTGAGAACTGAGTTGGAGTTTTCTTGAGACCAGAATCTGGTGAAGGCTGAAGTTGTTGCTGTCTCCTGGAAGACTGAGATTTCTTCTGGGTCGCAGGGCCAGCCGAAAATGCTGGAGGATTGGAGAAGCATGACGGGGATAAGCCTTTGTTTGTGGCTTGATTGATCCTTGAGTTCCCGGGAACAGAAGTTGTGAAGGTTTTGAGATGTGCTGGACCTTGTGTGTAGCAGTGTGTAGCAGGAACTGCCTGGAGGACTGGAAAAGGACCTGGGAGCTGTCTGCCTCTGAATCTAGGTGACTGCTTGGTGGATTCAGGTAGGAGCTGGGACCATGGAAGGGGATCCAGGGAATCTGAGAGACCACCCCGAGTCAAGATGAAGAAAAGGCCTCTCCTTGGATAGTGAATGCTGTGATGAAATTGAAGTTTACTAGAAACCAAGGAGTGGAGGGTTTGCATAATTTTCTGATGATTGTATTTAGTGATTAACAATACTTAGTGACTGATTGCTAGATAATTAACTGATTAAGTTAGACTGACTATTATATTTTGAGATGACTGAATGGCTGAGTAAGGAGGCAAACCTCCATAGGGATACCAGATGATTGTTCTTTTGTTCTTTGTTCTAAATACTGTGACCACTTTGGTGAAAACTATGTGGCTATTTTAATGTTAAGCTGTTGTGAACACTATATTGTGATTTCCTGTGGTAAGATGTAATGTTGTGAATATTATATTGTGATTTGTTATGAATGTTTGCCTTGATTTGTTATGGAATAAATGGAGTGTTCACTATGCTATGTAATGAGAACCTTAAAAGCTGTTCGCAGTAGCTTTCTTTTGGGAAGCTGCGCGTGCATGGCATTACACTGACTGATCAACTTGTCTGATATCTGTGCAATACAGGCTCTGGAACTACTATCCAGAATCCCCATTTGTTTTGGCAAGATGGATCACCAAAGAGTATCTGGCCTCAGGGTCCTAGAGATAACTCTGAGGATTTGGAGTTTTTCTCTAGTACTGTGGTTCTCAGTTTCCACTGGTGTGGTGCCCCGATGATTATTAAACTGAATTCTGTAGATACTTGTGGGAGAGCATGTGCTTATGGTAAGTGGGGATATTTTGTACCAACTATCCTTAATAACACCTTAGTAAATGATCATTTATAAAAGCTACCTAAGTCTGGCTGATTAATCGATATTAACTGAAAGTATCTCCTGAATTTTAGTTCCACCACTCCAATTGCCTGTTTGACATCTCCTGGGTGTCTCACAGGCATTGCAAACTCAACATGTCCAAAACCAGAACTTGTTATCTTTCTACTAAACCTACCCTTCTTCTGAACTTTCCAATTTTCACTGAACACATTACCATTTTTCCAGTCTCCCAAGTTTGCAAGTGTGGTAAGTGAACTGTCTTCTATGGAACTTGCCACATAGACTGGACTAGTCTTCCCCTAAAAGGCAAGTAAATTGCCCCTAAGACTTGATTGTCCAGGTGGTAGGACTTAAGTCATTAATGCAGTTTCCCAGTCACCCAGGCCATAAAAGAGTCAGTTTATGAAAAGTCTGGTCCTTTAGGCTTTTGACCAGATGCATTTTTCTGTGTGAAGATGAGGGACCCTGCATTTATCTGCACCATGTTGTTTTCTTTCTTAGTATCTTTTTTATGTTGTTGTTAAATGAACTTAGTTAAGTGCTGGATGAGTGTTTCATTTTGTTCCATTCCTAAGCCTGAATTTCTCAACCTAAATGAGTCAAACCTAGCTCACAATAGCAACCTAGGAGGCATCTTGACTTTTAACTCTTACTCGCCTTCTCCCATCCACCCAGTTAGGTTGTCAGGTCTTACTAATTCTGTCTCCATAGCATCTGTTGCATCATTTATCTTGTCTTCATTCACAGAGCACACAGCCTCCATCATGACCATATCATGTATGTATACATACATGTATTGCAATAGCTTTTAATTATTCTTCCTGATTCAAGTCATTCCCTTCTCTAGTCCATCCTTCACATACTTGACAAATTGACATTCCTAAAATGTGGGTGTAATGGGTCACCCCTCTGTTTAAAAAAGTGCAGTGCCCATTATGATAAAATACAGACCCCTCTGTCTATCATTTAAAGCTTTTCATAGTCTGGCTCCAGAATCTCTTTTTTAGGGCAATTGTGTATCATTGTATTATTGTATATTATATTGTATATTATTTCCAATCATGCACTTTTCAAATTGTAGTCGGATTTGTTTACTTGCTATTTTCTGTATACAGTTTCATCTCTAACTTTCATGCCTTTGTATAGGCTGTCAAACACGACAAGAAGCTCTGCTTCTTGGAACACCTAGTTCCCTTCAAGGTTAAACTCAAGTGCCATCTCCTCTAAGGGGCCCTACTTGATTCTGGAAATTGTTAGTTTTTCCCAACCCTTCCTGGCAAGTCACTATGTATTTATTTTTATACATATCTTGAATCTACTCACCTGCGAACATGTAACCTCTTAACAGAGTGTACGCTCCTTGAGGGCAGGTACTACTTTTATTTGTTGCTTTATATACCCAACCCCTTGCATGGTACATGGTGAATCATAGTTACTTAATATATGTTTGTTGACTAATTGATTAATGTGGCAATATTTCTATACCGATCTATTCTTATCAGCAACAATTCTAGAATGACCACATTTAGATTCTACCACCTCAGTAACTAGTTTACTGTGTGAAAAACTAGAAATGACACCTAAAAAGTCAGGTCTAGCCATTCTCTCTGGTTTTGTCTGACTTAGTTGGGTTCTCTTCTCAGTTCTTTGCTCCAGTTTGCTTTTCTGCTATTTTGTGAGGCTGTATGTCTCATGATCTTTCATCTTCCTTCTTAATACCTTATAAATGAGGGTGTAGTTTAAACTGTTTTGCCTTTTCCTCTCCTTTTTGGTTTTGGCGAAGTAATCAAGTATTAACTAAGATGGTTTCTGGGTCATTAGTGTTTTTGTTAAAGGATATTTATTTTACATCAACTAAATTTCCCTAAGATATATCAATTTCTTTACTTTTGCCTGTTTCTCAGATTTTTTTGTTTGACAGCTTGTTTAAATAGATTGGGTTATAACTCCTGCAATTGTATCCAACATCTTCTTATCTTTAACTTTTTCCCTTATTTATTATTTATTTTTTTACTTATGTTTTAAGTGGTTGGTGGTTGGTGGAGACTATCCCTGACGTGACTACATAGTAACTTGTCATTTTCTATCAGGGTATTATCTTTGATTTCCTTCAAAAATATTGCATGATGCTTGCTATGCCCATTGTCTTCCAACTTTTTAAATAAAATGTGCCATCTAATGAGGTATAACTCCGAGTACTCTACAGACCTTTGGCCATTTAATTTCTTGATCCCACATTGTATTTTCCAACATAATCCTCAGTCTGAGTGTATATTTGCACTGATAGACTTCATTTAAGGGATCTTGTCAAGTTTTTAATAGAATTTTTCTACTTTTTCATTTTCTGTGATTAATGTTAATATATAACAGGCATTTAAAAATGGGATTCTATTTGTTAATGTTCAAATAAGGTGAAATGACCTATATGGTCCTATAAGGTAAAGTGAATAAGCTTCCCAGGAGATGATGTCTTAATTAGCCCAAAGACTCTCTTGCCAGTGGTGTTGGGACTTCTTGGTTACCAGAGTAGTGAATAGACTTGAACTTCCAATGAAGAATGGCTCAGTGATACTTTAGAATTAGGTTATTCACTTACATCAACTTTACTTAATTCCCCAAAGACTCTTTTAAAAACTCTTTGCTTCCCTCATTCACTAACAAAAAGGTATTGAACAATAATTTATAACAAATCCATAAAAGTAAAAAAAACTAAAAAAAACTAGTAAAAAATAGTAAAAAATCCATAATAGTAATAGTAAAAGTTCCTGCTTGCTCACTCATAATAA
This sequence comes from Pseudochirops corinnae, assembly GCA_028646515.1. NCBI lineage: Eukaryota > Metazoa > Chordata > Mammalia > Diprotodontia > Pseudocheiridae > Pseudochirops > Pseudochirops corinnae. Next base: position 17,586,944 of record CM053587.1, on the reverse strand, counting down.
TCAAACAGGAGCCACTATACTAGGTTTTTCTCTCTATTGTCAATCATGCGATCCATTGTGGTCTTCATCTTATCAACAAATGGTTCTTTCTTCTGTGCTCCTTTTGACCTCTGGCTTCCTGATGCCTTAACACTGTGAAACCTATTACACTAATTAAGCATTTCTAGCACCATATAACTTATTAACCTATGTCAATTATATAAACTTTGAACACTGATTTCACCATAATTAATGCCAACCTAATTATCATAGAAACTTAATAATGTCCTTTCATTGTTAACCCATTAGCCCTCTGTGATCTCTATGCCAATAATTTCATGTTGCTTTTGTGTAAGCTGTGAAACCAACTCTGCTAAATCCTTTATTTCAATCCAGTTCCACAAATTCAACTCAGTAAATCTTTTATCAAATACTTACTGTGAGTAAGGTCCTAAAGATACAAAGACAAAAAAAATGAAACAATTTCTACTCTCAAGGAGTTTATATTCTCCAGGAATGGGGAGCGTCAATACACACACCCACACACCCACACCCACACCCATACACCCCTACAAAACACACACCCTGACATACACATGAATATATGTGTTATGTGTCAATTTGTCGGGCATTGGACAAAGATTACGCATTGAGTATGAACAATTAATGTTTTTAGATAGACCAATTGCTGTTTGACTTTAGCATTTTGTAAGAGTCCCACTTGAATGACTCAGTATAGTGTTGGAAATGACTCTGGGCTCTGAAAACAAGGCACGGTGGATTTTACCAAATGGGCTTCAAATAAGGGCTTGTTGTCAGAGACATATCACCAGGATGTTGTTAATTGTTTGCCCATTTAGTCCCATGAAAGAGAAAAATACCAAACAGTCCCCAGTGCTGTTACCCCTTTCTATTTTCACTTAGAAAAAGAGTGGCAGAAAAATGTCAGAGGATGAACAGAAAAAGCTGAAATTAATAATGGTGGAATTGTTTTTGGCAGTTAAGTAAAGTAGATGGAATTCAGAATATTGTTAGAAATGGAAAGTATGGCTGGTCACAATCTTGTGCACCCATAAACCCTGTTCCCTGGCAGCCTGAGGCTGGTGGATCCCTTGAGCTATACAGTGGGCTAATCCAAATGTGTTTTTCTACTAAATCTGGCAGCGGCTAGAGTGCTGGGGCTAGACTCAGGAAGACCTGAGTTCAAATCCAGCCTTAGACCTTTACTGGTTGTGTGACCCTGGCAAGTCCCTTAACCTGTTTGCATTAATCCACTGGAGAAAGAAATGGCAAATCACTCCAGCATCTTTGTCAGTGTAGTCCACAGGGTGAAGAAGAGTTGTGTGTGACTGAGTTACTGAACAAAAGCACCTAAATCTGGCACCAAAAGGGTGGGCCTTGGGGGGGGGGGGTCACCAGACTGCTCAGGGAGGGGCCAACTAGAGATGGAGCAGGTCAGAGTTCCCATGACTATCAGTGGTGGCATAAAGCCTGTGAGGGGCTTATATATTTTCTACTTGGGTGAGATATGAAGAACCAGTCTCAAAAAACAAAACAAAACAAAGGAAAATAATACTGAGATGCAAAGGTATTACAGATGTGGAACCAGAAGAGAAGCACCAGCCCATTTCGAGGTTACGTTATAAATATGAAGCCGAGGCTTTCTGGACAGCCGTTTGCTTGTGATATAACCAGCACAAAGAAGAAGGAATTTGGACAGATGGGTGCCAGGGGCCTATAGTGTTTTGCTCTCAAAAATGCATGAAAGAATAGGCTTAAATGGTGGTTCTTTGAGAAAGGTACTATAAAATTCTAATAATATTCATTATATTGGTGATGAAATATACATTTATTTTATGGAAAACCTGTATATATGCATCATTTTTCCTTACATCGTGGTATCTTTCTGCCTATATTAGCCTAAAAAAATCTTGATTTCACCTATAATGGCAAAGAAGAGCTTCCCTCTGTCGGTGTGTGGTTAGATCATTTGGTGTTGGCATCATGTTAATAAGACCAAGATCTTATTTTTCATCCCCACGTGGACTAGTTAAGCTCTGCTGTATTCTAGCCACAGACTGTGCCCTAGCCTGCTGTCTTGTGAATGTACATCTAGCTGTAAGGGATGACTGAATGAACATTGTTGGATCGGCACCAATCCATCATTGCTCTTTGAAAAATAGATCAAAGGGAAGCACGTGGATAGTGGTGTAATCTTATGCTATAAAGTAGAGCATGTTACTAGCATTATGTTCTATAGCATTTTTTTTTAGCCATCTGTCCTTGCTTTTTGGCTTTATGCAATCTATCTACATGTTGTTGTCTCTTCAGTTCCTACCTATTTCTTGTAACTGGTTCATTTATATTTCCTTACAGGAGATGGCAAAAGGGTGGTTGATAGACCACTGAATTTTAAGTCAGGAAGACATCATCATCTTCATCATCATCATCATCATCATCGTCATCATCATCGCTACAAATTATAGAGCGCTTTAAGATTGGTAAAAAGTTTGACACAAATGATGTCATTTCATCCTCACAACAACCTTGGGAGACAGGTGCTATTATCATCCCCATTTCACAGATGAGGAAACTGAAACTAAGAGAAGATTTGCCAAAGGTCAATTAACCAACCAACAAACATTCATTAAGTACCTATTATATGCCAGGCACTGTGCTGAGCACTGGGTCATGCAGCTAGTAAGCAATTGAGTCAGAATTTGCACTCAGATCCTCCTGACTCCAAATCCAATACTCTATTCACTTTTCCACCTAACTACTTTTGGCTTGAAATCCCACCTCAGACAGTTTTTAGTTGTGTGATCTGTGCAAGTCGCTTGAACCATATTCCCACAGTTTCCTCATATATAAAATGGTACGTGCCTCAGAAAGCTACTGTAAAAACCAGAGGAAGTTATATATGTAAAAACACTTTTTGAACCATAAAGCATGATATTTTTTATTATTTTTCCTTTGTTTTTATTATAAAATAGATTTGACAAAAATGACCAACATCGCTTATCCCTAAAGTGCCCCCTTGGTAAGTGCAGAAAGAAACATAATCTTAGGTTTTTGAAGTATTGAATTTTAGCAACATTATTTTTAGTATCATCTCCCTAAATCCTTGGGTGAACAGTACTATGAAAATGTGAAGAGTTATTTCTATAATCTATAGTAACAAACTACCTGAAGATAGGTATAATCAAAAGGAAAATTCTTATAACTGCACTCATATTCAAAGATCCTGTGACATGAGCCAGCCCCTGTGGGGGTATTATTTTCAAACATCACAGGTTGACATTATATAATTACACACTGCTGGATACTGAAATATCAAAAAAAAATTCTTATAGTGAAATAACAGCACACTATTATGGGTATTCACATTCATCTACACATCTTTAGAGAATTATTTCCAGTAACACATTACAGACTGTAGCAAAAGGATTAGTGATTTATTTAATATCAATATTAGGTTTTGGCATTAAGGTCCTGGGAGGTTAAGTAGGCATGGCCCCAAGATTACTTTTCACTTTAAAAAAAGGGCCCCAAGGTGACCCTGCTTTTTTATATTCTTGATTCGATTTTTGATAGGCTGAACACAAGTACTCCTCCTCCTAAAAGTCAGTGCTTACATAAAAGTATTTAAAGCCCCACACTTCCATCCGTATAAAGTGGTGACACTTAATTTGTTTAATTGTCCCTTTGCTACCACTTTGGGTAGGATTTGACCCTCTTTTACCCTCTGCCCCCTATTCTGTTTGATGAATGGTGTAGCTGCATTGAAATGATATTGGATCAGGAGTGAGAAGACAAGTCAACAAGCATTTATTAAGCTCTTACTTTATACTAGGCACTATGCTAAGTGTTGGATATACAAATAGAAATAAAAAGAAAGATAGTTTATACCCTCAACGAATTTACATTCTAAGCAGAGGAGTTGAGGGGGGTGGAAGGAAGGGTGCTGTCCAGTAGCAGAGCTGGGAAAGGAATACAGGCTGACTGGCCTGAGGCTCTCCTCAAAATGCCTTATAAATGGCAAAAGGGGGTTATAGAGGTGGAGAGATGGTGTAGAGCAGTGGTTCTCAACCTTCCTAATGCCATGACCCTTTAATACTTGTATGTAGGCATGTCTGCATGTGGGCAGACACGCCTGGACATGGATAGAGGAGTGCAGTGTCTCGGTTCCTAAGACCTGTTGAAATATGTATTTTTCGATGGTCTTAGGCAACCCCTGTAACCCCTGTGAAAGGGTCATTCAACCCCCAAAGGGGTCGCGACCCACAGGTTGAGAACCGCCGGTCTAGAGTAAACGGGCCACAGAAGCTAGGGAAATTTCCAGAGTGAGAAGGCAATTGTAGTATGGTGGCTAATTCTGGAAAGTAAGAAACAGAACTGGGAAAGGAATGAGAAGACCCAGGTTCCAGGGCTGATTCTGCCATTTCCCAGATGTGTAGCTTTCATTAAGTCACTTAATTCTGTGATCCTAAGTTTTGTCATAGATAAAGTGGAAATGAAAATAGTTATATGCTACAAGGTTGTTGGAAGATGTGTGTAAAACACTTTATCACTGTAAAGTGCCATTCAGAAATTGACTTACACAACCATGGCATGAAATTCATGTTACGATCCTGTTCAAAGTGCCACAATAATTTCTAAATGGAAATGCTATTAAAGATGTCCATAGTAAGATTATGGCATTTCCTTTGTTGACAGGCCACATGGGCTATATTCATTCCTAATCTACGTAACTTTCCAGAACTGATTCTGAATAGACCCTTCTTTTCTAGTCTTCTCCACATGACAGTTCCCTGTCTGAGACATGTAGCTTCTCTATGTCTACACAATGCAAGATAAATTGACAATCTGGAGATCATCTGTCTGATTTGCCCAGTATGGATAGAAAGAATGCAAATTTAAGGGAAAAATGATTTTGAAATCATTAGACATGGTAATCTCTGAATAACTGCTTAAGTTCCCAATCTTTCTTCACTTTGCATCATGTAGTTACAGTAGCCTATCTAACTATAATCCAATTTCATTACTACTTATAATACTCCTTTGATACCCCAGAAACAAAATAAAGGGATGAGAAAGAAAACTGCACTGGAGGAAGGAGAGGGGAGATTGAATGGGGATAAATTATCCCACATAAAAGGGGCATGAAAGAGCTATTATAATGGAGGGGACTATAGGGGTGTTGGTGGCAGGTAAAATTTAAACCTTACCCTCATCAAAATTGACTCAAAGAGGGAATAACATACACACTCAGTTTTGATATAGAAATCCATCTTACTGTATAAGGAAGTAAAAAAGGATAGGGATAATAGAAGAGGAGGGGGGACTGATAAATGCTAGGGTATATTGAGGAAGGCAATGATCAGAAGTAAAACTCTTGTGAGGAGGGAAAGGGTGGGGTGTAAGAGAGAGAGGGGAATAAACTAGCGAAAAATAGCATGGAAGAAAATACACAGTTATCATAACTATAAATGTGAATGGGACGAACTTACCCATAAAATGAAAGCAGATAGCAGAATGCATTAAAAATCAGAATCCTACAGTATGTTGTTTCCAAAAAAACACACATTTGAAGCAGAGAGATGCACACAGGGTAAAGGTAAAGGACTGGAGTAGAATCTATTGTGCTTCAGCTGAGGCAAAGAAAGCAATATCACATCATGATCTCAGACAAAACAAAAATAGATCCACTTAAAAGAGATAAAGAAGGAAACTGCATCTTGCTGAAAGGTACCATAGACAATGAAGCCATATCAATATTAAACATATATGTTTATGGTATAGCATCTAAATTTTTGAAGAAGTTGAATGAATTACAGGAGGAAATAGATAACAAAACTACACTTGTGGGGGACCTCAACTTTCTCTTTTCAGAACTAGATAAATCTAATCACAAAATAAACAAGAAAGAATAAGGAGGTGAATAAAATTCTGGAAAAATATAGATATGATAGGTCTATGGAGAAAACTGAATGGGAATAGAAAGGAACATACCTTTTTCTTAGCAATACATGGCACCTACACAAAAACTGACCATGTTTTAGGATAGGAAAACTTCATAAATACAGAAAAGCAGAAATAGTAAACATATCCTTTTCAGATCATAATGCAAGAAAATTACATTCAATAATGGAATGGAAAGAGAGATTAAAAATTAATTGGAAATTAAATAATCTAATCCTAAAAAACAAGTGGGTCAAAGGACAAATCATAGAAACAATTGGTAACTTCATTAAAGAAAATAATAACAATGAGACAACATACCAAAATTTATGGGATGCCATCAAAGAAGTACTTAGGGGAAATTTATATCTCTAATTCTTTACATCAATAAAATAGAGAATAAGCAGATCAATGAATTGGGCATATGACTAAAAAACCTAGAAAAAGAACAAATTAAAATCCTCAGTTAGACACCAAATTGGAAATCCTGAAGATCAATGAAGAGATTAATAAAACTGAAAGTAAGAAAACCATTGAACTAATAAATAAAACTAGAAATTGCTTTTATGAAAAAGTCAATAAAAATTTTAAAATTGGTTAATTTGTTTTAAAAAAGGAAGGAAGAAAACCAAATTACTTGTTTCAAAAAATGAAAGGGGTGATTCATTACTAATGAAGAGGAAATTAAAACAATAGTTAGGGGCTGTTTTGTCCAATTATATGACAATAAATTTGACAATCTAAATGAAATAGATGAATATCTACAAAAAATAAATTACCCAGATTAACAGAAGTAGAAATAAAGTGCTTCACCCAATCTTAGAAAAAGAAATTAAACAAGTCATCAATGAACATCCTAAGAAAAAATCCCCAGGACCAGAAGGATTCACAAGTGAATTCTCCCAAACGTTTGAAGAACAATTAATCCCAACGCTATATAAACTATTTGGAAAAATAGGGAAAGAAGGAGTCCTATGAAATTCCTTTCACAACACAAATATGGTGCTAATACCCAAACCAGGAAGAGCCAAAACAGAAAGAAAATTGCAGGCCAATTTCCCTAAAGAATATTTCTGCCAAAATGTTAAATAAAATACTAGCAAAGAGATTATAGCAATATATCTCAAGGATCATACACTATTTGCTTATGGGTAGGCTGACCCAATATAATAAAAATGATAATTCTACCTGATTTAATCTTTTTTATTCAGTATCATACCAATGATACAATCAAAAATTATTTGCTAGAACTAGAAAACATAATAACAAAATTCATTTGGAAGAACAAAAACTCAAGGATATCAAAGAAATCAATGAAAAAAATGCAAAAGAAGGTAGTCTAGCCATACCAGATCGCAAACTGTGTTATAAAGCAGTAATTATCAAAACAATCTGGTACTGACTAAGAAATAGAGTGGTACATCAGTGTAATAGAATAGATGATCTCCAGATTGTCAACTTATCTTGCATTGTGTAGACATAGAGAAGCTACATGTCCCAAACAAGGAAATGTCATATGGAGAAGACTGGAAAAGAAGGGTCTATTCAGAATCAGTTCTGGAAAGTTACCTAGATTAGGAATGAATATAGCCCATGTGTCCTGTCAACAAAGGAATAGCCATAATCCTACTATGGACATCTCTAATAGCATTTCCATTTAGAAATTATTGTGGTACTTGTATACTACATTATAGTAAATGACCATAGTAATCTAGTATGTGAAAAACACAAAGATTCAAGCTTTTGGACCAAAAATTCATTATTTGACAACAACAGTATGGCAGAAACTAGGTATAGACCAACTTCTCCTACTATATACCAAGATAAGAAATGCATACATGATTTACACATAAAGGGTGATATCGTAAACAAATTAAGAGAACATGGAATAGTTTATCTGTCACATTTATGGCTAAAGGAAGAACTTAGGACCAAAGAAGATATATAGAATGTTATAAAACATAAACTAGCTAATTTTGATTATCTAAAATTAATTTTTTTTCACAAACAATACCAGTACAACCTAAATTATAAGGAAAGTAGAAAATTGGGAATTTTTTTTTTTTGCAATAAGTATCTTTGATAAAGGTCTCATTTCTCAGATATAGAGAGAACTGAGTCAAATTCATAGGAATGCAAGTAATTCCCCAATTAATAAATGGTAAAATGATATGAACAGGCAGTTTTCAAACAAAGAAATCAAAGCTATCCATAGTCATATGAAAAAATGCTCTAAATCACTATTGATTAGAGAAATGCAAATTACAACAGCTCTAAAGTACCACCTCACATCTATTAGTTTGATTAATAGGATAAAATAGGAAAATGGTTAATGTTGGAGGGTATGTGGGAAAACTGAGACTCTATTGCATTGTTGGTGGAGTTGTCAACTGATCCAATCATTCTGGAGAGCAATTCAGAACTATGCCCAAAAGGCTATAAAACTGTGCATACCCTTTGATCCAGCAATATCACTGCTAGGTCTATATCCCAAAGACATCCAAAAAAAGGGGAAAAGGACATATTTGTACAAAAATGTTTATAGCAGCTCTTTTTTTTTTTTGTGGTGGCTAAGAAATGGAAATCAAAGGGATGCCCATCACTTGGGGAATGGCTAAACAAACTGTGGTATGTGATTGTAATGGAATATTATTGTGCTATAAGAAATGACAAGCAGGATGATTTTAGAAAAATCTGGACTTACATGAACTGATGCATCGTTAAGTGAAAAGAATCAGGAAACTGTTGTACACAGTAACAGCAATATTGTTTGTTGAAGAACTGTGAATAACTTAACCCTTCTCAGCAATGCAATGATCCAAGACAATCCCAAAGGCCTAAAGATAAAGCACACTATTCTACTCCAGAGAAAGAACCGATATTGAATATATACTGATGCATACTATTTTTCGCTTTCTTCATTTTTTCCTTTTATTTGAGTCTTCTTGTACAAAATGACTAATATAGAAATGTTTTACATAACTGCACATGTATAACTTATATCTGATTGCTTACCATCTCAGGGAGGGAGGAGTGGAAGAAGAGCAGGGAGGACAGAATTTGGAACTCAAAACTTTAAATAAAAATGTTAAAAAATTGGAAAAAATAATCCTTATTTAATCAGGGTAGAGCATGGAATGTGCTCTATTCTAAGCATGTCTTTTAAGTGACATACACATAGAAACAGAGGGCAATATGGAGGGGGGCATGGGATAAACCAGTTGCATCATATAACCAATGAGGAGCTCTGAAGGTCAGGAGTAAAGAAGGGTACGAAGGCATTGTGTGACAGAAAGAGAAGGTGGGCTGATTGTGGCCAGTAGTTCTGTCTGCAGGGAGGCATCATAAGCATAGAATGATAAGCTATGGTTTCTACTGGTGATATGGGTGGCCGAGTTGAGGGAGCAGAGCTTAAAAATGATATCTGGATCAGGATACCCTGAAATATGATCAACTCCAGGATTAAAATAAACAGTTTGGATGAGGTAAGCTAGGAGATATCTAGGTTCAAGCTTCAGGGTTTGTTATTGAGACAGTAATAGGGATACAAATTCTACCTAGAATTCCTTAATGTAGGACACTTAGCTCTCTTTGGATACTTGTGTGTGTTTTCCTACTTTATTGGATAAGATCAATCCCACCACTCAGCTACCTTGTGGAGTGTGTAGAAGGCTACCCTTTGGCCTACTAAAAGCCAATAGTTGTTTAGCTAACTAGAGAGGACAAGAAGGGGCCATAGTAGGTAATGGCGGTCAGAGACCACAGATCATGGGAATAATCAAAAAGAAAACACCTCTTTGATATATTCTTTAAATTGTTGCTGTTAGAAAGTGCCCACCACCATTTCTAGCACTCTGTATGGAAATAGTCATCTCTAGGTAGTGGTGGATATCTCTATAAAGATGTGCCATGATTCTTCTAGGCTAGTTCCTTCAGAGTCTACTCATGAGGGTATTTCTGTACTTAAGGAAAATTACTTGAACAGTAGAATGTAGGATGGATTGGAGTGGTGACAGATCTTAGACAGGAAGACCAATTAGAAGGCTGTGGCAATGCTGTAGGTGAGAGGTGATGAAGGCCTGCACTGAGATGGTAGTAAAGTGAGTGGAGGGAGTAGGGTTGGATATGAGAGAAGTTATAGAGGTAGGAATGGCAAGATTTGGGATTTAGATTAGATATGTGGGATGAAGCAAAGTGAGGAGTCTGGGATAAGGGAGAGGCTAGAAACTTGTGAGACTGGAAGGGTGATTGTGCCTTTGATAAAATAAGGAATGTTTGGAAGACTAAGGGTTTTGTAGGGACAAATAGTAAATTTAGTTTTGGATATGTCGAGTTTGAGATGTGTCCAGGACATCCAGTTTGAAATATCCGCTAGGCAGCTGGTGACATGAAACTTAAGCCCAGGGAACAGAATTGGATTGCACATGCATCTATAGCTATGAATCATCTGCATAGAAATGATAGTTAAGCCCATGGGAATTGATGAGATTATCAAGAGTAAGATTGTGGAAAAGAGGGAGAAAAGGGTTTGGGGGCTTCCTTTGGAGAAAAAAAACCAAACCTCCAGGAATGCTCACAGTAGTAAGGCAAGATATGGATGAGGAGCTACTAAAGTAGACTGAGTAGAAGTGGTCAGAAAAGGTAGGAGGAGAACCAGGAGGGAAGAATGTCCTTAAAAGCCAGAGAGGATCAAGTATCAGAGAGGACGGTCGAGATAGTGCCAAGTACACCAGACAAATCAAGTTGGATGAGGACTGAGAAGAGACCATTGAACTTAGCAATTAAGAGATCACTTGATAATTTTGGAAAAGCAGTTGTAGATGAGTAATGAAGTTGGAAGTAAGCTTACAAAGAACTGAGGAGTGAATTAGGGGTTGGGAGAGGAAGTGAAAACAGTGAGTATAAGAGAAATTTTTCAAGGAGTTTGAGAAATAGAATAGCTAAAAAGGATGGTAGAATCTACTGGTTTTTTTTAAATTTTTTAAATTAATTTTTAAAATTTTTAAAATTTTCATTGACTTGTTTATTTACTTTTAGTTTACAAGATTTAGTTCCACAATCCCTTGAATTTCAATTTTTCTCCCCTCCTTCCCCCCCCCCCCCTCCATGGTGGCGTACAGTCAAGTATAGGATCTGCAAATACGAAGTTTTTTTTTTAGTGGATTGGAACATTTTAGGCATGTTTGAAGGCAGTAGGGAAGGAATTTGGGGTTAGGAATCTGCTGAATATTAGAAGAAGAATAATTGGGCAGGCAGTTTTCTGGGGAGGATGGAGGGGTTGAGATTGAGATGTAGAGAGACTGACTTTGGTAAGGAGAAGGGCCATGTCTTTGTCAACAACTGGAGAAAGGAGATGATGTTAAGGAATTGTGAGATGAAGACAATGGGAGAAGAGGGAACCCATGTGTAACAGCAAGCACCCTAGCATGCCTAGGGCGGCTACTAGCACAGGTTCTTAGATCTGCTTTTCTAAAGGAAAGCAACTCAAAATGGGTTAACAATCTTACTTTAATCAAACATATCATTTACCTAGTCCAGGGGGAAAAGGCAGC
>CM053587.1:17537686-17574952 GCA_028646515.1 Pseudochirops corinnae | reverse complement strand
TTTCCCCCTGAACTAGGTAAATGATATGATTGATTAAAGTAAGATTGTTAACCCATTTTGAGTTGCTTTCCTTTAGAAAAGCAGATCTAAGAACCTGTGCTAGTAGCTGCCCTGGGTATGCTAGGGTGCTTGCTAATACAGTCAGTGAGACCTTCCTAATATAACTGAAATCTTACTGTGAGTATTAGTGCCTGTTCCTAAGAGTGATTCTAGATAAAATTTATGAGTTAGACCTAGAGAAAAAGTGTTATTGTTTTTATTTTACAGATGAAAAAACTAAGGCACAAGAAAGTTAAATAATTTACCCAAGTTACATAAATTGACTTTGGGCAATGCTGATACAAGCTTTCATAGCTATTTTCAAGTTTTTCATGGTCATTTACAAGTATGAATGCTGAGGCAAGTGCTTGATAGTCATTTTCAACTATACCAATTGATGGATTGATTGATTGATGTTTGAAAAACTTTCATGCTTTCAGAATACTCAGGTAGCTTTGAAGAGGGTGTGCTATTTCATTTGGGAATTAATTGACAACTTAAGAAACAATTCAATAATAATGAGACCAGAAAAGCAAGAATAAAAATACTGAATAGGCCATATATACTACTGCCACTGGCCAGTTGGATGACTATCAATAAATGTGTATGAAATCACTGAAAGAGCACCCAGGAGTGCCCAGAAAGCAAGTATGTGGATGTAAACGTAGCTCCTATGTTTTCAGGATTATGGTCAGTGGACAAAAATCAGAGCCACTAAGAATGAAGGTTCAGTGACAGTATCCCATAATCCTTAGAGAGCATCTTCAATTTATATAAGTGACAACACTTGAAAAGTATCCTTATCTCTAATGCTAGTAAGTGGCAAGAATTATAAAACCTACCTATACTGGAAAAGTCACTGGAAAAGTTAAGTGATTTGTTCAGTGTCCTGGCTTCAGAAATAGAAGCTGTATCCATACAAGGCAATTATATCGTGTCGTTTGCCCCCAAGCAATCTTTTTCTAGCTTTGTATAAATTATCTACCTGGCAAAAACAACAGAGACTGGAAGCAAAAATACCCTTCTGTGGGTGTAATTGTATTCATGGCCAGTTGGGTTTGGACTTTTTCCATTAGCAAGAACACCCTGGTGGTAGCACTAACTTTAAATCCCAATTTTGTCAACACGCAGAAGGGGTAGAAGGGAGGGGACAAGAGAGGAGGCACAGAAGACAGGAAGGAATGGAGGAATTATCCAAGTATATAGAGGAGTTCAGGGCCTGAACTTTAGAAGATCCAGGACCAAAATGAATTTATCTCAGTGATTCATTTCCCTTTTGTTCACCGTTTCTATGTTTTTTCCTCTCTTGTCCCACTTTCTACTCTGTAGAGCCAAAGAGTGAAACCTGAAGCTAGAGCTAGGAATACAGTGTAGAGTTTAGAGCTAAAGTTAGAATATTTGGTTCAAATCTTGGTTTTGCTTCTAATAGTCTGTGTAGACTTGAAAAACTGATTTAGTCTACCTGACCTTTGGTTTCTTATCTGTGAAATAAGGTTTTGGGCCCTTCAGTTCCTGTTTAGTTCTAAATCCATCCTCCTGAGCTAAGACAGGTTTTTACTATAAGGAGCGGCAGCTCTGATGACTATTCTCATTTTTCCGAGACCGAACACTTCATTGCATCGCCTTACTGAGTCACTGATTTAAAGTTTAGAAAGTTTTTTATCCCCAAATTAATACAAGATTATCTCTCGCTGAAGTTATTTGCCGACTTGCCACAGAATTGTCAAAATGAAATAGCATCTTGAAATGGATGCATCATTTCCTGTTGATTAATTATTTGAAAAAAGTTGACCTAAGTTTTTTTCTTGCTTTTTTGGAGGGGGGAAGGCAGGGCAATTGGCTGTAAGTGACTTGCCCAAGGTCACACAGCTAGTAAGTGTTAAGTGTCTGAGGCTGGATTTGAACTGAGGTCCTCTTGACTCCAGGGTCAGTGCTCTATTCACTATGCCACCTAGCTGTCTCTGAAATACATTTTTAAAAAGTTAAAGACTCTTATTTCATCATAGTTCTATTCGGAATATAAGAATTCAAGCCTGCTTGAAGGTAGAGACTTCACTTAGTGGTATTGTCTTTCATGGAGACTTTGAGTCACAGCAGGGGAAGGAAATGAGGCTCACTGAGTTTTCTTCAATTGTTTTTTCTAGGGGTTAAGACCTTTTTATATTTGTTAATAAATAAACTTGATTTTAGGTTAATGCCTTTATTTCCCTGAGTATTTATAGAGGAGGTAAGGGCTTTTTGATGGATATGAGCCTGATTTTGGTGTTTCTAGGGAAAATTGTGGTTGAGGATTTGCATTATAAGTCAGAGAGGTCCAGATATGAGAAATAATAAGTTTCTCCTTTATTTTTTGTCCTCATGTGTTCTTTTTTTTGTTCTTACTTTTATTGAGTGAGATAAAACTGAGCAAAACCATACCCAGGCCCTATTTATCTTTCTTTGTCTCTTGAAGACAGGGGGATTCTGGGAGGACAATGGTCTCTTTCCACCATTTGGATATTAGTAATGTGGTCATCATTTAGCCACCTCAAATCACTGAAGTGTATTTAACTTTCTAAGGTTTCATTTGTCTTCTTTGCTTACATTTCAATGTAAGCAATGTAATAATTGAAAGTTATTTATTTCATGGGGGGAGGGAAGGAGAGGAAAGGGGAGAAAATTTGAAACTCAAGGGATTGTGGAACTGAATCTTGTAAACTAAAAGTAAACGAACATTAATAAAGACAAAAAAAATAAAAAAAGAAAGTTATTTATTCTAGTAAGGATCCATTTTCCCCCCTTTGGGTTGTAGTGAGTTTTGCAGGATAAGTTATTCTTGGTTGTCAGCCTTTGTTCTTTTGCCTCTTATTATATTGTAATTAAAACTTTTTTCTGCTATAGAGTAATTGCTACATAATCTTCTGTTATCCTGACTATGGCTCTTTGCATTGGATGGAGTAGCTCATTGAGATTTCTCTTTGCTTTTGTTGAATCTCATTTCATCTGGTTCTCTTCCACAGTTGATCCTTAGGTGTTTCTCAGGGTTGATGGACTTGACTGGGACCTTTCACATTAATATCTTTGTCAAAAGACCTGCAGTTCCACTGTCAGATAACATACAGTTAGAAATCTACTTTTGTTCTTAGGTCTCTTCATACTTTCTGGGCACAATGTCTGGCATATAGTAAGCACTGAGTAAGAGTTTATTGGATTGAATTATTGAATATTGAAGTAAATTTCCCTAGGCACTGATATCTTCAAACAGAAATGGATTTGAGAGAACTGTGGCAAAGACACTGTTTTAACCTCACACCAGGCAAAAAAGGCTACTGAGCTCTGCCCCAATTATTCCCCAGAACATCTATCACAGAGTGGTCCATCTGACCTCCCTCCATGTCAAAAAGAGTCAGACATTTTTATTTTAGTCTTACTTTCTCAATGTGTTCCACTGCACGTTGCTAGCTTAAGCCTAATATCCTATAACCACAAATAAATTAGTTGACCTTTAAATTAAGTACAAAGCACCTATGAAGGCAAATCCTGTTTGCATCCAGAGAAAGAATTGACAAATAGAAGTATGTATGGAAGGATTTTGCACACACACACACACACACACACACACACACACACACACACGTGTATACACACATATTTGCATTTAATGGGAGGCATTTCTAGGGTGGGGAGAAGGGAAGAAAAGGAGGAAAAAATGTACACGATAACTTTGTTATATATTTAAAAGGAAGAGCAAGTTGTACATAACAGATTTGCAGTTTCAAGTGCAATCATCTTTTTAAAAATTCTACTATATTATGGAATTGCTTATTTTATTTAATAAATTAAAAATAAAATAAATAAAATATAAAGGAAAGGATGATTATTATATACGAGTAGGAAAAAAAGGAAATGTGGTAACGGTGGAAAATATGCTGGACCAGAGGTCAGGAAATATGGCCCCGGCCTTGCTGCTAACTTGCAGTATGACCTTGTACACGTCTCTTAACCTCCTCTGTAAGATGAGAGGATGCTAAGTTCCCTTCCAGAACTGTCATATAAGCCCATGATCATTTCCAGTTCCAACCTTCAATGATATGATTATTTTTAAAGAAGTGATGAGTTTCAAGTTCTTTCAGAGCTGTTTCTCTCTCACTGTTATTACTATTTCCCACAACACCTAGCCAGCTCTGCCCCCCCCATACATAGAAGGCCCATCCACAATATTTGATGAAGGAATAAATGCAAAATTAACATTTTTTTCAATTCAAAGTGAGTTGCTGAAATTTCTCATAAATTAGATGAAAGTTTAAAGGCTGGCAAACTGCTGGCTATTTTTTTGTCAACAGCTATAGAAATGTTTGAAGAACTACTGAAAGCGATAAATTTTTGTGTGAGGACGTGAGCTTGCAGCAGTCATAAAAGCCTTTTTTGTATGACTTTGTGAAGCCTAATTATTTTACTCAAAGCAACTATGCTTCAAGGTTCTTTGAACAAAATGTTCACAAGCGTTCTAGTACTCTGTGAAAAAAAAAAATCAGCTTTCTTGAGAATGTCAGTTTTTCAGAAAGATTGATGAAGCAGGAGTTTGGTGTCAAGCACATTAATTTCCAAAATGACTTCTAACTCCATCAATTGTTATTTTGCTTAGGTAACAATGATTACTAAATGCACTAATGCCTACTCTTTACACATGAGACTGTTCTAGAGCAAGCAAAGCTTGCATAGTTTCGTGAGGAACCATATGATGGGAAATAGACAAGCTCTTTGGAACTCAGCTTCCTCATTTTTTATTTTATTTTTTAATTTTTATTTTTTTTGGAAGGGGTAAGGTAGGGCAATTAGGGTTTAGTGACTTGCCCAAGGTCACACAGCTAGTTTTTTTTTTGTGTTAAATGTGTGAGGCTGAATTTGAACTCAGGTCCCCCTGACTCCAGGGCTGGTGCTCTATTCACTATGCCACCTAGCCGCCTCTTCCTCATTTTTTAAATAAGTGGGGTGGACTGGATGACTAGAGGTCCCTTTCCCCTCTGAATATATGATCCTAAATATGTCAAACTATAATCCTATATAGTTTTGCCTTTAGAAATTTTCTTTTGTCACATTCAATTTGAAACATTAAATTTTTGACATAAATGAGAATATTCTGTTTAAAATATGGACCACATCTCTCTTGTTCCATTTCTATGGACTTTAGGTTTGTAAAGCTTCTCTTACCAATTTAATTTTCTTTTCATTCTTTGAATACCCCATATATCAAAGTAGTATTAGTTTGTTTGAAGAAATATCCTAAATTATATGTGTGATGTCCCTTACTCCTTAACAACATGATAGATCACAAGTGTGGTACATAAACCCCATGAGGGCAAGGACATTATCTTATTTAAACTTTTTACCTACTTTAAGATCTTTCATAGTACTTTGTCCCAGAACAACTGTTGAAGGACTAAACTTTAACAAAGGCATTTGTAGCATGTGCTCTGGATCTACTCTCCTAAACCCCTATTCACATCGGCAGGCTGGGTCCCCAGAGGGGGGCTAACTATTTGGACCCTCAGCATCTACTAGCAGCTGAGGGCTGTCTTTCTAATACCATAGCTCACAGGTCCTCACTGGTACAACTCCCCCATTTAATATCAGCTGATTTCAATTAGTCAGCCAGACTTCATTAGCTTTCAGAAAGGAGTATTTATGAAGTAGTAAAAACAGTTGGTGCAAAGCATTCTACTCTAAAGTCATGACATATTCTACCACAAGTATATATAGAGTCCAGGGAAAAGTGGGTTCGCATCCATAGCTTATGAAAAAAAGCTCCTATGAGTTCCTTTTGTTGGAGTCCCCAGTATGTTTTCCTTGAGTTGGATAGTATTCTAATTTTCTTCTCTAGTGCACTTGTTCCTGAGCTCCTGAAATAGACACTATTATCGACTATTTTGGGGATACTATTATGATGCTGATAGGAAAATGGTAAGTCCAAATTCCTCTAGAACAGCAGTTCTCAACCTGTGGGCTACGTTCAATTTGTAACAATGAAAATACATCCTGCATATCAGATAGAATCATAACAGTAGCAAAATTACAGTTATGAAGTAGCAATGAAAATAATTTTATGGTTGGGGGTCACCACAACATGAGGAATTGTATTAAAGGGTCATGGCATTAGGAAGGTTGAGAACCACTGCTCTAGAACCTTGGAACCTCACAAGTTTCTCCTCTGGTTAAGGGAGATGGGAGGAGGAGGCCAAGGATGAGTCACTGTCCCTCCTCTTCTGACCATATCTCAGGTGGCTCCTTTTTGGTTGGTTGGGATTGTCTCTTATGGTTCTCCCATTACTTGAAACTCTATCATCTCAACTGGCCCAGTGTTTTGTAGATGATACACATAGTGTGAACAAATTTCCTTGGACAATCTGAACATCACTCCCTTTAAACCAGGACTTTTTCACATTTAGTCTAAAGGCTATGATTGATTGATTCAATAGAGAAGTGTTCTCATCATGACACTTACTTTAAGTAAAATTGTTGATTTACTCAATTCACCCCCATCCTTAAACATTGAAACCATTTTACCAACCAAATTTCTTTAATATCAAAAGCAGTTTCATGATGAAGCAGCAATCGATGTTAGCCTTTCAGTTTGTAAATACAGTAAAACATAGAAAAGTCCAAAAGTGCATAAACTGATCATGTGAAAAATCTGCAGAAAGGGATGCAGTTCAGTTACCATACTTCCAGAAAATACTTATTTTTCAAGAGCAATGATATTCTTTCAGGATTTAAAAAAAAATTCCCTATAGCCTGGAGTAGAGAATTTTTTTTAAAGACCACATTTGTGAAAGCTAATCTGATTCCCCTAAGATGCTGCACCTAGTATGCAGATTCTTTTTTGTCCCTGAATGTTCTATAATTTTCTGAGTCTTCAGTCAACAATTGTTTGTGTGGTTCTGGGAGTTCAGAGTTTTTATTTTTCTAGAAGTCTTTCATCTCAAATGTTATGTCAAAGTATATACAGAAATGATTTAAATGCACACTTGAAACAGAAATGACTTCCTTATGATGAGCTGAGTTTGTGCCCCATGGGAGAATTTGTGCAATGTTGAAGTCATTTTTCTTTAAAAAGGCACTTTTATGGAACTGAAGAAATGACCTGCACCGTTCTTGTATC
The DNA here is from genome assembly GCA_028646515.1 of Pseudochirops corinnae. Taxonomy (NCBI): domain Eukaryota; kingdom Metazoa; phylum Chordata; class Mammalia; order Diprotodontia; family Pseudocheiridae; genus Pseudochirops; species Pseudochirops corinnae. Next base: position 17,567,775 of record CM053587.1, on the reverse strand, counting down.
TGTGATTCAGGCCTGCCAAATGCTCAAATTCTGATGGTTCCTCACAGCTAGCTCGACAAACGATCATGACGCTAGACCACAGGCAAGGCTTTTGGGAGGTTGAATTTTATGTGCTTCATCTCATGCTATTGAAAAGGAAAATCTGTTTTGGAGTAAGTTGTTTAATTCCAGCCCAGGACCTTTGTGAAAATATTCTTAGGTTTGAGAACTATTGCCCTTACCCTTCTGTTTTTATTTCCCTTGTATTACCATTCCTTTTCTAATTACGTCCTTTCCCAAACTAATTTTCAGCACTGGCACTATCATAACCCTAACAAAGTGATCCAAATTCTGTTAATTTTTTTCAGTCAAAGCCAATTTAGCATAATTACTATTGTGCCAACAAAAAAGGTGTTTTTGCTCTTAGCCTCTGTTTTCTCTTGCCTGATAACAAAATTTATGCAGGCAGTCTTCAACTTGCACAGGGTGTGTTTGTGGAAGATTAGTGCTAAGTTAGATGTTTGGAACTTCGAATCAATTTTCCTAAAGAATCAAAGCAATTGTGGTAGCTATTATCTACCAATCTCTAGGAGAGTTCCTTTTTTCCTCAGTGAATTCAGTGCTTGACTCACAATCTTTCTCTCCTCCCCAACTCCTGCCATCATACAAAGAAATTTCAGTATGTGTTGATACTCTCTTAACCACCCTAACTTCACAGTTCCTCTACTTACCCATTTTCATATGACCTACTTCTCTACCCTCGCTTGTCTGTTTACAAACATGGTCACTGCCTTGATATTGTCATCACCTACAAATGCAATACTTCCACGTTCATGAACTCTGAAATTGCCTTTTCTGATTACAACCTATGATCATCCTACCTCTCCTCCTGCCTTGCAATCTCCACCCCTCCCACCTCTTTCTTCCTCCCGCTTCCTCCCTTCCCCTTCCTTAGCACTTCAAATCACTTTACTTAATTAACTTCCAGGCTCTTTCTCTCGCACTAGCTACACTTCCTTTTTACCATCTTGACCTCTTGCTGAACTGGTTCTCTTCTTTTGAATCCCTCGTTCTCTTATTCTATTGCCAATTTTGCCGGGCAGAGTCTTAGCCTTGGATTACTACTACTATACTCTGTCTTTGCTCCTACTCATGTGCTGCTGAATGAAGATGGAGAAAATTGTGAAACTGCACTAACTGGGTCTACAAAAAATATGTGTTACATTACTTCAACTGGTCCTTCACTGCTGCAAGGTAATCCCTTTACATCTCCTTAATTAACTCATTATCTCACTCATTACAGGAGCTCTTCCAAACCTTTTCCTTTCTCCTCAAACCTCTCACTGCTCCCCCTTCTCCCTCTCTCTTAGTGGAGAACCTCACCTCATATTTTACTGAAAAAAAATCTGAGGACCTTTGCTAAGACCTCCCACTTCTCCTCTCCTCCTCTCACAATACCCATATGCCATTTACTTGTATCTCCTCCTTTACCCTGGTCTCATATGAAGAGGTGGCCCTTCTCCTTCTCAAGGCCAACCCCTTTACCTGTACAAGTGATCCCATTCTGTCCCATCTTCTCCAACAGATTGTGTCCTCTATTGCCCCTGTTCTCTAACTTATCTTCAGCCTTTCTTTATCTACTGACTCTTTTCTTACTGCCTACAGACATGATCATATCTCTCTAATCCTGACAAAACATCACTTGATCTCTCTCCCAAAGCTAGTATCCCATATCTCTCCTGATTTTTGTGGCTAAACTCTTTGAGATGGCCATCTACAATAGGCACCTTTATTTTCTTTCCTTTCAATCTTCTTAACCTCTTATGATCTGACTTCTTACCTTATCATTCCACCAAAACTAGTCTCTCCAAAATTACCAATGATCTCTTAATTGTAAAGTATAATGGCCTTTTCTCAATTCTCATCCTTCTTGACCTCTCTTCAGCATCGTCACCATCAACCACTCTCTTCTTCTTGATATTATCTTCTCTCTACATTGTTATTAACTGTTTTCTCCTGGTTCTTCTCCTACCTGTCTGCCCACTCCTTCTCAGTCTGCTTTGATGAATCTTCACCCAGGTAAGACCCATTAATCATAGATGCCCCTCAGGCCTCTGTCTTGGGTGCTCTTCTCTTCTCCCATTATCACCTCCATGCTAATAATTCTTAAATTTATTTATTCAGTTCTAACCTCTCTCCTGACCTCACATTTCCAATTACCTATCACACATCTTGAGTGAATTTCCCATAAATATCTTAAATTTAACCTGTACAGAACTTAATTTATCTTTCCTCCCAAGCCCTTCTCTCTTTTAAACTTCCTTATTACTATTGAGTACCACCATACTCCCAGTCAACCAGGTTCACAATCTAGGTGTCATTCTCGATTTCTTACTCTCTCTCATCTCCTGTATTCATTCTGTTTCCAAAGCCCATTGATTTTCTCCTTATAACATCTTTCTTCTTTCACTGTCATCATCCTAGTACAGACTTTCATCACCTGATGCCAGCAATAGCCTGCTGGTTGGTCTGCCTACCACATGTCTCACCCCACTTCAATTCATTCTCCAATCAGCTGTCAAATTGATTTTCTTAAAAGAAAGGCTTAATCATCTAACCACCTCCCAAGTCAATAAATCTCAGTGACTCCCTGTGACCTCCAGGATTAAATATGAAGTCCTCTGTTTGGCATTCTGAGCCTTTCGCAACCTGCTTCCTCTCCTCCCCCTCCAACATTTGAAGTCTTCTTTCGTTTTCTATGGCACCTTCTCACACACACGTACACTGACATCCAGTGACGTTGGCTTCTTTGCTATTCTTCCTACTAGATGCTTCGCTCAAGACTCTGGACATTTTCATTGCTTATCCCCCATGCATAGGATGCTCTCCTTCCTCATCCCCACCTCTTGCCTTCACTGGCTTTTTTCATGTTCCAGCTAAAATCCTTTCTCTAGCCCTCTTAATTCTAGTGCTTTTTACCTCTTGATGATTTCAAATTGATCTCACACTCACACACATTTAGCTGGTTTGCACATAGTTATTTGTGTATTGTCTACCTGTTTTGTTGTGAGCTCCCTGAGAGCAGTGACTCCCTTTTACCTTGTGTTGTATTTCCAGAACCTGGCACAGTGTCTGACATATAGTAGTTTCCTAATGAATATTTACAGACTAGCTGACATTTATCTTTATTCATTTCTTTCTCATACTTTGATTATTATTATTTATGTTAAAATTGTATCTTGTTATAATCCCCCTGAATCCCTCCCCCATTAGTATAATAAGTAAGCTCATAGAGAGCCAGTATAAAGTGGCAATAGCAGGAATTAAGGCTGCAAAGAGGAACTTAAAAGTCACATACAAACTATCCCAAAGATCAAAGGAGCATGATTTACAAATTTTATCATATATTAGCTAAAAATACCATTCTGGTAATATGTGTGGAATCAGAGGAAAATATCTAGACGCTGCTGTCAAGGTTTTTGATCCTATGATATGTAAATTGTATGTAAAACAAGTTCCAGACATCTGCAGCAAGAACAGCAGGATCACCAAAAGGTGCTGATAATTTTGAGATGATGGGGGACATATGAACTTTAAAGTTTTGATGACAACTTTGAGATGATTTGGATATGATAATGAAGTAACTCAAGGCAGCACAGATAAATCAGTCTGTTTTCCCCCTCCGAACCCCATAAATGAGACCCCCCAATTTTTGCTCTCTTTTCCTCCTGAGCACTCTTTCATCTCCATTGGGTCCATGCTGCCTAGTGCTTCCTACTCTAATCCATGGTTACATGAGTGATACTCTCTGTCAGTTACTCTCTGACTCTCCCCTTCCCCATCCTCTTCTTTATGCTTCCTGTCTTCTAGTCTTCTTTCGCCATCCCATCCCTTCTGCCCACACTGTCTACCTCTGTACCCATTCCTTCGACACTAGTCTCTGTACTTTCTGGGCAGTGTGGCCACCCCCTCTGTGGTTATTAAAGTGTGATTACTCCTCTGTTACCTGCTACCATCATGGTCTTTCCCAATGAGTGCCTAAAGAACCAAGTGTGCCTGCCCCCCCTTTTATAACTTTATAAATGATCAGTTCATTATTATTAATAATAACTGACACACATAGAGCTTTAAAGTTATCAAAGCATTTTTCATTGCTTTATACATAAAATATTTATACACATACAACATTATACATGTTGGTTAGATTTCCAGGTCATAAAACCATTTAACCAATATTGTACATTTCATTTTTCTTTTTTCAAATATTTTTTATTTTATTTATAATTTTTTATTAATGTCTTTTTATAAACAAAAATTTCCCCAGGAACCCTCCTTCCTTCAAGAAAGCCATTTCATATGACATGTAATATTTTTTTAAAGATTAAAAAAAGAAAAAAAGAAGAGAATAAAACCCCGAAAAGCTGAGTAATACATTGAAAAAGTCTGCAAATTTGTGCAATATGCCATATTCATGAATCTCTCCCATTCTGCAAATCAGTGGGGTACATTTGTAATAACAAAGTAAAAGAAAAAGAAGAAGAATCCAATTATATTGGGTAAGTAGCTACTTTATTATAAAGTATTTCAGCAGAGAGAAGAAGGGAGAGAATCTGGAACTCACAGTTTTAAAAATAAATGTTAAAAATTATTTTTACATGCATCTGGGAAATAAGATATACAGGCAATAGGGTATGCAAATCCATCTTGCCCTACAAGAAAGTAAGGGGGGGGATGGGAGGGATATAAGAGAGGGCAGATCGGGGGAAAGAGTATTCAGTATGCTTGCCATCTTGGGATGGGGATAGGGGAGAGATGGGGAGAAAATTTGTAACTCAAAATCTTGTGGTAATGAATGTTGAAAACTTAAAGATAAATAAATAAAATATTTGAGCATATCAAAACATTAAAAACCACACACATAGGCCAACAGTTTCAAGGAATGACCTGCCTGCCTTAACCCTTGATCCTTATGTGAAGTTTTTTCTCCCCTCCTCTCTTGATCCCCTCTTTGTTCCCATAGCTGCTACTAGTCTTCTTACTGAGGGTAACTAACAGGTCTCAAACCTGTTGGTAAGTTAGGGGGATGTCTATCCCAAGCATGTGAAGACTTTCCCTGGTAGAATGGACAGATGAGAACAATTTGTTCCAACATCTATACTAGTGACTGAGGCAGGTGCTGACCAAGCTTAGAGCTTGGTCAGATATCAAGGATCCCAAGGTCATCTACTGCATCCTGGGCCATCATCAATTGTCTTGACTTTTGACTTGCCATTGGATTTTGATGACTCTGGAAGAGAGAATGAGGTATATGACTTTTCACAACTCAGCCTCACTTAAATCTAATTCACAAGCAGTCAAGACATCATCCCATAATGTCATAGGTCCTCTTAGAAAATGAAGAATGAACAACTAACCTTCTTCCTTCCCTTTTTCCCCCTTCCTGAACATATTTGAGTATCTCTGCTGGTCCATAGGAATCTTGTACTCTGTTCCTGGGGCCAGGGCTCTGATAGATGAGATTTTGCCTCATCTTGTTTGGGAGGATACCTCAGTATTACTTTGTGACTACACTTCACAGTACTCTTAGTTATAACCAACTTCCTCCTCCCAGTTTTCTTTTATGTGTACCTTCCTCCATTAGAATATAAGCTCCTTGAGGAGAGGGAATCTATCTTTTTCTTATTCACTTTTAGTGAGGATGACCCCAATTCCAGCCTAGCTACTTCTGTCCTCTCCATTCCTGGGATGAAAGAGGCAGCACCATGATTCTCCAGAGGGTAGCAGTGGTAGAGCTTAGACATTTGGTTCAGGACTGCAAACCAATGTCCATTCTTTCTCCTCCCAATTTTTGAGTCTAGAGTCCTCCCAGTTTCCATCCTTATTCTCTTTCCACTGAAATTGGAAATGGCTTTTTTAGGTTTTCTGCTGCTTCTTTTGAAAACAGCAATTTCGTTGACGCTTGAAGTCCTTGAAATATCAACTCAGATTAGTGAGTTTGAATGTCTAAGGCCACCCAGTCATAGGTCAATTACTAATTACTATGGGATTCTGAGACTGATGAATCTCCTGAGAGTTTAGGAGTTCTGAGTTGTAGTAGGATATACCAATTTGGTGTCCACACTGTTTGAGATAAGATGGTCCCCTGGAAAAGGAGGGCTACCAGGTCAACTTAAGGAGGGATAAACTGGCCCATATCGGAAAAAAGAGAGCAAAACTCTACTAGAGGGATCAGGCCCAGGAGCAGTAGTGCCTGATCTTCTAGCCTGGGTAAGATATTCCTATAAAAAAAAGGTTAAAAAAGAAAGTTGAAGGCCATGTATATATAATGCTCTTGGGATGGGTTTTTGGGGGGAAAGAAACGAAGTGGTGTGTACAAGTGTGGGTAGTTGCACTGGCACACAAATGAATTTACCTAAGAAATTGTTAACCAAAATAACCAGGCATGTGGGGTGGGTGATTCTTATTCTTGTCCCTGCACTTGAGATATTTGCTGTTTCCAAAAGACTTCTTGGAACTCCTTGAGAATAATCTCTTAATGGATGCCAAAAATGTGTACGAAAAGTAAAAAAAAATCCCCCAAACTTAAAGGTCTACTTTTTACAAGTTGAGAAGACTAGATTTGAGGAAATATCTTGATTTCCAAAAAGGGGAAAAGATACATTCTTAAAATGATAGTTCAGGAAACATAATGCCAAACGTCAACATTCTTGAGGAGTTTATTATAGTCATAGGACAATAAAATCATGGATTGATTAAGTTGCCAAGGATCTTAGAGACCATCTTGGCCAATCTTATTATTTTATCAGTGGGGAAAATCACATTCAAAGAAGTTAAACGACTTGCCTAAAGAATGAAAAGGTAGCCTCCAGTTCCTAGAAGATCAGAGGGGAAAACATGGACAAGAATTGCAAAGGATGAGAGCAGTGGAGGGACATTCAATTATATCTGGTTTAATACTATGCACAATTAGGAAATTATGGATCTACCAAAGTACTAGGATATCACACAAATTATGTGTAAGCAAATAAAGGAGTGATTGCTATGAAGTAGTATGGATCCATTACAAATAAATTATGTTAAAATAATTATAGAATGGTGCAGTATAGTGGTGTTACACTCAATAGAAATGGGTCCCTACCAATTTCATGTTGACTTAGAAAACCACAAATTAACATTATTAATGTTGTATATGAGCATCTGTAGCTTAGTGACAGTGCAGTTATGTAGATTCATAGCTGGTTGAATAACCACATACAAGTAGTACTGATTAGCAGACTGACATTAACCTGGAGGAAGACCACTTGTGGCATGACTCAGGCCTCTGTCCTTGGTCCTTAAAGACTTGACTGAAAGCATAAATGTCATGTCTATTTAACTTGTGTATTATGGGAAACTGAGAGAGATACATTAAAAAAAAGAAGAAGGCAAAGGTTTAGTTAGTGCGACTATGATAAAAGGTCTTCATGGGACCAGAAACAGGACTGAGTTGCTGTAGGGCTACCTGAATTATAACTCTATAAGAGATTCCCCCTTTTAAGGGTCAGATTGGTTCCGGAGACTGGGTTGCAGCTAAAACTTCAGTGTGAGTTAAGTGACTCAACTCTGGTGGCTGAAAATATATAGAGCAAGGAGGCTATTTTACCTTCATAATATTCCTTCCCTTAAGTATAGGGGCATCTTTGGGTACCAGGATGACTGAAAATTGACCTTTCTAGGTAGAATAGTCAGTCATTTAATCAATCAAAAATCACTTATTAAGTGGTTATTGTGTTAGGTACTATTAGGTGTTAGATCCTGATATAAGTGCAAAGGGGATAAATACATTCCCTGCTTGAAAGGAGCTCACAGTCTAATGGAGAAAATAATATTCATAACTATGTACATACAAGATATGCACCATTTGAATGAAAAATGATCTCAAAGAAAAGTCCTGGTGCAGGGAAGGTTAAGCAAGGGAGAAGGTTTGGGACTGGGAAAGTTCTCTTGCAGAAGGTTAATTTTGAGCTAAGTCTTGAAAGAAGCTCAGGAAGTCAGGAGGCAGAGGTGAAGAGGGAGAGTCTTCCAGGAATGGGAATTAGAACAGTTGGAGGATCTTGTGTGCACAACAGCTAATAGGATAATAGCTGTTCTTCTAACTCCAAATCTGGCTTTCTTTTCCACTGTACTATGCTAAGCAGTGAGAGATCATGAAGACAGTAAGTCAGTATGACTCCAAAGTTGTGAATCTAGAAGGATAGAAATGTTAGTGAGGCCTCAATAAAGAGAAGTTCATGGTTGTCCTTCATTCTTGAAGAGGACCAAAATGACACCACAATATTAGAGTCAAGTTACAGTGTGTCTGACTGTGTCTGATCAGATCAATGTGAACTTGGAATGCTCTACCACATGTTGGGCACAAATAGTCCATAAGAACACTTGGGGTGGATTCTCCAAATTTGTGCATCTTGCGCTTCTTTCAAGCTACTTCAATTCTGCTTTGCAGAATTTGCAGTATTAGGGAGGCCTCCATAGAAAGAGAGAAGTTAGCACCTTTATTATAATTATGGGGATTAGTTCTATGCCTCAATGAAACTTGCTTGTTTTGCTTAGTGGAGACCGTTTTTGCTAACTCTAATAGAGAGACTACTATGTTAGGTCAATAGCCACATTGTTCTCTTTCTTAGATATACCATGTTATATTTTTCCTTGCTTTGTGTAAGTATCTAATACAGTGTCTTAAACATACTAGGTGATTAATGTGTTTATTAAATTGAGTTGGATTTTGGTGATCATTGTTTCCATTCTTATTGTAGTTTCTTTTTGCTTAAGGTGGGTGATATGCTAAGGAGGAGTCCAAGTGTGCTAGGCTTTCATTCTATTACTGACTCTAGAGAATTGAGGAGGTGTGCCACAGTTATCAATCAAAGACATATTTAGACTTTCCTTCTCCCATAAGACTTCAGGTCAAGCAGATAGGGTATATAACCTGCCCAAGTCTAGTTGGTAAGGAAGTCTGCTGATTTCAGTTCTGTATAGATCTGGACGTGGGTGAAGGCACCAGGCAGCAATGTAAGAGTCCAGTACAATTATTTTCCTAAGCTATGTAAGGGATGAAGTACTGGGGCCTCTGATTGGGTCACCTGGAAATATTATATTTGGAGACTCAGAAGTTCCTGTAGAGTCTAAGAATGTGAATAGCTGTTGGACCTTTTTATAAATAACACAGGAGAGTAAATAGAAATAATACTTCTATAAGTAGAAACAATAGTGTATTAAAACTAGAAAACTTGAATTTGAACTCTACCTCTGCCATTTATTGGATAAGTACCTTAAATGCTCTGCTTCTTCATCTGTCAAATGAGGTTAGATTCGATGGTTTCGAAGGTCCCTTCCATCTTTAAAATTCTGTGATAGTGAAGTGAATGATAGAGCCTAATCAGGGAGGCTATGGAGGTATGGAAAATGAAAACTGACCAGCTTGATGTCTTATAGAGATAAGGAGCTGCTGCCTAAGGAAGTACTGATGAAATTCAAAGCTGTTGCAGTGGTTCTCAACCTTGCTAATGCCGTGACCCTTTAATACTTGTATATGGGTGTATCTGCATGTAGTTGGACCCACTTGGAGACGGATAGAGGAGCAGTGTCTTGGTTCCTAACACCATTGGAAATATGTGTTTTCTGATGGTCTTAGGCGACCCCGTTCAACCCCCAAAGGGGTCGCAACCCACAGGTTGAGAACCACTGTAGAGGGATGGCATGGAATTTATGTGGGAACTGATTAGTCTGGTTTATTGGCTGGATACACCATGACAAAACCCTTAAACACATCCAGGGAGTTATAGGGAAAGGGTTTGAATCATAAGATCTTTGTATTGATAGCAATAAGTAATCTTAGGGATCATCTAGTTCAACTCCTTCATTTTATGTGTGAAGTATCTGACACCCAGAGAGGTGAGATGACTTGTCCAAAGTTACACAGGTAGTAAGTGTCAAAGCTGGGTTGCCAGCACTTCTAGACCAAGTTCAATGTTCATTCCATTGTATTATGCTTTCTAATAGTGTCTGAAATAGGGAGAGCACAGACTTCTTCCACCATTGTTTGCTGAATATTTCCCTCTGCAGAACAGTCAGAAGCTGATGGAAACAGGTCATTGGAGTTCCTTCCTGGGTCTTGAGAAGGCTGTGATCTGGAGTTAGACAAATCCATTAAGATAGTGGAGACAATCAAGACAGCAGGAAATAACACGAAATTTCAGATAGAATTAAACACATAGGTAAGGGTAAGCAGAGTGGCAGGAGAGATCTAAAAAAGAATGAGGTCACTTCTAGATGTCTTTAATATCTTCCCATCAGCAACATAATAAAGTAGGAGTTTGGCATTTATAGCTGTCCACCATGTGGCTCCAATTTGCCAATTCTGCTTTATTTCATACTAAATGCTAAATGGACTACTTTCCATTCGCTGTTCTTTCTATGCTCACTCTCCTTGCCTTTGCTAAGGCTATTCTCCATAACCCGAATGGACTCTTTACCATGTGAATGCTTTCTCTTCTCCATTTTTTTCCTTTAAGACCCAGAGCAGATGCCATGGAAAGGCTTCTACGAAGCCTTCTCTGATACCTTTAGGTCAGGGATTCCCAAACTATGGTATGGGTACATCTAGGGAGTAGTGGTGTGAGAAGGTTGCCAAAGAGTATAGGGAATAACTGGTAATATATTGTCCCAGTGAAATAAATCCATTTATTTTTATTTCTTATGTACACATTCATGGGAAATTCTTAAATATATTTCCTTTCATAATGAACAGGGGGTACAGGGAGGTTTATTGAAAGCAAGGGATACAGGGACCAAAAAAAAGATTGAGAATCCCTGTTCTTGGTGAAAATGTCCTAGTACCTTACCTGGATATCTTCATTTATACCCTTCTCTTATTCGTATGTTTATCTTTGGTTTTGTCTGATCATAAGCTACTTGAGAATAGGGCTTATGTGGTATTTATTATTATATCCCTGGCACCTAACTGTGATGTTTTGTGATCTTATAGGCACTTATTAGATTGCATTGAATTGATTAGGGAAGTGTCCATTGAGGAGGTGATGCCTGAACTGGGTCTTGAAGGAAAGTGTGGCTGTTAGCTGGTAGGGACGGGGAACACAACATAGAAGGTAGCTTGTGCAAACAGAGTCAGACAGGTGAGGGCAGAATGAAACTGAGGAATAATGAGAATGTCATTGACTGAGATGATGAGTTAGTGAAGAGATGATAGATTGGGGTTGGAAAGAAAAACCTTAATTGTCAGGATAAGAAATTTGTGTTGCACTTGGCAGACAATGTGTAGCCACATGATCAGACTTAAGCATAAGGAAGATTACATTAGCATTAGGATGAATAATGGATTAAAGAAGGGGAGGAATGGGAAGAAAAGAAACCAGTTGGGAGAGGGACTGAATTTAGGGTAGTGGCAATGGGAATAAAAAGGAAGTGACATATGCAAGAAATGTGATGGAGATAGAATTGATAAATTCCAGCAAATGATTACACACACACATATACAAACATAAATAAACGCATACATATACATATATGTATATATAATACATATACATATATGTATACACACAAATATGAGGAAAGTTATGGAGATAGAATCAATAAAAGCCAGCAAATGATTATATCTCTCTCGAAGGAGAAGGAAGAAAACTTTTCAAGTTTTGAGCCTGGATGATTAGTGTAATCAACAGAAATAGAGAATCTAAGGGAATCAGGATTTGAAGAGTTCATATTTAGACTTGTTGAGTTTGAGGTTCCAATAAAAACAGATGGCAACATCTTGCAGGCACTTGAAAATGGCGGACTGGAGTTCAGAGGAAAGATAAGGGTTGAATATTTACATTCATGAGTCATACATACATAATGATAATTAAACTCATGGAGATAGATGAAATTACCAAGTAATAGGACATACATAGAAACTAAGAGGTCTATAGGCAAAACTTTGGGGATATTCAATTTGAAAAACATTTATTAAGCACCTGCTGTGTAAAAGGCTCTCTGATAAGGGTTAACCACAGAGGCTACAAAAACAAAAAATGAAAAATAGTTACTGTCTTTAAGGAACTTACAGTCAATAGGAGGGTACAACATGTAAACAGACAAATATAATTTGGAAGGGAGATGGAATTAATAACTATCAGGAAAGGAAAGACTACTTATAAGAGATGTTAACTGAGCTGAGCTTTGAAAAATTTTTAATGGTGGAAAGGAGAAGAATGGAAGACAGGCTATGAATGGGTATGGAGGCAGGGATAAGAAGTAGGACAGTGTGGCTGAAACGTAGAATACTTAAAGGGAAATAACACAAAAAAGTCTGGAAATGTAGGGAAGTGCCAGATTGCAAATGGCCTTAAATGCCAATTCGAGAATTTCTCATTTTATCTTGGAGATGATAGGGTGGTACTGAAGATTCTTAAATAGGAGGGTAGCATGATTAGACCTGTATTTGAATATTACTTTGGTAGCTGTGTAGGGCCAGATTTAGGGTGAAAGGAAGATCAATGAGCAGAAGAGATGAAGGAGCAGTTTGAAGTAGGAGGAGGACCAGGAACAAATGCCAAGTCAAAGTTAAAGTTGAAGGAGGAAGACAAGGGAGGAGAGCATTTCAAGAAATATGGGGTGGTCAGAAGTGTCTAATACCAAAAGAAAGTTTGAGAAGGATGAGAATTTAGGAGAGGTGATTAGAAACCTTTGGGAGATCAGTTTCAGTAGAGTGGTAGGGAACAGCACCAGATAGACTAGAACATTACTAAGGAAAGGTCACTAGGATTATGAGATATAAAAAGTCATGTAATATGAGGTATAGTTGAGGGAGCCTGGAAAACAAAAGATTCCCTTCTGTTCAAAGAGGGAGATGTATGCTATATTGCTCTGGAGGACAGAATGAAAACCAATGGGTCAAAGTTATCAAAGGTCAGATTTTGCCACAACATAAGGAAACATTGAGAGATAATGTGAATAACAGAGAGCTTGCCTTGAAATCAGGAAGATCTAGGTTCTGATCCTGCCTCTCACACACCTGGTGATTGTGGTCTAATCACTTAACCCATCAGAACTTTAATGAACTCTCTAAGACTAAGTTTCAAAGAAGATGACTATCTACATTGTTCGAGGGAGTTTCTTTACCTGAGAGTGCCCTATGTCACTGAAATCACAGAAGTAGTTGCTACTCCTATATGGAAACATTATTAATAAAAAGAAAAACAATGCCTTCAACAATGGAATGGATAGACGTGTGAAATAAATGAGGTCCCCGTTGCTATAAGTGTTCAAGCAGAGGATGGACAAGTCTATTGTAGAAAGTTTTCTATTAATGGGAATAAGTTTAGACTAGTTGACTAATAAGATCTTTTGCTATTCAGATATCTGGTGACTTACAGTTAAGATAGCTAGATGATTCCCCTCCCTCCCCCATTTTTCATTGAATGGTTTGGTATTAAGCCAAAAAATGTTAAAAATGGGGCAATTTTAAAAAAAGGACCCCTCACACTCAGAATGATATAAATTTCTGGGAAGTTGGTTGAATGCGATGTTGTCACTTAAGCAGCATGTAGCTTATTACAACTTCAGTGAAATAAAACAAACGTTAGAAGTTATACATGGATTTGAAACATCTTGTCATAATTATTTATTTAGGTGACGTCTCCTTTCCTACCACTTTATTTTCTTTTGTATCTAACAAAAAAATGACTATAAAAGATAATCAAATTATTTACCCGCTTCTCTGCTAGAATCTAGGGGTGATTTTAATCTCCACTTTTTAAAGTCTATTTTTGCTGTATAAAAATATTGAAAGAATTTTATGTTGTGCTCAATGAGGAATCATTTATCACCATAAGAAAACATTGCCCCTACATCATATTGATTTACATTTACAATTAACATTTATTTACTAAGGTAATTGTGTATGTAATAATATTAGCAGATTTATCATTTATGTTGATTGCAAATATTTTAATGCCTTAATATTATTGGCTTATTTCTCATTTAATGAACAACCTAAAAACAGTAGCCATTTTCTTGACTTCAGAAAAATTCTGATAAGAAACAGAAAAGGGTAAAATAAAGGAGAGCGACAAGGTAGGATGGTGACAATGTTTGCAAATTCTTTTTTTTTGCAATGCCTTTTCTATATTTTTTTTTTTCTGGGAAGGAAGATTCTCTCAAACTCTGGTAGAATAACAGGCACATCAGTTATTGTTTCCTTTGATTCAATAAACTTCTGATTTTCAAATCCGAGTTGTTCTGGCAAATAAAGATCCAGCAAAGAATTTTTGGAATTAGGTATAGAATTTCTCCATTGGCTTTCAGGTCTCTGTGCTTATGAGTGGGTTGCAACAATTTATTTTAATGAGGGGCAATAGATAAAGTTACCCTTTAACCCTCACTTCCATTTTATGTGGTAATAACCCCCCTTGCAAGACCATCTTTCTGTGCCATAAATATAACAGCTATTAACATAAATGGTGTGGAGCATGTAAGTTAGCACTCAGTGTTGATGATCTTATGATGTTTGTCACACCTCAGACTTCCTGACTACAGTGTTGCTGGATACAGTCATGGGGGTTAGCATCTATGGTGCTAAAAAAAATAGAATATAAAAAAAAATGGGAGGTATTCCCTCATGTATTTAGTTCTACCCCTGAGGTTATATTCTTTCATTTAGTGTTAGCAAATCTCAGACTCAAATATTTATATATGCCAGTAGGAGCAGTCCAGGAAAGCAACAATAACAACTATATGCTCTACTCAAACATTTTTCACTTTTTCTTAACATGGATGTGGGCAGATGCCATTTTGTGCTTGTTACAAAGCTTGGGAGCAGAGTTTTTAAAAAAATCATCATAAGAATGAGCAACTTTGACTTTGACAGGTTTATCAATTGCTTATAATTGAGATTTTGAATAGATATAGAGTATTATACCAATTTCTCATGGTCTACCCTGGATCGAATTTAGCATCAAGATTGTTAAGATCTGGAAGGAACACATCAGGGTTGTACTGGTAAATGTTTTAACCACCAGCTTTCAAAAAAAATGCACATACAATACACTTCTAAATTTAATCTCCGTTATAAACATCTCCTCCATTATTCTCTTCGGTCTGGACAATCACTAAAATAATAAATGGAGTCAGTTTCTGAGGTTTAAGTGTTTATGCTGAAAATTTAACAGTTAAGCATTTTGAGAGCCTGTTTGAGGTAGCTCTAGCATTTCTGAGCCAATTAGTCATTTTACTGATGAGGAACAAAAAGTCAACACTGAAATAATGATCTGCCCGAGGTTACATAGGAAGGAAGTGGAAGAAAATTCAGGTCTTTTGACTCTGAATCAAAATTCCAATTGTTTTTTTTTTTTTTTATCTTTCTTTATATTCCTAGCTCTTATTAGCATAGTGCCAGGCCCCTATAGTAGGTGCATAATAAATGCTTGTCAACTGACAGTAGTTTTTCCACTATATTGCTAATTTATTTGATTTTGGAAGGCACTGAAGAGGATAGCTCTCCTATCACATCAGAGAAATTTCTGTCTTCTCATGAAGACTTTCCCCCCTTTTTCTAACTGCTTAGTTGAATTTTGTAACTACCTTTTCTCCACAATTATAATTGTGTCCACTCCATTATGCATGCTGAAAAGCAGCATTTATAACAATTGCCCCACAGAGTTTCTATGTGCTACAGAACCATCCTCTTTTTGGTGAAAACCATTGTGTCCAGCTGGCTCCTTGCTGCAACATGGCCCCTTAGAAACAAGTTTCAATGGCAGAAGTACAGGAGGAGGGGGGGAGGAAAAGTTCTTCCTTTTTAGAAGAAAAAAAAAAAACCCTAAATTGGTCAGCCAAAGAACAGCTTTTTGTGAATAAAAGATATTCCCATTTTAGCAATTGCAGGAGAATTTCTATTCCCTCCAGTCCAATGCAAAATGTTGTTGTTCCTTAAAATGCTCTGAGTGCTCTGTTCAAAATACATCACAGAGCCCAGTCCCCCTCTTCACTCAGAATGTTTACAGCCTAAAAATGAGAACAGTGATAAGGTTGAAAGGCAGCTGGGACCAGGAACAGATAGGTACATATACATATGCCCCCTCTCTTTAGCAGCTGCAGCCCTGTAGATGGCTCAACAGCTAATGTCGATCCCCCCCCCACCAAGTTTGGTAAGTGACTCTGCCGTACACCGCCAAAAGACTTGAAATGTGAGGATGTTAAGTAATGTCTTTTTGCTGTGCCCTGCTGTTCAAATGTTCTCAGCTTTGACAAGTCATCTCTCTGGAAAATGTCTTCAGAATGTCAGTCACTCCGGCTTCCATGCTTGCCATTTGCATGTTGTGCACCTGCTGGTGTCTTTGGTTGAAATGTATTGTTTTTATTTGTTATCTTCCCTCCATACCCACTCCTCATCAGTGCCCAGTAAAAGTGAGATTACAGGTTTTGTTTTTCGTTTATGTATGGTTTGGAAATGTTTCATATGAATCTATAAATTTTTCCATGAGTTATCAATGTGCACTACCCAAAATTATAACAATATATAATTTGCTTAGTATTTAAAGCACAATACTGTACTACAGATGGGTAGATAATAGAAGGCTAATCAAAATTTATTGATCCTTTTGTTTAATGAATCTATATTTACTTTCTCTCTATTTTGTTTTTGTTTATGTGTGTTATTTTGAATTTAATTATCATATGTACAAGTTCTACCGAACAGGGAACAAAATGCTATTTTCAAGGCAAAGTAACCATGCTTTAAAATTTCATGATTGCTTAGTTAAGTCTCTTGGCTTTGAAAGAAGTAAGGAGTTATTGGGCTGAAAGGAAGCTATAATCTCTCTCCCTCTCAACAAAGAGGTATAACTAAAAACGATAATACTTTTCACCAAAGAATGATGACTGCACTGTGACTGAAAAGAATATAAAGCCTTGGGGTGCCTCCTCAAGGATTTAAGTTCCTTGACGTCAAGGACCATTTCTGTTTTTGTCTTTGTATTCCTACAACCAAACACAGTGCCTGAACATGGTTGATTGTTGTCCTTTGTTCTCAAAGAGGACCAAGGACATTCCGATGTTAGAGTCAAGTTTCAATGTGTCTGACTGTGGCTGATCAGACCAATATGAGCTCAGAATGCTCTGACACAGGTTGGGCACAAATAGTCCATGTGAATATTTGGCGTGGATTCTCTAAGTTTCCACATCTTGCATTTCTTTTGAGCTACTTCAATTCTGCTTCACTCACAGAGCACAGCCCCTTCTCTGATGAGGTCACACCATGCTAGGTGGCCCTGTGCCAGTGTCTTACATGTCATACAAAAACATAGTAGGTGCTTAGTAAAGGTATTTGAATTTAATTGAGATCCTGCTTTTACGTATGCATTATGTTATCCTGTGTGTATAATGTGAAGATGAGCGAAACATAATCCTTTCCTTCACAGTGAGATAAATGAAATGCCTGAGTTTCGGAGTAATTGATAATCAGCTTATTAATTAGGCTGGCAAATAATAAATTGATGGTCAGTTTGTTCTCTCTCTCTCCCTTTTCCACGAGTCTAAAACTCATCATTTGCATTCTAAAGTTATTCTTGTGATGCTATCTGACTGCAAATAATGGGATAATGTGCCCTCTGAACAAATTTAAAAAATGAATATGTAAAATTTAATGGAATGCATTATCTATATCCATCCATCCATCCATCCATTATCTATCTATCTATCTATCTATCTATCCATCATCTATCCATCCATCCAGCCATCATCTATCTATCTATCTATCTGTCTGTCTGTCTGTCTGTCTGTCTGTCTATCAAGGTTTTATTCATTAAAACTACCTATTTACAATGACTATATCTTTGTTTTCAAGGCAGTATTAAATTAAGGAAAATCTCCAGCTCTTTACCCAAGCCAGACTCATTCCTATTGTTTCCTTCTGCCTTCTGCTTCTCCTCATTTACCCTTTTTCCAAATGCACATTGCCCTAGTCTGCTGCTACCCTCAGTTTACTGCCCCTAACTATTCCCAGAACTTTATAACTTCTTCCATGCCATTTTACCTAATATTGCCCTCTCTGTCACAGACCTCAGTGGTGGCTACTCCCCCCAAACCCTGCCCACTTTTATGATCATCACTGTCTTCTGTGCTTAGAGCTGGATTACTGAGTAAGCACACAACACACGTGCCTGAGGACCCCCAAGGTACAGCTTTCAAACCATTTGTTGACATACTGCCTCCAGCTTGCATATCATCTAAGTCCTGTTATATATTTGGAAACACTATAAATATTTCCTCATCTTTCATCTTTCTTGGAAAGTGAGTATGACTTTGTACATAGTGAAAAAAAAAACCACTGAACTTGAATTCGGAAGACCCCAATTCAAATTCTAACCCCATTACTTAACAACTGTGTGAAACTGAGCAAATCACAACTTCTCTGGGCCTCAGTTTTTTCAATTATAAAATTAGATGAATACCTTAAATGATCCCCAAAGTCTCTAAATCCTGTGATCTGTACTTTGATGTGCCCTTTAGCCCTGCAGAAATTGCAGATGCCCACGTATTGTTATTACAGGGTTTCTGCACATAGAATTTAATGCTGGACTCCCCAAAGAAGCATGAAACTGTAGGAAGGCTTCTTGGGGATCCACTTGTCTGTTGACCTACTGTCAGTACAAAGGACATTTCTTAATGATGCCTGGGCTGTGAAATGGGAGAGATCAATGATCAATGCCTCGAGTGTTTTGCTTTGCTAATCGTTTTTTTGCTACATTCATTTTGATAGGATACGAAATACAGTCCTCTGTAGAAAACCTGTGTGTAAGCAAAGTATGCTGTACTTTCAGGGAAATTCCTCTCTTCGTTGACCTAAGGAATGTAACCATAATCATTATAAAGTGTGTAATTACGTCAATAATCTTTATATTAAAATGTAACGAGCTACCCTGAGCTTATGATGTAAAAGGGCCCTTCTTGAGCCCAAATTCTACTTCAGCAAAAGGGCGCTGACCATTCACAACGTAATTAGCCTGTTGACACCATACATGAATCAAGACAACTATAAAAAAAGTGAATCTTGTATCTCAGGGTTTCAGACCATAGTGGGTGGACTGCAGACCACGACCTTTGTTTCTCCTAATAAGGGCTGGTGTCTTTTCTAGACAGAGTTCCCAGTTCTCTTTTATAGCTGACCATGGTTTTGTTTCTCAAACTTCCCTTGAAACATTAACTCTTCAATTTATGGTGCGGGGCCTCATTTGGTGAAGGACTAGAATGTGTTGATCTTGAATCTGATTTCGTAAGGGCAGATTTGGGCCCTTACCCAGAAACAATTCTGATAATTGATAAGAGTCCAACAATCTTGTAGGGTAGGTAGTGAAATTATTATCATCCTCATTGAGCAGATGAGTAGGCTTAGGCTCTAAGAATTTAAACAACTTACTTATATTCTAGTTCTATAGCTAGGACTAAAACCCAGATGATTATTTTTTAAATTGAAATCATCTTTCCATTTCCATCTTGTCTCTTGCAAAAGTAAAAAGATAAGGAGATATTTATAGTGTTAAAAGTTTTTTTTTGTTTGAAATTTAAGCAGATAATATAAAGCAGTTTTTATAGGCATCTAAATTATGATTTTTCAGATTTTGACGTATGTATAATTTGGTAGCAAATAAATTGGATAAAATGTGCTATAATTTTATAAAATATTGTATACTAGCAAAACAATTATTTTCCATCCAATTTATTTCCCCCCTTTATTTATTGCTCCCCTTTTATTTTGTTATTATAGGTAATTTTGAAACTATTATTCTTGTGTTATTTGGGAAAAATGTATAATTTTTGCAGAGTACTTTATTTCATTCAATGGCTGTTATCTCCCCCGTTAGAACATGAGCTCCTTTGGCCAAAGACTTTCTTTTGCATCTTTTTGTAACCCCAGTGCTTGGCACAGTGCCCGACACAGAATAAGTGCTTAATAAATGTTTATTGATTTGATGCTCCATTTTCCTCCAATTCCTTTTGTTTGCTTTTTATATTTGCTTTAGTTTCATTACTTCACAAGTCCTCGTCTAATACTTTATCATGGCACCGAAGTGACATTGGTTTATAAACTCTGGCATGTTCTGCCCTGCAGGAAAGTCCCAGAAGCAGCTCTTGTCCTCTGCCACCAGGAGGGGGCAAGCTTACCCCTTGCTCCCAGCTGCCATTTCCAGACCCTGTCTGGCTACCACCATTTACCAACTTGTCCTTTGAAGTTTACTCCACCTATCTATAGTGCTCTCTCCAGAAATTTGTCACTGCCATCTACCAGCCTCCATTCACTTTCCTTATTTCTCAAGGAATTCAGTAATTTGATCTTCCTCTTAATTCCAACCTATTCCTTCATAATCAATCAATCAATCAGACAACCAGAAAGCATTTATTAAGGGCTCGCAATATTTCAGATACTATTCTAGGTACAGATGGTACAAAAGACAAAAAAATGAAATCATACCTGTTCTCAAGGAACTTAGATTACATTAAACCATTTCTATATTCACATTGATGTTCCTGTAATGTAATCCAAGTTATGTATTAAACACTTATTTTGTGTAAATCAGAGTTCTAGGAGAACAAAGATTAAAATGAAAATCAGTTAACAAACTTATTTCACACTGAAGCGGTGGGGAGGACAAATCAACAATTAAGGGAGTCAGGATAGTATTTCTGTACAGGAAGATCCATGAGTTTAGCTTTGAAGAAAGCTACAGATTCTCAGAGGTAGAGGTGAGGTGGGAGGACTTTCTAAGCATGAGGAATAGCTTATGAGAAAAGCATGGTGGTGAGAGATGGAGAGTTTCATTTAAGGAACAGCAAGGAAATACGTATGGATGGAATCATAATGTAGATGCCTAGGAATCCTTCTCCTTTCTGGTGCTTTCTGCCACTGCCTGGTAGAATTTGACCCATGCATTCCTCTTTTCCATTGTGCCTCATTTCTAGAGCAATACCAAATAAAATAGTAGTAGTAGTAGTAGTCGTGGTGGTGGTGATGATAGCAGTGGTAGTAGTAGTAGTGGTTATGGTGGTGGTAGTAGTAGTAGTAGTAGCAGTAGCAGTAGTGGTGGTGGTGGTTGTAGTAGTAGTAGTGGTGGTGGTGGTTGTAGTAGTAGTAGTGGTGGTAGTGGTGGTGGTAGTAGTAGTAGTGGTAGTAGTAGTAGTGGTAGTGGTAGGAGAGTAGTAGTAGAAGTGGTAGTAGTGGTAGTAGTAGTGGTAGTAGTGGTTGTGGTGGTAATGGTAGTAGTAGTGGTGGTGGTAGTAGTAGTAATGGTGGTGGTGGTTGCAGTAGTAGTAGTGATAGTGGTAGTAGTAGTAGTAGTAGTGGTAGTAGTACTAGTGGTAGTAGTAGTGATAGTAGTAGAAGTGGTAGTAGTGGTAGTGGTAGTGGTAGTAGTAGTGGTAGTAGTGGTTGTGGTGGTAATGGTAGTAGTAGTGGTGGTGGTGGTAGTAGTAGTAATGGTGGTAGTAGTAGCGGTGGTGGTGGTGGTAGTTATACTAGTGATAGTAGTAGTAGCTGAGCCAACATTTATATAGCACTTATTATGCTCCAGGCATGTGCTAAGTACTTTATAGTTACCTCATTTTATCCTCACAATCACTCTGGGACGTAGGTGCTATTATTACTCCCGTTTTACAGATGAGGAAACTGAGGTGAACAGATAGTAAGTGACTTGTCCACATTTGAGCTCAGGTCTGCTTGACTCTGAGCCCTGAGCTCTATCTCCTTTGCCTCTCTGCACTGCTCCATGGTGGGGTCCCTCCGCTCTCACGCCCCTGAAGAAGGGACCTGCTCCTGACCTTGATCCTCTCTTGTCGCCCCTTTTCTCCCCCTCTCCAACATTTGCCTTGAAATCTGCCTATGCCCGTGATCTCCCACTCCTCTAGGCGTCAGTTGTCCCCAGAGACTCCAATGCCCTTGCACCCCCCAAGAGAAGTAGACTTTTCACTCACCAAACTCTCCCAGACTCTGTCTAGTTTAAGATTCTCTTCCCCTCACCCATCTCTTTTCACTTATAGGAACACTGGGCAGTGGCACCCCCTCCCACTTTCCTCCTCTTCCTCTCCTATAGACTCTTCTCTTTCTGAGACCACTGAGGTCACCTTCTCCCTCGTTGCTGGCTCTTGAGTTGACGCCAACACATCACTCACTTCTCTTTATTCTCTCCCCGCTTTTTGTATGCCCTCCCAGGTGGTGATGTAGTTCCACAAAAGAAGCATTCACCTGTAGGCGGGATATTGCCAGACTGTCCATAATACTCTGTCTCCCTCACCACTGTTGCTTCTACCAGATTTCCACCTTCTGTCTCCTTGTGTACATTATATTTTGTTTTTCCCAATTACATGTAAAGACAATTTTCAACATTCATTTATTTTGAAGATTTTGAGTTCCAAATTTTGAGTCCGTCCCTCCCTCCCCTTCCCCAAGATGGCAAGCAATCTGATATAGGCCATACATGTTCAATCATGTAAAATATTTTTCCATATTAGTCATGTTGTAAAAGAAGAAATAGAAAAAAAAAGAAAAATGAAAAAACCAAAGGACAAAAAAAAGTGGAAATGGTATGTTTTGATCTGCATTCAGACTCCATAGTTCTTTCTCTGGACGAGGTTAGCATTTTCCATTACAAGTCTTTAGGAACTGCCGAGAACAGCTAAGTCTATCCTGGTTGATCATGGCACAACGCTGCCATTACTGTGTATGGTGTTCTCCTGGTTCTGTTCACTTGAGAATTCTTTCAATTGGATTTCACTTTCTTCATTTAGAAATTCTAGGTGTTTCTCTTTTGTTATTTCTTCATTATGGTGTTAAGGCTTTTGGTCCTATGTGTTCTTCTGGGACGCCTATGATCCTTGATTGGTCTCTGTGTATTCCATCTTCACGTTCAGTACGTTCGATTTGCCCGATTGCTTCATTTTTTCTTAACGTTACTGTTTTTGCTTCGCTTTTTCTGAGTTGCCCTTCATCTCTGAGTATTTGCATTTCTAATCTATTGTGTTCTTTTTTTCTTTGGTGAGGCTCGCCATTGCAGTTCCAACTTCTAATGTGCTCATTATTTTTGCTGTGCAGGACATAAATTCTACTCTCATAATTCTCATCTCTTTTTTAAACCATGCAGGAACACTCATGGTTCTGTGTTCTCAAATTCTGCAGGGTCCTCTGTCTCATCAAGTTTTGGATCATTTTCCTTTGTTTTGCATTAGTTATTCATAGGGAAGTTAGGTGATACAGTGGATAGAGTGCCAGGCCAGGAAGACTTATCTTCCTGGGTTAGAATATGGCCTTAGATACTTACTAGCTATATATGACCCTGGGCAAGTCACTTAACCTTGTTCTCTTCAGTTTTCTCACCTATAAAATGAGCTAGAGAAGGAAATGGTGTAAACCACTTGAGTATTTTTGCCATAAAAACCTCAATTGGAGTCATAAAAAGTTGAGCATGACTGAAAATGCCTGAAAAAAACCCAAATTGATTCATAGATGCCAGAACTCATATATTAGATGTAGAGGTCCTATTTCCTTTTGGCGTTGAGACTTTTCCTGTTGGTTTATCTGTTTATGTTCAAGGACTCAGAGTTCTCTTCTTCCTGAAAATTATGGTACTTTCAGTCTTTTTTTTAATCCCTTATTTTCTTGTCACTTACTTTCTGACTCCTTCCCCTCTGACTATGGTTTCCTCGGGGTTTGGTTCTCAAAATATCTCAGCTTTCTCCCATGATGGTCAGCTCATGGTTCATCAACCTCAGTCTCTGCCTTAAATGACTTTTGGGTGGTCAGAACTAGTCCCACCTGCATGCTATGCCCATTCCCTTAGACTTGGTGGAGTATTTCATAGCTCACCACACTCACTGTGATTTGTCCTACTCCCATTGTTCCTTAGTTCTCTAGCTTGCAACCACAGTCCAGAGCTTGCTTTCTCCAGCACTGGTGCTTCCAGGTTGCAGGTCCTGGTAGGCTTTTGCTCCTGAAGGACTATGGCCAAGCCGACTATTGAAGCCTGAGCAAACTTCCGCTGTCTGGAACTGGAATCACTACAGCACAGGAAATAGAAAAGGGGAAACAGGATGCAGGAGTGGGTTTTGATGTGAGCCGTTTCAGGTCCTTGGGTCTGCTAGTGCAACCTTGCTACCAGTAGTGTGAGAGGTGGATGAGCAGTGCTGAGTAAAGCTCCGGATCAGTGGGTGTCAGTTGCTGGGTTTTGGGGAATTTTCTTGAAAACATCTTTTAGATTCTAGATGTTGTAGACTCCCTTTTCTCTCTCTCTGTCTCTGTGTCTCTGT
Organism: Pseudochirops corinnae; assembly: GCA_028646515.1. Classification (NCBI taxonomy): domain Eukaryota; kingdom Metazoa; phylum Chordata; class Mammalia; order Diprotodontia; family Pseudocheiridae; genus Pseudochirops; species Pseudochirops corinnae. Next base: position 17,543,466 of record CM053587.1, on the reverse strand, counting down.
CTGTCTGTCTCTTGTGTATGTCTGGTTAGAAGAAATATTCTGTCACTATGAAGAAAACTTTAGGTGTTGGGAAATTTTAGAGTGATGGAAGTCTTTGCTCTCCTTGGGTGTACTCTTCACTGTCCTGTGAGAAAATGAATCAGGGCTGTGCAGGATGGTTGCCATGTCACATATGGGATCCCTGTGTATCATGTCAGCTATGAACTAGGATCGTATATGGAAAGGAAGTATTTTCCATGTCATGTTGAACTTGTGTGTACTCTAGGTACTTCTGTTCTAGCACCCCGGCCTCCTCAGCCATAACTAATACATTCTTTACACTGAGACAAGCTTTACTAAGTACTGGCCTGGGTAGAGAAGTGTTCCTGGAGTGAAGGCATTTGAAAGACATTTCAATACGGTGGCACCATGCAGAGGACATTAATCTTTCTTGTGATTTCCTTTTATTGTAACAATGAAAAGACTTCTAATGTGCAAACCTCGTTAAATCAATCATCCTTGGGAATTTAGACGCACAGTATGATAAAGGCAACAACTCTCTGTACCTTGAGGCAATTTTCCATATGCTTTGAATGTTGGGATTTTGGAAAAATAAGCATTTTGATGGATTTGTGATAATGTTTAGAAAATGTAATGTTCGAGTTGGACTTTATTATACCAAAGAAATACATACAAAGTGCTAAATTGTTAATGTTTTAGGTTTTGGTTGTAATTAATATTTGTTTTTTTTGGTGTCTAGGTTCTATTCTTTTTCCTCTTTCAACCTGTTATTTCTTGAGTTTTTTGCTCTGGAGGGTGCTTGACTTCTCCGTAAGGGAAGTAGGTTCCCAGTGTTTTAATTCCACTTCTCACCTCAGTTTCTTAAGCAACAATTTATTTTTGGTTCTAGTCTAAAGGACCATGAAAAAGTGTACCCAGAGTACAAATATGAACCAGGTATTGAACAGATAGTACTACACAACTGAGTCTAGAGTCATGAAGACCTTAGTTCAAATCCAGCCTCGGTCCCTTACATCAGCTATGTGACCCTGGGCAAGTCACTTAACGTGTTAGCCTTAATTTCCTCAAATGTAAAATAAAAGATAAGGTGATGAGGTAGATGGAGTGCTAGGTGGAGTCAAAAAGACTTGAGTTCAAATGTGGCCTCAGACACCTACTAGCTGTGTGACCCTGGGCAAGTCATTTAACCCTGTTTCAATTTTCTCATCTGTAAAATGAGCTGGAGAAGGAACTGGCAAACCACTCCAGTATCTTTGCCAAAAAAACCCCAAATGGGGTCACAAAGAATTAGATACTACTGAACATCAACAACATAGCACCTATATACCTCCCTAAATTGTCATGAGGATAAAATGAGATCGTATTTCTAAAAGTACTCTGCAAACTTTAAGAAGCTTTATAAATGCTAGCTACGATTGTTATTCCCACACAGAAAGCAGGATTGCTGTATAATAAAGAATCACAGAATGATTATAATTATTTGGGAAGTTGGCATTCAAGCCTCACTGAGATATTAGCAAAGGGGCTACTCATTATCTAGTTTACATTTTACCTCTTCTGAGTACATACAGATCCATCAGTACCAAGGGAGCGCTTTCATTCCCTATTGTCAGCCAGTTTGCCTTTCCCACTATTTCTGCTGCAACTGCTATGGCAGCTGATAGCCTACCCCTGCTCAGGTGCCTAGGAAAGGAGGAAGACCCCAGATCTCCTTGTGAGATCTCACATGGCCCTCTACCAAAGGAAAGTACCAAGGAACAGGAGCAGCTCAGTCTCAGACACAGTTTTGCCTTAGAGACCATGAGCTTGTGGCTGCAAGCCTGTTGGGGAGGTACCCTTCTCTCTCAAATGACTTTTGAGACCTCAGGTCCAAGCCTGTGGAAGGAAGGGATATGAAGGTTGTCCCTTTAGTATAATCACAGATTTCTGACTCAGTAGCCAATTAAGAGTCCTTACAGCCCATGGGAAGTCAGAGATATCTAGATTTGCTCTGAAGCATAGGTCCCCTTCTCCCATCCAACAAGAATCCCCAAGGGGTTGCTACATATATATTGTTGAGAGGCAGAAGAGAGGGGGCCAGCCTCATTGTCAGCATGATTTGGGTTCAAATTCTACTTCTGACACTGATTGGCTCCGTGACCTTGAGAAATTCCTCTAGCTTCCCAGTGCCCCAGGCAATTCTCTCAAGAATATGAATTGCAGAACTGGTCATGACCTACATTTATAGTGGGAATTTCCCTACCAGGAGATCCCCACACAGATAAAAATCACAGGTCCAGCTTCCAGATTCTGCCTTTTCCCCAGTTTCATAGCTCACTCTCCTCTCCTCCCCCAAATCTGTTGCTACCTTTGAAGGAAATGGTGGTTCAGGGAAGACTGGAAATGGCAAGTAAAGTCCTATGTGGAGCTAGTCTCTGAAGGCAGTGCTTGGTACACATGGAAAGCTCTTAATAAAAGCTTTTCTTCTAAGATAAAATGTCCTCAGGGATTCATTCAGTCAGATTCTGTCCATACATAACTTCTCTCTAGTTTCTGTTGAATTACCTCTTACGTCCACATGGGCCATGTCTACAACAGTTGAAACATAACTTTGGGCAGGAATAGACGAGAGTGTATGTAGTTGTGAGTTCTGGAGTTTTAATGTTAGAATCAGATTCACCAGAGAAAATGTTTAATCCAAACATTTGTAGTCAGTTGCTTCATTTTGCTCCTTTGAGGAAAGGAATTCATCCAACGTGTTTTTCTGTTGCTGGGCTTTCTCTAGGGTAATAACACACACTCAATGTGTGTGTGTTACTGCTCTGTGCCACACTGTGGTCATTTTTACACACAACATACACCAGTGTGCTGAGCCATGTGGGACATCCATGAACAAAATAAGGAGTCCCTTGCCATGTTTTTCACAACCTTATTTCTATTCCAGGTCATGTTGGTTGAGTCAGAGACCAAGCACAGGGATGAAGAAGCATCAGTGTATACTTCCCCTACTCAGCAAGAAGAAATACTAGAATGCCTGCACTGGAGGTCAAGATGGAGTGAGGACCCTGACCTTCATCCTGACTCCAGGTATCCCATGAGTAATGCCACCTGGTGAACTAGCTTTTCCTAATATATAAACTTCTCCTTGATTACAAACTTGGCATCCAGGGCAGCTAGATTAATTCTTTCAGGATAGAAATGTAAATTTACGTCATCCTTTGTGGGGCCAGAACATTTCCTGTCATGTAGGACATTATCTCTCTCTGCTTTGTTTTGAATCTCTCTCACGTGACACTGAGTTTTTAAAAGCAGAGCCAAAATGTGTGGAAAGTGTGTTCTTAAAAAATAGTGTGTGTTTAATTTTATGAAACTTAAAAAAATCAAGTATCTCATGTATAAAGAGACACCATTTTATGAGATATTTATGGAATGAAAACATTTTGCAGAACAGAGATTACATTCTTCCACACTGAGAAAATAGGAAGGAGCAGCCATTTTAAAGAAGTCAATGATTGTGGCGTTTTGCATCACAAAGAGATGGCTGACTCAGTCATCCCACTAGCATTTGTCAAACACAGACTCCCTCAGGAGAATGTTTTTACTAAGCACCACAGCCTTGAAAGAGAAGTAGGACATTTGATGTATTTACACATGGATAACAGCCTTACATGACATCTTAGTAAACTTACACTATCTGTTAATTGACAGTTCAGATCTCCCTGGCTCAGGGGAAAGCAAGGACTGTGTTAAAGAGGCAAACCATTCATTTACTGAGTTCTAGCCATTGAGGTGAATGATTCAACTAGTCACTTAACATATATATATATTATGTACATACATATGTATGTGTCTATATATGGTACCTTTTTACTCTTTTTTTATTCTGTAAGGAAGGTTATAGGTAGCTAGTATCATACTTTTCTCATCATCTTCTTGATGATGAGGATGTATTCTTTTATGCAACGTGTTTGGTAAACCCTAAAATACTACATAAGTACCTATCTGATTATTTATTGATATTATATTTTGAAAATTAAAATAATTATTGAAATAGAATTATGTATTATTAGAATATTGTTCTAATTAGAATGAGAATAATTAACTCAATAATTATAAAATTCATCTATTATATGAAAATTTTTTAATATATTATGTATTATAACACCAATGATCATAATAGGCTTGTGCGGTGCTTTGTTAAGCATTGTAGACTGAGTTAAACAGATCTGATTCCTGTTTCAGGAGTGTATAACTCCAGTTCATCTAGTAGCCCTTCTTAGTTGACTCTAGTTGGCATTAATTCTGAAGCATTTCAGACAAAGGAGATTTCAATCTGTCCTTAAAGATGTTTAAAGAAGGTGTTAACAGGGCTTCCCTTAGTAACCAAATTCTTCTTTTTATCTAAATAAAATTGATCGTGCTGCACTGCGGGGCCATTTCCTCTTGACCTGCCCTCTGGGGAGATGGAGGAAGAGTAGGTTGCTGTCCTCTGAGTAACAGCCCTCTGTATAATTTTAGATTTCAAACCTCACATTGGCTGGTAGGGTGAACTGTTTCATTGAGCTGATGCTTAGCTGGTCACATGCAAGGACCGTTCTGCAGAATCTTTTTCTATTGAGCTTAGAAGGTTTATATGTGAAATGCTTAGTGTGACCTTACTCTTACCTTCTACTAATTGCTCTGTATCTGACTCCTTTCCAATCCTGCTAGCTATAGAAGCAGCCGCGAGATCAGCAGGAACAGCAACCATGGAGAAAGAAGGGGCAATTATGTAGCTGTCTTGGAAGGAAGGAAGGAAGGAAGGAGGGAAGGAAGGAAGGAAGGAAGGAAGGGAGGGAGCTCAGTAGGTAGACCTTCTTTAGGAATCCGAAGATCTGGCTTCTAGGGCACTCTGTGCCATTTGCCACCTGTATGACTCTGGGCAAATCACTTAACTTTTCTTTGTCCTCATTGCTCCTTCTGTAAAATATGAAGCCTATAGAATTTAAGAGATTTAGACTGGAAAAGAGATCATTTAGTCCAATCTCCTTTTATTCCAGTTGGAAAACTGCGGTAATGGAGGTGTTAGGTGAGTGGTCCCATTAGTGGCAATGGCTAAAGCCTGACCAAAAGTGTACATATTTATGGCTCACTTTAAATAGGTCCCGAGGCCTTCTCTCTTAATGGAATAGACATGTCCTTACACCACATTATATGTGAATATGGTAGAACCTTAGTACAACATTCTTCATTGTGCAGTGGCTTCAGAGAGGAGGCATGCCCTTCAGACTCTGGGACCAAATGATTCCTCTGAATTTCTCTGTTTTCCTGCTCTGTCTGTGACTCCCAGGACTTTTCTGCCTCTTCACCAGCAGCCTGACCTCCTCTCTCCAACCCACTGGCGCCCTTTTATGGATTGTCGCTCTCACTACAATATAGACTCCTTAAGGACAGGGACCATCTCTTTGGCTTCTATTGATGTTCTTACAATTAGCACAGCATTTGACCACCTGCCGGGTGAGGTAGCTGGGCCTGGAGTCAGGACAACTTGACTCCAAAAGGATCGTCAGACACTTGCTCATTGTGTGATCCTGGGCTGGTCATTTAACTTCTGTCAGCCTTAGTTGCCTCAACTGTAGAATGGAGATGATAATGGTGCCTTCCTACCAGGCTGTTGTGATCATCAATTGATATAATATTTGTAAAGCAGTTAGCACAGTGCTTGGCACATAATTGACACTAAATAAATCCTTCCCTCCTTCCTTCCTTCCTTCCTTCCTTCCTTCCTTCCTTCCTTCCTTCCTTCCTTCCTTCCTTCCTTC
>CM053587.1:17493287-17535787 GCA_028646515.1 Pseudochirops corinnae | reverse complement strand
GCAACTCCGTTTGACCCCCCAAAGGAGTTGCGACCCACAGATTGAGAATCGCTGCTTTAGGGACTCCCAAGATGCCTCCAACATACACAGCAAATAGCAAAAGCTCACTGCCTGTCTGTTCAATGGCAACTGTGAAGTCACGAAATTTTAAAAAATGGCTATAAGGAAGTTTTAAATTCCATTCCACAGGCATTTACATTTTACTGTTATAAATCCAGTGATTCAGGCCAGCTAGCTTTAAATTCATATGTGCATGCTTAAAAAAATGAATTAGGCACTGATAGAGAAACAGAGGAGGAAGAGAGCTAATGTAGGAGCTGAAAGTGTCCAGACTACTGTATGTCCTATTTAGAGCAAGGAGAACAGAGCAAGAGAAGCTTTGGTCAGAGCCTGGATGCTGGAAAAGTTTGAATCTAGTATTGTTTGTGAAAATACTGTGATAGTTTTTCAGATTAAGAAAACCTCCACACAAATTCCATTTATGTGCATTCACTGTTCTTTTGTGTGCTTTCAGAGTGAGAGCTTTTAGTGTAAACTTTGTTGTATACACTGCAATTGTAGTACGAATGTGATGTTTCCTTTGTGTATCTGGAGACTCCATAGATAATGATCTCTTACCAGGCTGTACTGTGACTGAAGGGTGATTCTCTGGCACATTTGGAATTCAGTGTGTGTGTGTGTGTGTGTGTGTGTGTGTGTGTGTGTGTGTGTGAGAAATTCCTGTAATTCAACCCCAGGTTTCTCGTAGGATTTCATCATAGGTAGTTACATACAACTTATATTTTCCAATTCTTTTTCTAGAACAGTAGAAACCATTCTAGACTGCTAGAGGGGACTTACATGAATAGATGGATAGATAAAACATGTATTAAAAGGCTTACCATGTGCCAGTCATTGAAAGGAAATCTTCCTCACCACTTTGGGTATGATTGGAAATATTCTGAGATTGGAAATGCCATGGTGTGAAAGAACTGCCCAGGGGAGCGACTAATAAGGGCCATTAAAAGGCCTTAGTGCAAGTGGGAGTAGCATGAATTTATTGATAGGTGAACAAGGACAAAGTATGATTGAGCCACGTGATTGGGTGAAGTCTTAAATCAACGGTGCTGAGCTTCACTCATCCACTGTGATATCAACTGGTTCCATTTGAATTTCATTAGAAAAATCTCCTGGCATCTAATAGTTTATTGTGTAACATGTTTGTCTTTAGAGAGATGATGCTGTATTTATTTGGCTTCTTTGGCTTGATGTGATTAGATGGTTCTGACACTGAGACAGGTTCCATTTTCTCTTGTTTAACAGGGCCTCAGTCAAACACTAGCATTCTTTTAGTTAGCTGTCAAAAATGACACAGTTTCATTTCTAAAAAAATTTTTTCCTGAAAAATTAAGTGGTTTGGATGACATAGTACTGAATATAGCAGCCAAGAAATACATTCTCTGCTCTCCCAAATGCAATAAATTTTAGCAGAAAAGTTCTAGGAGAATACAAAGTCATGGATGGTGTCAAGGAGAAAGTTGGGAAGAAGAAGAAAGGGGTCAAGAAAGAGTGTGGTCATTGTTGTCCTCTTTTCTGGAGTCACTAGAGCAGCAGTTCTCAACCTGTGGATTGTGACCCCTTTGGGGGTCAAACGACTCTTTCACAGGGGTTACAGGGGTCACCTTAGACCATCGGAAAACATGTATTTCCCATGGTCTTAGTAACCGAGACACCACTCCTCTATCTGTCTCCATGCGGGTCCGCCCACATGTAGATATGCCCACATGTGAGTATTAAAGGGTCCCAGCATTAGGAAGGTTGAGAACCACTGCACTAGAGGATAGGCTATGTGTCAGTGTGTGTGTGTGTGTGTGTGTGTGTGTGTATAGTATGCAGGGACACCCTCCCCCCAACTCGTGGAGTGGGTCTTCTGACAGGGTGCTTTACCAGCATATGCTAGATATACTTTTCATGACCCACGTTCAGACAAAAAATGCAGCCACATTATTTCTGTCTCCATCTTTAATGACTCTGTTGAGTGTACTTGGAGGTGAACTCAACCAACAAATATTTCTCATGGCCTCTGATATATTCAGCCTATGCTAGAGGGGTGGTATTTAAAGAAGTATAAGAATCTTATTGGAGAAATAGCAATAGCACACTCAAAATGACAGTAAGCAAGACTTGTTATCTATTTAATTTAGGGCTAATTAAGTGCTGGGCTGAATGGAAGAGTCCATAGTGTGCTGCATTCTTTCAAGGAGGTGAGAATAAACAAATGCAGGAGAGTACAGGAGAGGTTTCATCAACAGAATTGGACTTGAGTTAAGTCTTGAAATAGGGAAAATATTTGGTTAAGTGTAAGAGAGGGAATTTTAGATGGACAAAACAATATTAAGGCACATGAATTGGTTTGGTGTATTCATGAGTCAGCAAGGAATGAATGAAAACAAATGAAAAAGGATTTATTAAATACTTACTACATGCCAAAGTACAGGGCTAAGTGCCAGGGGTACAAGTAGAGAAATCAAGACACTTCCTGACCTTAGGAATAGTCAAACAAGTCTGTAGGATGCATCTTGAGTCAATGTGATTTGTTGACTTCTTTGTATTCCCAATACTTAACACAGTGCCTGGCACATAGGAGGGACTTAATTAAATCTAGCTAATTGACTGATTTTTTCAATGTAGAAACTCCCTCTACTGATTCAGATCACGTATAGTCTTATAGAGTTGCCTAAGATTCTGGGCAGTTAAGGGATTTATCTATGATCATAGAATTAATAAGTGTCAGGGGAAAGATTTGACCTGAGCTCTTTCTGACTCCAGGTATAGAATTCTATCTGTTATTTCATATTGCCTTTCCCTGGGAGTTAATGGACAATAAGATTGTATTAATCAGGTCAGGACTAGATTATACAAGACCTTGAAAGCCAGGGAAAAGAGCTTAAATTTTATGCAGTAGGAAATTAGGAGCCATGGAAGGTTTTTGAATGAGGAACTAGTAACATGATGGAAGAGATAATTTTGGAAGATTCTTCTGGCAGGCCTTTGCAACATCAAATGGGGGAGGACAGAGTGTGCAGTTTAGAGGGTAGACAACTAGCTCAGTGACTGGCATGAGGTGGTGGAAATGGGAATGGAGAAGAAAATAAAATGGCATTTCAAGAAGAAAATCTCTAGAATTTGGTGGTTATCTATGGGACATGAAGAAGAAGAAGGATGGATAAAAAATGATAATTTTGGGGTGGCTAGGTGGGGCAGTGAATAGAGCACTGGCTCTGAAGTCAGGAGGATCTGAGTTCAAATGTGGCCTCAGACAATTAACACAAAACTAGCCATGTGACCTTGGGCAAGTCACTTAATCTCAATTGCCCAGCCTTCCCTCTCCAAAAAATAAAAAAGCAAAAAAATGATAATCTCTAAGTTTCAAGACTTTGTGTGGGAAGGAAGGAACTAATATGCTTTCTTTCATTTCTTTGGCCACTTAAATTATATAGTCTCTGTTGATGTAATTAAATAAACTTTTCAGAGAATGTAAATTATTCTCTGATATGATGGGAATGTATTTGTTCTCAAATATTAAAAAAGAAACCTCTTTTGTCTTTCTCTTCCTTTTTTCCTTTATTGCCTTCCATGATTCTTTTGTCTTTACAATACACTATAGTATTGAAAAATGTAAGTACACTGTTCATGTGGTAATTGAATCTCATTCTTCTTGAAATAGTTATGGAGCTGAATAGTCATGTTACATGCATGTGTGACCATAGCAGACCTAATTAGACCAGTAAAATATAATAATAATAATAATAATAAACTACCATTTGTGTAGTACTCCGAGGTTTGTAGAGTATCTTTATGTATATGTTCTTATTTGATCCTCATAACAACACTGTGAAATAGGTGCTATATTTATCTTCACTATTTTACAGATGGGGAAACTGAGGCTGAGACCACTGATGTTGATTGTAGAGCTGAAAACTAAGTAGCTAGGAACAAGGACTTCTGGATTCCTGACCATCATGTGGGAAGAGGGGCCACAGTGAATTATATTTTGTACTCATGTGCTTAATTCACATGTACAGTACTGGCTTACTTCTATAATACAGTAATTATCAATTTTGTGTGCTTCATTTTTAGAATTTGATTCAAATGATACAATATGCATAAAATATGCATATAATATGCATAAATGTGTAATATTCATCTTCTTGAAGTGTCCAAGTAATTATTATCTATTCTCAAATTATAGGTTGATTTTCCCCCTAGAAGTGGTAAAGGGGATTGGAGAATGCCCTAAAGTTATCAGGGAGAATGAAATATTCCCTAAAAATGTGCCCTTTCAGCCCAAAACAACAACAGCAACAACAAAACAAATGTGGTGAGGTCTGTCCCCTATATGTAGCATGGGGGTAGGGTGGGGTGTGTGTGTGTCATTGTGTGGCTCTAAGGGAGGTAGAATAAACATCTCCAGCCTCTTCTCCCCAATCCTTCTCCAAGAGATTTTAATTCCTACCAGGAGGGGTAGCAGGAGGTTGGGGCTGGAGGTCACTCTGTTCTCCTTAGAGAAATAATGATACTGGGCTAGAATGATATCCATCTGCTCTCTTAAATATTGTTAATACAGGGGGATATGATGGGTTTCTATCTAACTTCTGATTGTTGTTACATTAATGGAGGTGGGGGGATGCAGGACCCCAAGTGCTATATCTAAGGCTAGGCTCTTTTTCCACCAAATAGTTCCAAAATTAACAATTATAAGAGCAATTATCAAATGATAACAATCATCAAAGAAATTTATCTAATCTGATAGCAAATGAAAATCCGAGAAAGCGTACCTAGGAGAATATATGCCAGCCAATACAGGCACACCTCAGAGTGTTTGGTTCCAGACCACTGTAATAAAGTGAATATTGCAATAAAGTGAGTCACATGGATTTTTTTGGTTTCCTAGTACATATAAAAGTTATGTTTACACTATGCTGTAGTCTATTAAGTGTGCAATAGTGTATATCTAAAAATAACAATATACATACCTTAATTAAAAAGTACTTTATTGCTAAAATGTTATCTTCACCAAGCTGTAATCATTTTGCTAGCGGAGGGTCTTGCCTTGACACTGATGGCTACTGAGAGATCAGGGTGGTGGTTGCTGAAGGTTGGGGTGCCTGTGACAATTTCTTTAAATAAGTCCACAATTAAATTTGTCACATCGATTGATTGATCCTTCCTTTCACTTAAACAGTTAGAGGCAATTGTAGGGTTATTAATTGGTCTAATTTCAGTATTGTGATATGGAGGCCTGAGTCTCTATTCAGGAGAGATAATGGGGAACAGCTTGTCAGTGGAGCATTTGGAACACACACACAACATTTATCAATTAAGTTCACGTCTTATGTGAGTGTGATGTGTGACGCCCCCAAACAATTATAATAGTAATATCAAAGATCACTGATCACAGATCACCATAATAGATATAATAATAATGAAAAAGTTAGAAATATTGTGAGAATTACCAGAATATACGGCAGAGACAATGTGAGCACAGGCTCTTAGAAAATGGTGCTGATACACTTGCTTGATGCAGGGTTGCCACAAACATTTGATTTGGGGAAAAAAAAAAAGCAGTATCTGTAAAGAGCGATAAAGTAAAGCACAATAAAATGAGGGGTGCTTGTATAGAACCTGTATAGAATGAAGGAAAGAGATAACTCAACTCAACCAAGAGAGAGGTCTAGCTCTCACCCAAGGGGAAGTTCCTCGAAGGCTCTAGTGTAGGAGATTAGGAATAGAGACATGATGGAGACTTCCAGTTCTTCTCATGTTGGCTTCTTCCTAGAGTTGGCAACCCAAAGTAGAGCTGGCCTGTTTTGTCTTCTCTTTGGAAGCTAGAAGCCGGAAGCCCTGGAAGCCCAAAGAGATGGAAGACACCTGAAGAGACTCTTGAGCATCAGGAGAACTGATCAAAACTGAAGACCTCTCTTCTCTCCCACTCATCAAGTCTTCCCCCTTCCCTCACAGGCCTGGGGGTACTGATCTCCACAAATAATGAGTTCCCTAGCCATGGGCTTTAGGACTGGTGTTACACAAATGTAAATCATAAGAATTTCAATATTAAACCAAAGAAGAAAAAGGATATGGAGCAGAGGGAACTCTGAGCTGTATTATAGGATTGAAAGGTGAAAGAATGTAACATAGAAGAAAAAAGGAAGAGGAAACCTTGAAAACTCAGACTTAAGGGGTAGATATGAAGGCTTTCCCACAGAGAAGGGAGTCTAAGGGTCAGAGGCAGAAGGGGTGGTTTGTAGTAGATAAAGTATTGGACTTAGATTGAGGAAGATCTGGCTTCAAATATCAGTTTTACCAGTTATTACTTGTGGAGATCAATGCGAGTCCAAAAGCACCTGTGGTACTGAGGGTCACAGCCCAGTTGCTAAGCTCACAAGGAAGTCTCTTATAAGACTGCTTGCTTGATGAGCAGCAGCTGAAATGACTGGTTTGGCTCTCCTCCACTGGTCCATACCCTGTGCACGAGGAGATCATGCTCTAATCATGTTGCCCATAGAGTATAAAAGGATGCTACAATGCAGTAATGGACAGCTGCTGTAAGCTTCTCTCACCTCTGGTCTCTTCAGTCCCTCCTGAGAATACAGCCTAAGGCTGGTCCTTGGGCTACTGAGTTAAGTGGCTGTTACAATTACTTGTATAATATGAGGGAAGTCATTGCCCCTCTGTCCTATTTGTAAAATGAGGGAGTTGGAGTGAGTGCCCTATAAGGTCCATCCCTTCCAGCTGTAGGTCTTTGATCCTACTGTATCACAAGTGGTGGGGGCTGATGACTCCTTGTTAAGATGTACTAACCAGCCATTGTCAAACTGACAACACCAAGAAGGTCAGCTGTCTCCTTGTGGTATAGGATCCAGGATGTGGCAGAGAAGATTTGTCAAAATGATTGACTACTACCTCCTTCTGGTAATTCATATGAGTGTAAATGATAGAATAAATCTAGAAAGAATTACTCAGGATTATGAAAATTTAGGTAAGAAACTGAAGACCTTAGGAATGCAGGTGGCAATATGGGGAAGAGGAGGTAGGTCAGTTTGAGGGAAACACAATGCATGAAGGGAAGCAATGCGAAAATAAGTCTGGAGATGAAAATTAAAGGCAGACTGTTAAGTACTTTAAATACTAAGTTGAGGAGTTTATATGTAACTTTAATCCCAAAACCTATTAGGATGGGACTCTTTCCTCACTGATGAAGATAAATATCCTATGTCTGTTTAAGGGACAGGGTGAAATTGTCAAGAGAGGGGAGCTCTTCAGTCTCTTCACATCTTTGGACTTGCTTTGTATCTCTCCAGTCTTCTTTGATTTGTCTTTGAGTCGTTGAGTCTCTTTGGACTTTGGGCATTTCTGGCTTCCAAAAGGAAGATGAAAGATGACTTCACCTTTGGTTGTTGAAGGAAAAGACTCTGGGAAGACATGAGAAAAGGTGGCAATCTCCATCATGTCCCTAACACCAACTTGCTACTTTAGAGAACTTCCCCTTGGGTGAGAGGTCTCTCTCTCTCTCTCTCTCTCTCTCTCTCTCTCTCTCTCTCTCTCTCTCTCTCTCTCTTTCTGTCTCTGTCTCTGTCTCTCTCTCTGTCTCTGTCTCTCTGTCTCTCTCTCTCTCTTTGTCTCTCTCCCTCTCCCTCTCTCTCCCTCTATTCCTCACCCCCCCCCCCCCCCCCGCAGCTGGTGCCTCACTTCCAATGGGAGAGTTCCTTCTCTGTGTATTGGATGGCATATATTCTTAAATGTATACTTTCTCTGATCTTTATTTTGCTATTTATTTGGATAAATGGGTCTCTTGGCTAAATGTTATGTATGTTCATTGTGGAACTGGTATTTGGTGGGAAAAAAGTCAAGCCTTGATTATAAAGTTTAGGTCCTGCTTTTCCCCAATAATAGCCATCAGAAGCTAGCTTGAACTTGAAACTCACAAGAATAACCTAGACTCACAAAACCCTAGATTAACAATATTTAAGAGCACAGATAAATATAATTCTAGCCTCCTTCTGTTCCTGCAGAGAGCAGAATAGCCAAGTCTCTGCCTTCCTGCTTCTGCTCCTGGCAGGAATTAAATTTTCTCTTGGAGAAGGGTGGGGAGAGCAGAAGCTAGAGCTGCCCATTCTGTCTCCCTTTGAGTCAAATAGTGATTGGGGACAGACCTTGCAACAGGTGGGGCTTCACTACATATATTTTATCTAAGAGACAATAGGGAGTCATTAAGGATTTTCCAATTAAAAAATAAACAATTATTAAGTGCCAATTCTGCACAAAGCACTGGGTTAGTTGCTATACTTAACACAAATGTAAAAGTTATGTTATGAAAGTGAGAGTCTCTGTTCTCAATAAGCTTATGCTCTCCTGGGGGAATTATAGCATGTTCTTAGGCAGGTACATATAACATACACACAGAGAGAAGAAATAAACAGAGATTTGTGGTGGGTGGGGACTTGAATGTGGTGGAATCTGGAAATGTTTCTTGAAGGAGGTGGTACTAGAGGGGACCTTGAAGGAAACTAGAGCTTTCAAGAGGTAGAGGTGATGAAAGAACCTTCTCAGCACAGAGAACAGCCTGTATAAAGGTGTGAATGTGAAGATGGAACATTACATAGAAGGAAAAGCATTCAGGTTAGCTTGGCTAGAGCACAGAGTGCATAAGAAGCAGCCAGGAAAGTTAGGTTGGAATCATCTTGAAAAGGCTTTAAATCTTCCATATAATCAAAGCTGTCCATTTTATCCATTGGTTTAGTCACAAACTCTTCCCCTATTCATAGATCCAAAAGGTAATTTCTTCTTTATCCTTTTAATTTGTTTATAATGTGGCCTTTTATAGCTAGGTGTAATATGTGGTCACTGGATCTGATAGTTTTGGGGGAGAAAGTGAGGCTGGTGATTTTACACAGCCCTCCCTCACTCAAATCAGAGTCAACTGCAAGGCATGTCATCATTTCCCTGATGCAGTGGTCCTCTTTGAAAACAAAGGAGAAACACTACCTGTGAGTAGATCAAGCTGCCTCAATGGGGACCCAGCTAGTTGGGCAACTCACCTCATCCTCTCCCTCTCCTTCTCCTTCTCCTTTTCCTCTCCAAAGGGAGGTAAATTTTTGATGGCCAGAAGCTACCCACTTAACTTGGGGTTTACGGGCTAAATTAATTCCTTCCTTCCTTCCTTCCTTCCTTCCTTCCTTCCTTTCTTGTTTCTTTCCTTCCTTCCTTTCTTCCTTCCTTTCTTCTTTCCTTCCTCCCTCCCTCCCTTCCTTCCTTCCTTCTTTACTTCCTTCCTTCCTTCCTTCTCTCTCTTTCCAAAATCTTCAACTGGGTTCACTTTGAAGCTCATAGATTGGAACACAATAAATCCCTGACAAAGCTCCACTTAATGACTGTATTTTGGGGCCTCTTGGCTTAGAGTGAATGTCAATGGTACCTGTTTCTCTTTGGAACAGCAACCCTGAGGGTCTTCCCCTCCCAGCTTGATTTTTTTCTTTTTTGCTAATTAAAGGGGACATCCCTTGACTCACTTCTTAAAGAAGCCCATTCACTTAATGGGTATTACCTTACTCTGAGTACCTGAAAAGGCCTTAGCTTAAAAGGGGCAGGGTCTCTCATTACTTCCTGGGTCTTTTCCAGTCATCCTGATGAATATCTGATCACTGGACCCAGATGGCTATGGAGGAGAAAGTGAGGCTGGTGACCTTGCACAGCCCTCCCTTACTTAAATCAGAGTTAACTGCAAGTCATGTCATCATTTCTGTGATGCCATGGTCCTCTTCTAAAATGAAGAACAAACCCAACAATAAGTAGGTCATGTAACTGTTTAGAAATTATCTTGGTAAATGGTCTGAAGCATTAGTAATTAGGTAAATCTTATTTTTGCCAGACTGTTGTCTAATTTTCCCAACAGCTTTGTCAAATACTGAATCTTTCCCCACCAGTGACTGGAGGTATTTAGACTTATCAGACTCTATACTATATTTGTTTGTTTGTTTCTGTATGATGTAGACCTAATCTGTTCCATTGATTCCCCTCTTCTTTTTAAACTAGTACCAAATAATTTTTATATACTTATTTTTTATTTTGTTAAATGTTTCCCAATTACATGTAAATTTTTGAACATTAATTAAAAAAAATTTTTGAATTCCAAATTCTCTTACCTTTACCCCTCAAACAGGCAAGCAATATGATATTGATTATAATCATGCAGAATATCATTCCATATTAGCCATGTTGTGAAAGAAAACATACACACAGAATTCAAGAAAAATTGTGGTTGTTGTGTTTGTCCTTTATTCTTGAAGAGAATTGTGTCATCAGGGAATGATGACATGACTTGCAGTTGACTTGGATTTGAGTGAGGGAGGGCTGGGCAAGCTCACCATCCTCACTTTCTCCTCTAGAGTCATCTGGGTCCAGTGGCCAGATATCGATCAGGATGACTGGAGATGGCCAAGGATGCAGTGCAAGGCACTGGTCCTTTTAGGCTAAGGCCCAGAAAAATAAAGAAAGTAAATAAAGTACGCTTCAATTCCTACTCAGTTCTCTTTCTGGAGGTGGACAGCATTTTCCCTCGTGCGTCTTTTGGAATTGTCTAGGATCTCTGTCTTGGAATCTTTCAGTTGATCATCCTTACAATATTGCTGTGACGGAGTGCAGTGCTCTCTCCCGCACCAAATCGTTTTTAATGATTACTTTGTGCTGCAGTTTGAGATCTTTATTAATACACATACTTCCAGCTTTTTTATTATTCCCTTTGATATTTTCGGCCTTTTGGGCCTTCCTATGACTTTGTTATTTTCCCCAAATCTATAAATGATTTTTTGAAAGTTTGGTATAGAAATGAATAAGTAAATGAATTTAGATTGTATTCTGATTTTTTATTATATAAACTCAACCTAACTGTAAGCAATCAATATTTTCCATTTATTTAGGTCTCTCCCAGTCCTATTCATTACTCTCTGGATTTGGAACCCATGGTCCTTAGACAACTTACTCAACCTTTCCTCAGAGGTTGGAGCCTCCTTGCCCGGGAGCAGCCTACCACCTCCATAGCCTATTCATCCTGGTAGATCCCTACATGAGGCCCGCTTCCTTTCTCCCCTTGGTTAGTTCCTCCTGGAGTCTCCTTTTGGTGGAAAGTCCAGTCTGCCTTTATCCCCTTCTTTTCCCCTTTCCTGACTTTTCTCGGGACTATAAAACCATGTCGCTGTGCTGGAACATTCATTCTCCCCCACTTCCTCAGCAAATCCTGGCTTCTCAGCTCCCTTTTGCAGATTATCTTTCTGCCTTAGAAAGTAAGCTTCTTGAGGTTTAGGAACTGGTTTTTTTTTGTTTGTTTATACTTGAATCCCCAATGCTTAGCACAGTGCCTAGAACACTAACAAAATATATATTTCCTTTCTTCCTTGTCTTCATACAGAGTGTTTTTTAGTTAGACCCATATAACCCTTGGGAGAATTTTGATAGATTCCTTCCCAAGTATTTTGTAGTTTCTGTAGTTATTTTGAATGGAATTTCTCTTTCTAGCTCTTATTGCTGGGCTTTGTTGGTTATATATTGAAATGCTGATGATTTATATGGCTTTAGCTTGTATCAGGCAACTTTTCTGGTTATTATTTCAATTATTTTTTAGCTGACTCTCTAGAGTTCTCTAAGTAAACCATCATATCAGAGATAATTTTTTTTTCTTTGCTTAGGCTTACTCTTTCAATTACTTTTTCTTGTCTTAATGCTATAGCTAGCAATCTGCTCAACAGAGGAGATTTTATTTATTCTGGAAGAAATAGGGAGCTGCTAAATCTTTGCCAACATATGGAATATTGTGTTAAGTTCTAGGTGCTCCATTATAGGAAAGATATTGTTAAGTTGGAAGATCTCCAGGGGAGGACAATCATGATGGCAAAAAGGAGGATCATTTGGATGAAGGGGAGATATTTGACTAGAGAAGAGAAAGCATGGGGGAAATGACAGATGTCTTTAAGTATGTGAAGGTCTATGAAGAAGAAGATGGATTAGACTTATTTGACTGGGACCCCGAGGACAGAAGAAAGCACAAAGAGGTAGAAACTGTAAAGAGAAAAATTGGATTTTAATACAATATAAAAACTTTTTTTAAAAAAATGATTAGAGTTTTCCAAAAGTGGGATAGGCTGCTTGGGGGAGATGATGGCTTCTCCCTACTGGAGGTCATTAAGCAAAGGCTGAATGGCTACCTGTCAGGTTTGTTGTAGAAGGAAGCCTTGTGATGTGTGGGTTGGACTCATCTGAAGTCCCTTCTGACTCTGAATTTCTACAGTTCATCAGGCATTTATTAATCAGATACTATGTAAAGCAGGGCCAGTGGAGAATTGTCCATTAAGTCAGGAATACTTGGGTTTATATCACACTTTCGATACTTACTATGGGGCCTTGGACACTTACTTAATCTTTTGACTGTGGCAACACACCAGGATTTGTTTGCTAAATCATAGATGAGTTATAGTCTTCAATGGTGAATGGAATTTCTGCATTGGAAAGGGGAGGAAGGGAAAGGAATAAGCACTTATTTTATGCCAGGCACTGGAGTAAGCACTTTACAAATATTATATCATTTAATCCTTACAACCACCCTGTGATTTAGGTGAGTATTATCCCCATTTTACAGCTGACAAAACTGAGACAAACAGGTAAGTGATTTGCCCAGGGTCACAAAGCTAGTCTAAGCATTTGAAGTTGAATCTGAACTTAGATCTTCCTGAGGCCAGACACAGCATTTGTACTACCTAGATGCTGCTCCTAGGGATAGGATGAAATAATATATTCTTTGCATATTTGTTTATATGCTTGTTGGCAAAAGAAAAATACAAAGATAATTAAGGCAGTATATCTGCTTTTAAGGTGTTTAATATCCAGTGAGGGAAGATGAGGTACATATGTAGACAGATGTAATGCACACACAAAGGAGGGAAGGAATAGAAATTCAATGCTGCTATGAGTTCAGGGGTTTTCTATATTCTGTAACCCTGTCCCAATTTACTGAGCATTTAATATACCTCACTGGGTCTTCAAGCTTGCTCTGAATAGAGCCAAATGAGACAACTGGAATGCTAGCATCCCTGAACATTCAGATGCTGTTAGTCTGTTTTCAGTCAGTACCCCTGGAAAGTATTCCGAAGCAGGTGTCATGGGGCTGCTGCTTGAATTGCTGTTCACCCTAGGCACTTGCTTCCTGTGTCAGCTGGATCTAATTCTTGGATCTAAGTGGGAAATTAGCCATCTTCCTCAAAATGTAGAATTTCAGAGTTGAAAGCAATTTCGGAAGTCATCCAGCCCAGTTTGTGCCTATATAAAAACCCCTCTAGAACATCCTCAATAAATGCTCATCTAGCCTTTGCTTGAAGACTCCCATTTAGGGGTGAAGGTCGACTTCACCATTTATACTTTTGGAGAGATCAAATTGTTAGAAAATTTTCCCTTACACTGAGCAATTTTCAGTTGCGATGCTACTGGACTTCTGTATGGAAGCAGAATGGAAGCACAGAAACCTCCCCCATCCTCAATTATATCCTATGACTAAATTCTAGTTGGTCAAATGTTATGCCTGTTGCTGAGTAAAATACAGTGATGCACTCTCCCAAATTTTGTGGCTGCTTTGCCTAAAACTTCTGACATCTTTCACTTTATGCCAAAGAAAATCAACCCCTATTGTGTCCAAGTGCAATATTTAGGTTAAGGTCATAAAACCAAAAAGCAACCTTGTTTGGCACAGATATTCATAATAGAGCTCTGATTGCAAAATGGATGTACTGTTTTCATAGAATCATTGAATTGAAGAGTCTGAAGGGACTTTAGAGATCATCTAGGCTAATCCTTTCATTTTACAGATGAGTGAGGTGAGGAGCAAAGGGGTTAAGAGAGTTACCTAATGTCACACAGTTAATTATTTGCTGAACTGAAACTAGATCCCAGGTTCCCCAATCCTTAGCTCTCTTGATGTTAAAAAAGAGTCTCAGTGAACTGGGCATACCACACTTTATGGCTTTGCAGTTTTGAATGACATCAGACTCCTGAGCATTTCCCTCCTTCCCTCAAATTTATCAGTGTTTGTGATGGTTGTCACTGGCATCACTGCCTTTTCTCTGTATTGGCTTGTTGTATCCGGCATCTGTGAGCTCTTGAAACCATCACATAGAAGGACAAGATCATTGTTCGCAAAGGCTTAGTGCACAGGCAATCTGACAGAGTCGAAGCTAAGGCCATCAAGAACACCTCTGGGACGTGTGTGTGTGAACACACCTGGCATGAACAGTACCTAGCCTACTCCAGAAGTTAGCATATAGTGAGCATTTGAAAGCAGAGAGGTGGAGAGGAAAGAAATGCTTTAATAACAGCCTCAGGCAGTGTAGAATAATATCTACCCAAATGTTTGTACTTAGTAGGTGCTTAATAAATTCTTGTTGACATGAATTAAGTTCAACTGTGGAGGACAGAAAACCAAACTAAGCCATAGACACAGATGAGAGGCATTGTGATGTAAGGGAAAAAATGGTGTACCTGGGTTAAGAAGTTGAGTTAAGGAACTGAGAAGATCTGTGTTCAAATTCTACCCAAGATGTCTATTGACTGGTTAACCACTCTAAGCCTCAGTTTCCTCATCTGTAAAATTAGGGGGAGTAGCCCCGATGACCTCTAATTCTAATTCTGTGATCCCATCACTAGCCTATTTACTAACTTTAACCTCTCAGCCTCAATTTCCTGTAAAACGAAGCTAATAATAGCCTCTACTTCAAAGGGTTGTTGCAAGAGTAAAATGAGGTAATACATACAGAACACTTAAAGCAGCGGTTCTCAACCTGTGGGTCATGACCCCTTTGGGGGTTGAAGGACCCTTTCACAGGGGTCACAGGAGTTACCTAAGACCATTGGAAAACACATATTCTTGATGGTCTTAGGAACAGAGACACTGCTCCTCTACCCGTCTCCAGGCGGGTTCGTCCACATGCAGATTCACCCACATATGAGTGTTAAAGGGTGGCATTAGGAAGGTTGAGAACGACTTACTTAAAGGGTTACATAAATATTAAAATAAGCCCTATATGCTTTTTTTTTTAAAAGCAAGCTTGTAGACCAAATTAAAGTCTACCAGTCAGGGTTGTAAATGGCTGTGGAGTTTTTTTGATATTGCCTATAGATTCCAGTTGAAGGACAAACATGCATGCATAGCATGGAAATGACCTTTGGTCCCGAGTTCGTCTTCTCAGCCACACGGGAGAGCTCTATGTACTTTATGCAATATGTAAAGGGCTTCTCCTCCAGAGCGTCATCTTCAAAATTGAAGGACAACAGTACCTGTCTCTAGCTCATCTCTGATACATACATACATACACACACATATATGCAAATGCATACACATCGGTACACATATATGCTATGTACCCACTAGAAAGCTGCTCACTCAGATTTAGGCAAGCCTAACAGCAAGCAGATTGATGTCCAAATAGTTCTGTGCCTGTCAAAACGTCAAAACACTTAGCGAGCTATGGAGAATACAAGAGTCCTTAACTTTGATTTGAATTAAAGCAGAATAAAATCACAAGTGCTTGTGAGGCTTTGGGAATGTTGTTGATACTGAATGATGAAGAACAGCAGCTGAGCTAATTCCTGTTGAGACGGGAGTTTGTTTATTCTGTTTAGTTTGGCAAGTCTCTAATGGTTTGGACTATTTGCCCCTAAATGAATCTCCCAGCTTGTGCATGACCCAGATGGTCATCTGTGCACTCACAAATATGAAAATTTCTGCATAGTGATGTGTAGAGAACGCTATTCAATTCTGGGATTTTATGACTATGCATGCATGTGTGTGCATACATATATAATATTAGTAACAGCTAATATTTATATAACCCTGTAAGTGTTCTGCATATATTACCTCGTTTGATTCTTGCAACAATCCTTTGAGGTAGAAGCTATTATTAGCTTCATTTTATAGGAAATTGAGGCTGAGAGGTTAAATAGCTAATTTAAGGGTCATATATAGCTAATGAGTGCCAGAGGCAGAATTCAAACTCAGGTCTTCCTGACTCATCTAGTGTGCCCTATTATGCCTGTGCATTTGTGCAAATGTGTGTGTGTGTGTGTGTGTGCGTGTATCATTGTGAAAAAGGGTGGATAGGAATACTTTCACAGATTAGAGAATAAATCTATTTCAGTCTCAGTCAGTCTGTCACCCATGTTCCTCCCAACACATTCTCCTACATTTTTTATGCATTTAGGCAGTGTCTGCCAGTGCCTCTGCTTTACCCCAGGGCAGGGGTTCTTAATGTGGGGTCAATAAGCTTGTTTGTTTTTTCAAATGCATAATTATATTTCAGTGTAATGATTTATGATCCTATGTATTTTATTTTATGTATTTAAAACCTTTATTCTGAGAAGAAATTTATAGGCTTCACCAGATTTCTATGAGGCAAATAGGGTTAAGAAACCTTTCTCTAGAGGACAGTGTGCATAGCTAGCCTGGGTTGGGTAAAGTAACTATCCCTAGTCTTCACTTACTTTCTTGCTCTTCACAGAGTACCTTGAATACTCTGAATCTCTATGGGTAGATTTTGCATTACATATACATATATTAAAACATGTGCCTATTTACATATATGTATACGTTATACTTAAGCTAATAAACTGACTAAAAATAGAGCTTTGACTATTTATAGCCCCTGAAACCAGAATAGAGATTAGCAAGTTCACTAATTTTGCCCATTTTACACACAGAGACACATTTAGCATCACACAATTATAAATGGAATTCCACTCCTCACCTAACTAGCTCATTTCTATTTATTAACAGTCCCACATTTTTTGCCTGATGCAGATATACGATAGTTCCCTCCAAGACTCCTGCTCTTTGTGCTTTCTACAGACTTTCATCCCCAGTGGCCACCTGGTTTATCTTCCTTTTGTTCAGGCTCCAGTTCCCATCTCACTTGGTTATGAATGGTTTTGCACAGATCAGCGTATTCTATTTCTTGCTGAATGCTCCCCTTTTTCTGAGTTACATTTTGTTGTTTTTGTGATCTCATTTATCTTTTTTCTTTCCTCTCTTCCTATTAACTCCATTGCCTCCTTCATTATGCTTGCCATGAGGTCACTGAGGTGTCCCATCACTGCCTACTTCTTGTCCCTTTGTGATTGCTGCTGTCTCTCAGGACACTTGAAGATTCTTTCTAGTAAAGTTTACTTGTACTCTGCTTTAAAAAAATTCAAGGATGGCACTTTCTCTATGAAGAATGTTAAGTTCTTGCCGATTTGAGACCAAAGGAGAATACATACATACGGCAGTGCTTCATTTGTAAGATAGGACAAATATCAATTTTTCCAGAATGGAAAAAGAATCTTAGCAGAGCATCTATAGGGATATAACTATGTAACTATGTTATGAAAGAGAATGAAGTGTATGAGTACATAGTAAAGAGAAAAGTGAGGAATTCCAGGTAGGAAGACATGCTCATTCATTATTGGATTTGAAGGTTATGTGCTCTTAGTCTTAAGCAAATGTTTTCCAGTGTGTCATCTTTACTATGGGGATTTGTTTGTATGTTGTCCAAGATATCCCATGGTAGGAGGAGGAAGTGAGTGAAACCTGGGTAGTTGGTTTACTTGAGCCAGAGCTGCAGGAATCCAGACTGTCTTTTAAACTAAGCCAGAGGGAAACAGAGTCCCTAACAGAAATTATCTTCTGACTGCCCTTAAGATAGTCACCTGGGTAGCCATGGCTCCTTTCAAGATAAACACTTGTACCAAACTAGAAGCAGATCACCGTTTTATCCTAAAAGCCTGCTGGCTGACTTAATTCTCCTAGTCAACCCAGTTCAGGAAGAGGAAAAAGTAGAAGAAATTGGATGTCCCTAACATGAAGTAGCTAGTTCTTCTCCTTGGCTAGGTAGCCAAAGGTGGGGGCTATTCACTAACAATCACCTCATAGATTTATGTGTAGTGACAGACCCCAAGTATAGAGAGAAGAGTGCCTGTGTGACTTGAAGGGAGGCAGAGTCCATGTCTTTAGCCTCTTCTACACCTTTCTCAAGGGAGATTTCATTCCTGCCAGGAGGGGAAGCATGAGTTTGGGGCTGGAGGTCATTTTGTTATTCCTAGAGAGATGGGTTATTGGATCTGAAGTGTATCTATTGCTCACTTAAATATTGGTAGTCTAGGGGATATGATCAGGTTCCATCTAATTTCTGATTGCTTTATAAAATTTTGAGGGAAGAGGGCCTCCAAGCTCTCCATCCAAGACTTGATCCCTTTCCCACCAAATAGCAGTTACACAATTAACAAACAAAGTAAACAGTAAAGATATCAGCAGTCATTTATCATAGCAACATGGAAATCAGAGAAGTCATACACAGGAAACTATACAGAATGAAGGGGCTCTTCTATTGGGAGTGAGGTAACTCAGCCTGACCAAGAGAGACTGTCCTTGACCTTACCCAAGGGGAATGTCCTTAAAGTTTCTAGAATAGCAATTTGGGAATAGGGACATGAAGGAGACTGCCAGCTCCTCTCATGTCTTTTTTGGAGTCATTCTCTTTAGCGACCTGAATGGGATTGGCTTCTTCCATTTTCTTTCTAGAAGCTGGAATTTGAAAGTGCCTGAAGTGAGTATGCTTAAGGAGGTGTGAGGACTTAAAGTTTGATGAGTACCTAGAGGGGACTGAAGAAGGCTACAGCTCACTCCCCGTTTGCTAACTCTGCTCTACTCCTCACACAGGGCATGGCATTTATCTCTAGCAATCAGGACAGTCCCATAACAATGGGCTTTGGGGCAGGGATTAGATTCATAACACTTGAAGGTTGGTAAGCATTTTCTGTACATCAACATATACATGTAGAGGGTAGTGTAAATATTATTATTCTCATTTGATCAGATGAGGAAATGGAAGCTTAGAGATTAGGCAACTCACACAGGATCATATATAGTGAGAAGATGTTGGAGCTAGCATGTGAATTATAGTGTCTTGATTCTGAAACCAACACTACTTCCATGATTCTATAGTGATTTTTATGACAGTTCCTTTGATCACTTGCTTTCAATACTTCCCTTCTCTAATCTATACTCTAAATAGCTGCCCAACACAAGTTCGGCTTCACTTACTCCTCTGCTGAAAAACCTTCAGTGGCTCCCTATTGCCCACATTACACAATACATATTTCCCAGCCTGGCGTTTCCCACCATCTAGTTCTAAGCTACCTTTTCAGTCTTAATTCATCTTACTTCCCTTTATGCATTTTATGCTCCAGATGTACATACTGGATTACAAATTTGTTCTCCATGGTTGATGTGCCACTTCCCGCTCCTTCCTAT
Source organism: Pseudochirops corinnae (assembly GCA_028646515.1). NCBI lineage: Eukaryota > Metazoa > Chordata > Mammalia > Diprotodontia > Pseudocheiridae > Pseudochirops > Pseudochirops corinnae. The sequence continues at coordinate 17,516,427 of CM053587.1, read as the reverse complement.
CCCTATAGTTGGAACATATTTCCTTTTCACCTTCATCTTTCAAAATTATTCTATTCTGTCAAGTCTTAGCTCAGGCATTGCCCCCACTGTGAAGTCTTCCCTGATCCCTTTACCTGAAAATGGGCATTCTTTTTTCAAATTTTCCTCGAACAACTTGTCTGAATTTTTCCTTTTCTACTATCTCACTCTGGCTTGTATTATTGTTAACTTTATATAAACCATGAGAAATGTGCTTGATTTACAGTCAGGATGACTTTGATTCAAATTTTGTCTGATATCAGCTTTGTGACAAGGGACAAATCTCTTAACCTCTCTGAGTTTCAGTTTCCTTATCTATAAAATGACTAGATGGCCTCTGAGGTTGCTCCCATCTCTAAATCTAATGAGCCAATGATTCTATCCTCCCTTAGAGTGTAATATCTTTGAGATCAGGGTCTGTATTCAGACTCCATCAGTTCTTTCTCTGGAGGTAGATAACATTTTTCTTCATAAATCCTTTGGAATTGTCTTAGATCACTGTGTTGCTGAGGATAACTAAGTTATTCACAGTTAATCATGATACAGTATTGCTATTTCTGTGTATACTGTTCTCCTGGTTCTGCTCACTTTACTTCCTGTCAGTTCATGTAAGTCTTTCCAGGTTTTTCTGAAGTCATATTGCCCATAATTTCTTATAACACAATAATATTCAATTACAATCATATACCACAATTTTTTCAGTCGGTTTCCAATTGATGGACATCTCAGTTTCTAATTGTTTGATACCATAAAAAGACCTTCTAGAGATATTTTTGTACAAATAGGCCCTTTCCCCTTTAAAAAAAAAATTCTTTGGGATACAGATCTAGTAGTGATATTGCTGAAGCAAATAGTATGCACAGTTTGGCTACCCTTTGGGCGTTGCTCTCCCAAATGGTTGGACCAGTTTAGTGAAACATTCTTGATTCCTCCATCTAATTCATAAGCAATGTCAGCCAAGCTATAGATTGAGACTTCTTCTGGGGAGGTCAGCCTTTAAGTGAACATTCTTTATTTGGCTGTTTTGTTTCAATATATTCTGAGGGTAAAGGGACTAATCTTGTCATGGTGGATGAATCCAGTGAATACAGAAGACACATAGTGATATTACTTCACCGAGAACTTTTAAAATTTTTATTAAAGAATTACCTGAATTTTCAATCTTGGGATCCACAGTCCTTTTCTTTGAGATTCTTCTCTTTAAGACCCGACTGTAATGTTAAAATTCCTCCATAGTTGTGAAATTGGAAAAAATAATGACCAACAGAGTTATAAAGCTAAATCAAAGCTCCATTTATTATGTAACAAAATACTTTCTAGGTTTTCGAAATGAATTATAGGTACTTGCCACCCCTCTGACCCCAGTACCTACATAGTTATTCATTATTACTATCCTTGAACTTCCTGGTTTGTTGCTAGAAAACAAGACAGGGATTATGAAGAGATAAGATATAATGGATATAAAGACACTCAAATATACAAAGATCTGTGATTTCATCAATGTAAACATCCTCTGCAATAGTATAGATTTCAGTTGATCCATACTTTCCCATCTTGTGCGACTCTCCTCCTCCCACAAATCCACCATAAGGTATCCATTCAATATGCTGGGAGTCTTCCTTGAGTTCCTCTGACATTATAATGGAGAACACCAGTGGACCATGTGGGCTGTCCGTAATTTATTTCTCACCCCTGTTATGTGATAGACACATCTTTTTGATCATTCATTTTTTGGTGTCTCTTGCTTAATTCCTTGTTTGTAATATGTTTCAACCTGTTCATACCTACCACATACTTCCCCATTACTCTTTGGGTGATCTCCAACTTCAGGTATTTTTTAAAAGACAGTAGCATTCCAGGATTCACATTCATAAAATATCACCAGGAGAATATTTTCATTAAAAATATGTTTCAGGGAACTCAGGGCCATGAAAAAACTTTGCTATTTTCCCAAAATAATCTAGACTATTTTATTCTTCCTGTTTGATTATGGGACTGGGATGTGTTCTATTTATAGTCCATCCAAAGTAATATGAGTGTATGTATGCATGTAGGTATGCTATATATATGTTCTTTATAGATTGTTAGTTTAATTGCGTATTGTAATCTGGACAACAACCATTCTTTATGTCTTTAATTTTCACTGTATAGATAGTCCAAATTCTTTTGTATGGTTGTAGTCCTCATTTAGGAGGCTTTTGCTATGTTCTAGGGCTTGATCTAATTAGCTCAATGTAACTTATGAATAGGAGCATCTTGAAAGCCTCCCTAGGAAAAGGAATCCCTTTTCAACTTACTTGCCATATCACACCTCCTCCATGACAAAAGACTTCCTCCACAACAAGGAATGAGACACGGCTCACTTGGGTACTCTTCTTAAGTGGAGGTTATTAGAGGACCCATCCAATCAGGGGGATTCTTCTTTGATGGCAGTTTCCCTGGAGGATGAGCCTTAAATCTGTCATAGTGTCCTCCCATCCTGGGCAATTCACATTTCACAGTCCCAAGGGACTTGTAGGGGAATAGAAATGACCTCAGCCATTTGCTGATCTCTTTTTGCTTCATGCCTAATGGACACACACACACACACACACACACACACACACACACGCACATGCTGCACGATCCTCTGTTCCTTACTTTTCTGGCTGAATAACGTTGTACCATTTGGCTTTTGGTTCTCTTCTTATGGGGCCAGGGGACAGGCATATTTAAATTCTGCTGCAAGGCTATGGATCAATTTGTAGAGCCCTAACAAAGCATGGTGGCTGATAGGGGAGTGGAGAAGGTGCTAAGTGAACTTGTCAGGGATTAGTCTTCTCTGTTGTTAGATCGTCAAGTTATTACCTTGTTAGGAATCTTGGTGAAGAGATAGCTGAAATTGCTTGTGTAATTTTCATTTTGGAGAAGTTTGAGAGGTTATGGGCATCAGAGAAAATGTCTAGTCCTTCATCAGGATTTTCCATACTAATGGGGGAATGAAGGGAGCTGAAAAATGTTCTAGGGGTGCTGGTGGAAGGAGAGCTGTCCCCGTACTTGTGAAATCCCAAGAGTCAGAAGTAGAGCTGTGAGGGAAATAAAGCAGGATCATCTTGGCCTATGCCCAAAATAGAGGGAGGCCCTGGGAGCAACTTATCAATGGGAAGCAAAAATAATGCTCACTTGTCTACACCATGTGGGTTTTTTTTCAAAATTTCATAGATTAATATTACTTGTGGAAGCGTTTCATTTGTTTGTCACAATTTATTTTTTGTCTATGGAATGAAAAAAGCATATCTTCTTCCACTGTCAAGGTCTCCATGTTTCCCCTTTCATTGTTGTTTTTCTTCTTCTCTTCTGTTCCTTATGCCTTCACCTTCCACAATGATGCTTTAAATGGAAATAAGAAGGTTTAAAGATAGTTCATGTGAGTAAATCTTTAAAAAATTTGTTCTGGTCCTCTTTGTCCAAGATGCTCCAATGTGTAGATGTCACATGTGACCTCTTTAGACCTTGGTTTCTGGGTCAAAATCCCTAATGTTTGTGCTAAAGTGAAAGTACAATTTTCTTGTAGTTTAGCTTGGTCAAACAAATCAATAAACAGATGAATGAATAAATTCACAAATGAATGAATGTATGAATAAATAAATGAAGAATGAAAGAACAAATAAAAAAATGATTTAACAAATCAGTAAATGCCATTTTTGTTTTTACCCATTGAGAGAAGCTTCTGGGGTCTGTTAATCTGATCATTTCTTAGAGTCTTTTGGTGACTTGTTGAACAAAGAAGAAAACCTGAAAAATGGTTGTTAAGCCTGAGAGCCCATTCACTTAATTCTAAGTTGATCGAATGTATTTATTTTAGGGGCGGCTAGTTGGCATAGTGAGTAGAGCACCGGCACCGGAGTCAGGAGGACCTGAGTTCGAATGTGACCTCAGACATTTGACACACTAACTAGCCATGTGACTTTGGGCAAGTCACTTAACCCCAATTGCCCTCCAAAAAGCAAAAAAAAAAAATACGTATTTATTTTTTTAATAAGCCTTGGTTTTATGAGTAGGGGGCATAGGTGGCTACTGAAATTGAACAATTTTGGGTGTCCTCGTATAGGATTTCCTGACCTTAAATTTCTTGCCAATTAATTTGTTGACTTAAATTCTGGGTTTAGGAATTCATTCCTTTTAATCTTGTTTATTCAGTACCTTCCCCATACAATCAATTCTTTCCATCAACACTATCACAACAAAATAGTTGCTATATGTCTGTATCTATGTGTCTGAGTCCTTTAGGGTAGTTTATGTCTATTCTGATTTTATTAATGACATTTATCATTGAAATATAGCTCTTAGCATATATGCTTCATGGAGAACTATCCAGTTAATACTCATTCATTCAACAAACATTTCTTGAGTGTCTGTGATGTGTAAGATACTGTCCTAGGTGATAAATGTCACTTAGATTTTCACTTCTTGTAGAAACCTCTTTCCAGTCTACGTTACAAAAAACAACAGAGCTATAAAGCTTTATCCCCTGCTGGTTGGCATTTGTTTCCAAGGAAAGGACTTTCAAATGCATGTATGTGTTTGTACTTAAAAAAAAAAGCTTTCAAAAATCACACTTTCATTTCAGAATGAATTGTGTGCTTTGAAACAAAGCTTTAGGGGAGTATAAACATGAAACAAAAATGTTTTCTTGGATATTGGTTTGTATTGAAGAAAAAGATGGAGAACAAAATCCTCATTTACTTTTCTTTTTCTGTCAGTTTGCAGAAAGATCTGATATTACGGTCAGGTGAGTAGGTGTCTTCTTAAATTTAACACTTTTGGGAGTCCCTGCATAGGATTCCTTATCCTTACTGGGACTATCCCAGTCATCTTGACCTTTGTCTTGTCACTGGACTCCAATGCCTGCAGGAGAGAGTGGGACTGATGACTTCTCACAGCTCTGCCTCACTTAAATCCAATTCACTGGCAAGCTAAGACATCACCCTCCTGATATCAAACAATCTGCCCTTAAATTATTATCAACTAATTTGTCCCAGTGATCTAAATTCTGGATTTAGGGGTTCATTCCTTTTATTCTTGTTGACTCAGTATCTTTCACATACAATCAATTCTTTCTACAGCACTGTCACAATCTTAGTTCAGGCCCTTATTACCTCTCATTTAGCCTTCTCTCTCTTCCCCAATTTGTCTTTCATATATATATGCCAAATTAATCTTCCCAAAGAATTCTGCTTATTTCATTTCTCTGCTCAAAGATTTTTATTCGTTGCCCATTGTCTAAATGAAATGCAAACTGCCTAGTTTCCAATCTATCTTTCCAACTCTACTTCACAATGCTCACTTCATGCACTCTGCATTCCAGGCAACCTGTTTCCTCTAATTCCTGCATATCATTTTGCCTTTGAGCATCTATACAGGTCACCACCTATGTCTAGAATAGACTCTTCAATCCCATCTCCACCTATCCAAAGCCTCTTCCTTCAAGGTCCATATCAAAGTTCACTTCCTCCAGAAGCCTTCTCTGATCTTACAGAATCATGGGATGTCAGAGTTGTCCTCAGAAGTCAAAAAGTACAATCTAAAACTGATAAGAATCCTCTTAATCTTCAATCTTTTCTTTTTAAATCTTTTTCTATCTTTTGGACTGCTACCTTCTAGTGTTCTTGTGTTAAACCCAGTCCTTCCAGAAGATGCATCTGCCTCCAGTACAGGTTGGCACTATTCTTATGTCCTCTGACACAACATGCCAGAAAGAGATTTTGGCATATTCCTTGGTCCCCACTGACATTTCCAATCAGCAATTTCTTTTCCCTTGCACTTATTTCATTCATCTACACATCTTTGTTACTTCACTGGCCTCCAGTTTCATCACCCACTTTTACCAAATGGTTCAATATCTGCCTTATAGTCTTTGTGTTCAACCAAAGTCCTTCCTTCATGGTTGTGAACTTCAGTCTACAGGCCAATATCCCCTCAAATGCCCTGGTGTCTCAGTTCACCAAACTACCCAACTCCTCCAATTGACAGATTCTTTCTACTTCAGCCATATATTCAACAGCCACCTATAACTATCTGTAATTTTGAACTCTGAAATTCCCCTCTCTGATTATAATCTCTTCATCTAGTTCTCCCTCTGCTTTATTCCTCCTAAAATTATTCTTAATCTTACCACAACCTTCACTTATTCTTTCTTTCCCCTGTTCTCATTCTCCATTAATCTTGATCTGGCCACACTTTCCTCTCTTTACTGATTTGACCATACAGACGACCACTTTAATTACCATTTACTCTACCCTTGACCTACTTCTTCTCCTGGTCCTACTGTTATTCATACCCTGCCAAACCTCACCCTAAGCCACCCCCACCATCTCCTTTCTTTGTTCGTCCCGAGTAGTCAAATGCCTTTGGAAGAAGCTATGCCACTGTGCTCAGGGCCACCAGAAATTCGGGTGATTGGGCCTTCATTGCCAGATCTTTCATTGTTCTTCAGTTGTCTGTTTTGTTTTGCTTAGCAGCTGTTGCAAGCCTTCTCTTTCCTCCTCAAGTACCTCTCTCCTCCTCCACCCATGTCTCTCTCAGCAAATGTTATCTTCTGCTTTACTATGGATGAAAATAGACACCATCTGCCACGAGTTCCTTCTTCCTTCTTCTGTATCTCATAGCTTTCCTACCTCTTCTCTTATTCTCTTCCCCTCTACTCTTGTCTCTGAGGAAACAGTAGCTTTTATTGCCAAGGGCAACCACTTTCCCTGTACATTATGTCTTTATTTCTTCCATATCTTCCATGGGCTTGCTCCATCAATCATATCCATTCTCTTTCATTTTTTCCCTTTTATCTCTAGTTATCAATTTTCTCTTTCTCTATTGCTGATAAATAAACTCAGGCCTACTTCAGCCTTACAAAACCTTCATTTGACACTTCCATCCTTTCAAGCGATCATGAATGAATGAAAAATCATTTATTAAGTGCTACCTTCTGTCAAGTATTGTGGTAAGTACTGGATAACAGTAGAAAAATCAAGGAGCTCACATTTTAATTGGGAGATACAGAACATAAAAGAGATTTCAGCTATAGGACAGATGGAAAAGGCTGGAAGCCTTTAGGGTAGTATAGCAGGGTGGAAGGTAAGGTATTATCTTAGACCTTTTTTTCCTCTCCACAGACTCCTAGAATGTCATGTAAATTTTTGGCTTTCATTTCCTTACTTCACACTGACTTTTCAATCCCTTGAAATCTGTCTACTGACCTCACCACTCCATTGAAATTACTCACCAAAGCTATGTAATGGCAAGCAAAGTAGTACCTTGTTGCTTGTTTCAGCTTTTCAGGTGTCTTTGAGCCTTGCCTTTGATTGTGGAAAGTTTTTACTGGAAACAGGATACATTTGTGTTGCTCTTAATAGGCCCAAGGGACTTTGGAGACCTTCCCTGCCCTAAATAGGCCTAACATCATCACATGGAGCCCATGATGGGAGGAGCTTGTCAAAAGAGCAGAAGAGGAAGGATGGAACAGGAAGGTGCAGAGCAGATAAAAACTTGAACATGAGTTGGGACCCAGCAGAGATAAGAGAGAGAATGTTTGTGATATTGGCACTCTGTCTGTGCTGGTGTTATTTTGTCAGACAGAAACACTCTGTCTGTTGAATTGTGTTTATTTCTCAGACAGAAAGTGAATTGATATGATAGTGCCAGCAATGTGTGTAAATATTGTTGCAGCTCTGTTGAGCTTTGTTTTCCTAGAAACAGAAACTGTGAAGAGTGGAGCAGTCCCCTTGAGCTGTGATATGGAATAGGAGCAGAGAGCTGCTTACCTATGAATCCAGTCAAGAGTTGGGAATGAATGAGAGTGAATCCAAGCAAGAGCTTGCAGGGTCAGCCCATGGAAGAGGAACCATAGGGTTTGGAAGTGAGCCTTGAGTCAAGATGAAAGAGAATTTTACTTGGTTATTCACTCAGTAGTGACTAATGATGTTGTAACTTACTGTGTCCTAGGGGTGGATGGTCTTTGTACTTTCCACCACCCCTTCAGGATGATTGGAAGTCAGCCTGGAGTCAAGATGAAAGAAGACTTGACTTCGGTACTCTATACTGATTGAGGAAATTGTGACTTACTGAATAATATGTTTTGTCTAAGACTATGTGAACACCTTAGTAATAAATTGTTATGTTATATTGTTGTGAATGTTGTGTTTTAGTTTCTTGAATGTTTTACTTTAGTTTATTGCTGAATAAATAGAGAGTTCACTATACTACAGGATTAGATCCTTATAGTGATTCACAGCAGGAATCTTCAGGAGAGCTGCTTGTGATTGGCTCTACAAATTAACAATAATCTCAAGTACTAAATCCCATAGCTTTTCCTAGCAGAAGCAGTGGTGACATGGTGAATTGGGAGATCCCTAGTCTGAGAACTGAAAAGATTTGAGTTTTATTTCACATTCTATCCTGTACTAGCTCTATGGCCTTTAACAAGAAAGTTAGAGGTGCTTCTTATGATTGTCACAGAGGCTTTGTGAAGGAGAATGGAAACTAAATTTGGGTTTAGGAGTTGAATTTGAATCCTTGCTGTCAACCATATGTTCTTGGGTAAGTCATCTAAGCTCCTTGGGCTTCATTGTAAAATGAGATGGTTGGAATAAATGACTTCAAAGGTCTGTCTGCTTAATCCCTTGCAATCTGGCTTCTCACTTCACCATTCAACGGAAACTGTTCTCTCCAGAGTTATCAATGAACTCTTCCTTGACAACTTCAATGGCCTTTTCTTAATCCTCAATCACATTGACCCTCCTTAAACTATAGCATTTGTCAACTACTCTCCCCTTCTGGATATTCTTTCTTCTCTCATTGCTTCTTAAACTGTGGGTCATGACCCCATATGGGGTCAAAAAAACTTTGGCAACAGTAAAAGGTTTCTGAATGCACAATGACCAAAAATTAATAAAAAATTTAATGCATGCAATAAATATTTTTGTACATATGGGTCTTCCTCCCTCTTCTATGATCTCTTTGGGATACAAACTTAGAAGTGGTATTACTGGGTAAAAGGATGTGCAATTATTTATAGCCCTTTGGACATAGTTCAGATTGCTCTCCACATTTTCCACATTCAACCATTCATTGAATCAGTTCACAACTCCACCAACAATGCATTAGTGTTCCAATTTTCCCACATCCTCTCCGGTATTTATCATTTTCCTGTTTTGTCATCTTAGCCAATCTGACTGGTGAGATGTAGTACCTCAAAGTTGTTTTGATTTGCATTTCTCGAATCAGTAGTGATTTAGAGCATTTTTTCATATGCTAATAGATATCTTTAATTTCTATCTCTGAAAATTGCCTGTTCATATAAAATTGGAAATTAAGGGGGTGCCCATCAATTGGGGGATGGCTAAATAAGTTGTGGTATATGAATGTAATGGAATACTATTGTGCTATAAGAAATGAGGAGCAGATGGACTCTGTATTTACTTGGAGAGGCTTATAGAAACTGATGCTAAATGAGAAGAGCAGAACTAGGAGAAATTTGTACACAATGACAGACACAACTTATGTATGACAACCAACTTTGATAAACTGGACTCTTCTCAGCAATGCAAGGTTATAAGATAACTCTAAAAGACTCAGGATGGAAGGAGATGTCTGCATTCAGAGAAAGATCTAAAGAGAACAGAGTTTAAATGGAGACTGAAGCAAACTACATGCTCTCGTTCTTTTCTATGTTTGGTTTTGTTTTCTCTTTCCCATTGTTTATTCCAATGATTACAACCCTTCTATACAACCAGACTAATGTCCAGTGTAAAAGTATTTGCAGATCCTATACTTGATCGCATGCATCCATGGGGGGTGGGGAGAAGGAGGGGAGAAAATTTGAAACTCAAGGCATTGTGCAACTGAATCTTGTAAATTAAAAGTAAATAAACAAATCAATTTAAAAAAATCTAATGCATGATGGATCCATGGTAGCACTTGCTTGTGTTACATCTTGTAACTTCATTGCAACCTTGGTTCTGAACACAAAGCATGTGCACTTTGTACTGTGCATGTCCTCAGGCCACACAGTGCCAATGAACTCATAAAGAGGTTGTGAGTGGAAAAAGTTTAAGAATCCCTGCCTAGATATTCTGGTTCATCTCATACCTGTCAGATCAGTCCTTAGTCCCTTGCACTGATTGATTACCCATGTCATTGGCACTTACTGTGGATATATCCTAAGTCTCACTCCATGTTCTCTGTTCTCTCTGTCTCTGTCTCTCCCTCTCACTTTCTCTCTCCCTCCTCCTCCTCCTCTTCCTCCTCCTCTTTAGCTACATTGGATTCAGTCACCACCCTTATGCATATGTCTCCCAGATTTTTATATAATCCTAGTCTCTTTCCTTTTCCCAAGTCCTGCTTTACAAGCTGCCTATAGACATTTTGAACTGGATGACACATAGGCATATCTGACCCAACATGCCCAAAGCAACATTTTCTTTTCTGCAAAACCTGCTTCTTTTCTGAACTCCCCTGTTTTGGTTGAGGACACTACTGTTCCTTCAGTCACCCAAGCTTTCAACATCATTCATGCTACACATCTAGTCAGGAAGGCAACAAGCATTTTAAACATGCTTCTTATGTTCCAGGCAAAATTGTGCTAATCCTTAGACACAAATACAAGTAGAAAGAAAAATATTTCCTTCACTAAAGGAGTTTATATCCCAATGGGGAAAGATAACACATAAAAGGGACTTGAAAAGCTGGGGGGAAGGGTGTGTGGGTATGTGTGTGTGTGTGTGTGTGTGTGTGTGTGTGTATGTGAAGACACCTGTGAGAGAGAGCATTGTGTCAAAATCTAGAAAGAAATAAACAGAGCTGAGAGGGGGGTGGAGGTGGGTTGACTTGAGTCCTCCCCAAAATGGGGAGCCTGGGGTCTCTTATCAATAGGAGGATGAGGCTGGCATAGTAGATGTTCCAGGACGAGAAGGACAAATGGATATTCCAGGGTGAGAAGGCCCTGAGGTGAGTTTCAGGGTCAGAAGATGAAGCATAGTGTTAGAGTTCAGAAAGTGAGAAGCCAAGCCAAGATGCTTTGCCAGATAGGTATTTTGATCTCTATAATGTCTGTTAACTCTCATTGCCACTATTCAAATGCAGGCCCTAAGCACCTCTCACCTGAACTATTACAATCATCTGTTTTATGATATTCTTGCCTTAATCCCCTCCACACTCCATCCATATTCCACTCTGTTGCTGGGGAGACTTGCCCAAACCCCATTTCTGATCATGTCACCCCCTTCCTTCCTTGCTCGGTAAATTTTGGGCTTTCCCTGTTATCTTTAGAATCAAATATAAATTCTTCTGGCATTTAAATTTCTTCACAACCTGGCCCCTTTATACCTTTCTAGTTTTGTTAAATACTACTCCTTTTTTTCTTTTTTCATATTGCAATCCAGCCAGACTGTTTCTTATACACAACACTCCATCTCCTATCTGGATGATTCACACTTATTTCTTATGTCTAGAATGCACTTTCTCCTCATCTCTATCTTTGATAATCTGAAGTTTTCTTTAAGGCACCACCATCTTCCTAGTCGTCCAGATTTATAACCTCTATAGGCACCCTTGACTCTTTTTCTCCCTTTGATATCCCATATCCAAAGAGTTGGAAAGGCTTGTCAATATTACTTCCACAGCATCTCTCTTATTCATTCTTTTGTTTCCTCTACTCAGTCAAGCACCCTACCTACCCCAATTCAAGCTCTCATTCTCTCTCTCCTCTTAGTTGGTTTCCCTATTTCCAGTCTTTCTCCATTCAAACAACTTCCTACTCAGCTACCAGAATAATCCTTCTAAAGAACAGACTAGGCAGTTATATCCTCTTTTTCAAAAACCTTCAATGATTCACTGTTTTCTACTGTATAAGCTGCTAATGCTTTCACCTAGTTTATAAGACCCTCCAAAATCTATCACCTTCCTTTCCAGTTGTATTCATTCACTACATTTAAACCAGATTTGACCACCAGCTATTTCTTGAATTCTATACTCTGTCTTGCATCTTTTTACATTTATACAAGCCAACCCTCATGCCTAGAATATTCATACTTTTCTCATTTCCATTTCCTAGATATCATATACAGTAATAGCAATATTATTTTAGGAACAACTTTGAATGACTAAGTCATTTTGACTATCATAAATACGTAAATTAACTAAAAAGGACATATTAAGGATGGCACTATCTGCATCCAGAGAAAGAAGTGATAAATAGATGTATAGAATGATTATATACATGTATTATGAATAAATATGTGTAATGTATATATTACATATGTATATATTACACACATATTTGTATCCAATGCTAGACATCTCTAGGGCAAGGGAAGGAGGGAAGAATAAAAGGAAAAAAAGAGAAAATTACATGATAACTTTATAATATATTTAAAAGGAGTAGTAGATTTTACATAATAGATTTGCAATTTCATGTTCAATCATCTTTTTATTTTGCTATGTAATGGAAATATTTGTTCTATTTCATAAATTAAAAAATAAATAAATAAAATAAAGTCATAGATATGATGCCCTGTAGTGGCATCCACACTGGCATACCCAGGTGGCTGCTAGCACAGGTTCTTAGATCTGCTTTATTAGGAAAGAGAGCTGTTTAAGAGGTCAGCAATCTTTTTAATTACATTCCCTGGTTCAGGTGAAAAGTCAGCACCTTGAACGTCAGAGAAAATACGAGTAGAGAAATAAAGACCAACAGGGCTCTGATTGCCTGAATCAACTATACACTTTACATACATCCCTGGATTGAGAGTGCCTTTACATCTGAGCAGTTGGATGGCTCTAAACATACAGCCATTCAGAATCTTGACTGGGAATCACAAGATCCTTCTTCTAAGTGAGCCCCCAAAGCAAAATACCAACTCAGAGTATACATATACTTCTCAGATGTAGAAGGCATCATGACCCTTGAGACTCAGTGCCTAATTAGAAATTAGCAAAAGGTGTGAAAGCCTTCCTACAAGAAAGTCCCCCTAAGCAAGCTTCTCTTAATGGGTGCCACGTGAGACCTATTAAAGGGTGGGGGAAGATCTTAAATCCCATTAACATTATATGCCATCCAAAAAAGATAAAAAGAATTCTATTTGGCACAACCCACTAGGAAGGGCAAACATAAGTGAATTCTAAGGGTTGAGCCACCATCGACCATTTCCTTCATTATATTTATCTTCCTTTGAAGGTTACCTTTGTTGCCCCATTATCCATAATACATTCACTGCTCTCCTGTAATTGTTAGTAATTTCTTTCTTTTAAATACAGAATACCTATGCCCATGTAAGAGAGGTGGTCTTCATGGATTCTCTAAATACATAGAGATACTCACAAGTGACATGGCTGGGTATCTTTGGATTCTGGCCCACTGTCTCCAAGGGAGACTGCAATTTCTACCCTGAGGGATGCAAGACAAGAGCCATGTTTGGGCACTTGCTACTTCTTCAGCCATCTCCAAGAGTACCATTGGGCTAGAATGATATCTGTCTTCCCCCTCAAACATTTGTGTTCAAGGCTAGGGCTACAAATGTGGTTCAGAAAGAAAGCTGCTTCCCTTGTTCCTCTTAAGGAAAATGATAGCCATTAGCTTACCCTCACCAGTTTAGCGCCTTTTCACCAGACACTGCCTACAAAGAAAGACCATGACAAATAGCATCTAGCTAGTAAATCACTTTATCCAATCAAACAGCAAAGACATCATAGAGAATAGAACATGCCAAAGTATGTACAGGAGTGAATGAGCTCTTGCATTAGGAATGAGATAAGATCCTACCTCAAGCTAAGAGAAACAGCCCAACCTTTCTCAGATCTAAGAAAGTCCATTTCGTAGTTTCCAGCAAGGCAAATTGGGAATCAGGGACATGTAGAGGAACTGGCTTCCCCTACATGGCTTCAGCCTCTCTCTACACCCCAGAAGGATTTGTGGAACCACATGTGTTTCTCTACTAGGAGTTCTTGCAGCAGCCTCTGCTTGAAAACTTTTAAGGAGGCTCGGCTGTCTGCCACCTGAGGCAACCCATTTTTACTTTTGGGTAACTCTAATTGTTAGAAAATTTTTCCTTATATTAATCCTAAATCTGCTTCTTTGCAATTTCTCCTCATGACTGCAAATCATATTCAAGGTGGACAAGCCAAATACCCCTTCCATCTGATAAGACCTTCAAATACATGAAAAAAGGTTTCATGTTTCTCCTCAGTCTTCTCTTCTCCAGGTTATTTCCCCAGTTTCTTCAACTGGTCCTTATACGGAAGACAAGTCTAATTTCTCTCTCCTCAATATTTCTTATGCTTCTTTGAAATGTCAGCAAGCCTGAGAACCAGATTCATAGTGGAATGGATTCTATTTGAGCTCTGTTCTGTTTTATTTTGTTTGGGCAACTAAGAGAATGACAAAAGAATACGAAATATTTGAATTTGAGTAAAGCCATCAGGTCACTTTTTATTTGAATTAGATCTTCAATCTTTTTATAATCTTAGGTGAAAAATAAGCACAAGATAGTTATCAGAAGAGTCTTCTTTATTGCTCTTGGCTTAATAGTCCTATGCTTTGTCTCAAAGGCAATTGGTAGGGGAGAAGGTGGGTGTCCATGTGGTTGCGAAAAATGTCTGAGACTTCCAAATACAGTTGCCTCCCCAAACACATATAATCAACATATAACATGCCCTTCCTCCTTAATATAACTGAGGCAAGGTCTCTTCTCTGCCCCTCCCTTCCCCTTTTAACCTGTCATGGTCCTCTTTGAGAATGAAGGGAAGGACAAACAACAAGAAGCCTGTCCCTGGTACATAGTTTAACCTGATTTCATTAGTATAAAAATGACTCAGAGCATTGTGGTGTAGTGGACTGAGAGCCAGATTCAAAGTCATGAAGAACTTGTTCAAGACCTACTTCTGACACATACTGGCCAATCTTTCAGTGTTCTAGGGCCAGGAACTGGACCAGTGATTTCATTGGAAACACCCTGTTATCAATGCAGCTTAGCAACTTCTCTGCAATTTATACTCTTTGCCCTAAAAGCATTACTAGTATACAGTAGATACATATGGCATACAGTGTGATTTGTCAGGGACCAAGAACCCAGCTGTAGCGTTAATGGAATATAAGATCTTCCCCATCCATTAATAGGCCTGTGGCCACACGTGTCCCCTTTTCCCTTGGAATAGGAGTGGTGTTCCCAGGTCTAAATGTACACAGGTACTTCAATCACAGATGTCTTGCTGCTTTGAGCTCTGGCCCAGTTCACAGCTGTGACACATCCTGAGCCACACAGAGCCCATATAGAGATTTAGATTGCCTTGGGGGAGGAGCTTACTTAGAGGGAAACTTGCTTACAGGAGGCTTGCTTGTAGGAAGGCTTTCATATCTTTTGGTACTTAGCCAATTAGGCACTGAGCCACGTGGTCTGTGATGCCTTCTGGTCCTGAGCCTATTAGTTGAAAACTCTATATGCTGGGATGTTGGTATTTTACTTTAGGGCTCACTCATGGGAGGAATGCTTCTTTGTGAGCTGATCAGATGAGGCTGTTGTTAAGGAGCACCCTCCCCTCCCTCTCCTTTCCTTTGAGAACCCAGATGTTGGCACTTCCTCATCTGCTGATTGTGTATCTGTTACTTTGTTTAGACAGTTGGAACTCTGTCTATTGGATTTCTGCTAATTTCTCTATTATTTCTCTGCTTGTATTTTCTCCACTTTCCCCTGAACTAGTGAATGACTTGTATAAGTTTAATTAAAGTAATATCATCAACCCCTTTGAAGCTGTCTTTTCTTTTAGAAAAACAGATCAAAGAACCTGTGTTAGACCATCTGGGTGTGCTAGTGTTTGCCAATACACCAGGTTGGAGTGATTCTGGGTTGCACATTAGCCTTCGTTACCAGAATTCACAATTTCCCAAACTAAGGTAATCACCAATACCAATGTTTAGTTTATTCCCCCGAATACTTGGTGTACAATGCTCTGTGATGGGCCTTGGGGATATAAATATGAAAAACCATCTGTGCTTTCAAGGGGTCACATTCTAAGGAGGTTGTAAAGAGAGAAGTGAAAACAAGATCGTGGGAGCAGGCCCTGGGAAGCCCTAGTGGGAGGATCTGGAAGGGCTTCCCATCGAAGGTTGTACCTGAATAAAGCCTGGAAAAAGCTCCAAATGATTCTGAGAGGTGGAGGTGAGAGGGGGAGCGCATTCAAGGCATGGAGAAAGCTCATCAGATATACATCCACTAGCATAATATTTCCTCTTTGTAGCGAATGCTAGAAAATAGGCCCGTTTTTTTTGCCTTTTTGATATCAAACTGCAAATGTAATAATATTAACTCACATTTACATAGCGCTCTTAAGGTTTAACTGCACACAATCAAATTTAAAAAAAACCCGTCATTTAGCCTTGATTTTTCTTTCTCTTGCTGTGAATGGCATTTTCATATTTATAGAAACAATTTCTCTATTTTCTCTGAAATAGTTTATTTGCTGGAAATAAACCCTTCTCTACCTCCCGCCTCCCCTTTTTGGAACAATGGAGTTGCGTGACTGGAAATAAAGTAGGTGTGAGTCTGTGTTTTTGTGTTTAAGTGAGAGCGTTCTTGAAGTTTACAAAGAAGATTGACTAGATTCAAAATTAGGACTAATGTTGTTTGCTCTCTTTTTGGTGGAAGGCTCTAAACTAAATGGACTCTCGACTTGAGAGAATTCAGTTAAGGAAGGAGCCTAAGGTAGTGATCAAGTTACTTAAGGCTTGTGATGATAAGATTTTAAAGTATACGTCTAGCTACAGACTTCACATCAGTGTCTTAAAATCTTTCCCACCAGATTCATGATAGTAACCAAAAGAAAGGTTATATACATATGTAAAGTTTCTTAGCTCATTTTTCAGCTGTCTTTGGAATTGCTTAACTTTTCTATATTATAGAATCTAGATAGATTTAGAGTAAAAAACACCTGGGCTTAAGTCCTGCCTTGGACACATACTGTGTCTGTGTGTTCCTGAGCAAGTCATAACCTCTCAGTGCCTCAAGAAACTTTCTAAGACTATAAATTTCCTACTTGCCATTAAATTAGTAGAGTTTCCTGACCCATGAAATCACAGGTCATGTACCAAACTCCAGCAAGAATGAAAATAAAATTCAGGACTGCACAGAACTTTACAATATTGCTCCCTCTGATAAAATCCTGCTCTGTGTAAGTTTGACTCTGGATTCTTGGCTGTGCCATTGGCAATATGGTTTGAAAGGTTATACTAACAGACAAAGGCTTTTAGTACAATCTCAGTGATGGACTATGTCTCTTGTCCAGTGTTCAGTCTACTCAAGTTCAGAGGAGCTCATCGGGAGAAGACTGGTCACCAAGAGGTGAATTTTTTGGCTCTTACAACTGAGAAGACCATCTGCTAGGATGGAGAAGGGTTTCCATTTGCATCAGTAGAGAGAGGATCGGATAAAGTCACAGATCCCTGAAATAGGGACTTCAGTTGCAAAATGCTCACACTAGCCAGGGCTAATACGCTATAATTCCCACAATAAGAACACTTGTAGAATAGCTAGCTGGCACCATGGGTAGGAAGTGCCAATTCAGCTTCTGAAACTTACAGTGTTAGTGGCAAGTCACTTAACCTTTTTTGCTTGTAAAAATGAAGATAGTAATAGTAACTACCTCACAGGGTTTTTGGAGGATCAAAAGAGATAACATGTATAATGTTTTGCAAACCATAAAGTACTATGTGAATACTGCTTCTTTATTATTCTGATTATTTATCTGAGATGATAGATCTTTATTCTGTTTATTATCAGAAGTGCTTTAATATTTTGTTCTTTCCATTATTATGAAATTTATTTTAGAGAACAAAATTACTTCTCATTCATTTTCCCCAGTGTTGCATTTTTATTGATTAAAGAAGACAATTACAATTTTGCTATATTAAATTTCAAATGTTTTCAGGAGTGTAAAATTCAGGAGAATCTACAAACAACAATAAGAAGGTCAATAGCACAGAAAACATAATTAATAAGGTGATTAGATCTACTGAAAACAAAGCATCCGACCTTGTGAGAGAGGCTATGGCTGGGAAGGCTTTGCAGAGAAAGAGAAATATGCACTAAGAAAGAGGGAAATGTTTCACAGAAATTTTAGGCCACGCTGTCAGATGATTTGTTCTGATTGTGGCAGATACTCAAGGTAGACAGATTATTCCTGATGTTCAAATGAAGAGGATTTCCTGGTTATACTTAATTAGCAGTGGTTCAGAGTTCCCATTGGTTCTCATCTTTGTCTTATTCAGACCCTAAGGCAGGAACAATGTAGTTAGAATCTTAAGGCTGGCTCCTAGGACTTTGGTTTTCAGAGAAGGAAAGGGGGTGGTTAGCAAAGGAAACCATCCTGGTGGGATCACGTTCGGTTTCTCCTCTGACTGGGACAGAAATAAAAATAGCAAGATCCATGGAACAACCACAGAAGCCAAACATCTGTTTTCCTTTTCTTTTTTTCCTAAAGGAATCGCAGCTAACTGACCCATTTGTTAAATATCCAAAGTGTTTAAGTTTGACTTCTGGGGAGCTGGATTTAACCCTATATGGACATGCTAGTGTACGTGTATGTAGGTGTGTGTGTGCATACAGCACATAAAAGGGTTTTATACAACATTGTTCATAAAGACGTCCACTATAGCCATTATAAAATTTCAGGCAGAGGAATGTATTTTCAAGCATCTAGGAGCATACACATTACGAACACCATGAAGTAAAAATACTCTCTTCACACTTTCCCACTGGCTGTTTGTCAACTTGTTCCCTTCCCACATTCGTACATGAAGTGTCCCTTCATAGCCAGAAATCCTGTGGTGTTTTTGGCTCTTTTTTGGACAGTAACTTGCTTATTTTCATAGCTAACAGCGCAAGCAAAGAAAAATGTAGTTCACTATCATGTTACGTTATGTAAAGAAAACAAGATTGCTAAATGCTGCTGCCCAGTTTAGTAGCCAAGCATTTGTTGAAGCTTTCTCCTTTCAAATCAAACACTCTATCAAGTTACATAGAATATTAGAGTTGAAAAAATTAAAGATGTGTTGTGTGTTTGGGGGGTATCTGACCCTTTTTTTTTTCTCTTTCTCTAAAGCCTAGTCTTTTAAGCAAGCTAAGCTCCAAGAAAGCATCTCTAAACCATAATAACAACTGCAAATATTGACTACTGACTTTCCCATTTCCAATTTTCCCCAAGTGGAGAGGGGGACGTTGTGAAATTTCCTTCTACCCATTGTGGGATGTATGTGTATGAATTGTAGGCATATGGGTATGAACCACAATGACAATGAAAGACTGAATCGCTGAGTAAAATGTGTTGTTGCATTCAAAGCTGTATGTGATCCAGAAGTTTAGCATGCCATACAGCAGGTGCAAGTCTTATATTTGGTTAGTAAGGCAAGATCAACAGGAACCACTGTGAAGGAAAGGAGATGATCTCAGAATGCTGGCTTTGATTTGTGGCAAAGCTCAGCTGAGGGCAATGGATCACCACCAATGACCTGTTTTCTGCGGACGTCCTTTATGGTGGTATCTCAGGATTGTAGGTACACTCAACAGACTCAGGCTACACACAAGGTACACTGCTGGTTATCCTTTCTTCCTAGCAACAAGCTACAAAGATGAATACAAAAGACGGACCACCTATGGTCCCAGACTCTTTACTACTATTTAATGGTGCTGAATAGATCGCTCTGCTCCTTTCGTTTCTTTCCTTGTACTTGCTTGCTCTAATGCTTTAGACTAGAGTAAGCTTTAGGATTAGGTAGTAAAGTAATGCTTTAGGACTAGGAAGGCTGATTCAGAAATCAAACACTTGTACTGCCCATTTTCCCCACTGGCTTAATCGCTCGCCACTAAAATTATGCTTCCCAATGCAGAGTTCATAACTGCTTCCTCTCACACCTGAACTCTGGATGTTTTGCCTTCCTTGTGCTAACAGAAATGTTGGTGCTTTATTTTGATTAATACCTGTTGCTGCCAGGTTCTCTGGTAGACTTCAGAAAGGTGGATTAGCCTTAGAAATCATTCTGATTCCTACTGCAGCAGTGAATCATGTGTTAGGCCAAGTAGGGAGTAGAATTTATTAATGATTTTCAGGTCAGTAGTCTTCTTCTTCTTCTTCTTTCCTTTTTCTTCTTCCTTCCTTTTTCTTCTTCCTTCCTTCTTTTCTTTCTTTCTTTCTTTTTTTCTTTCTTTCTTTCTTTCTTTCTTTCTTTCTTTCTTTCTTTCTTTCTTTCTTTCTTTCTTTCTTTCTTTCTTTCTTTCTTTCTTTCTTTCTGCCTATGTAAGTTGAATCACAGAATTTTGAAATCCTAGAATAAGAGGGTCACCTAGTCCTACCTTCTAAGAGTGAAAGAACATCAGATTTAGGATTCAGATCCTGACTTTGCCACTTACTGTGTGATGTTGGGCAAGTCATTTCATCTTTAGGTCTCACTTATGCAAGGTTCTTTACTGCTCTAAAATTCTCATATTACACTTAAAATTATGCAGGATAGTTGTTTCTTTTTTCCTTAAACATTTCCCTTAATGGAATTCTTCCATTCTGTCCTGGACTACATTTATGATTCAGTGGAAGCTCCTTTAGGACAGGGACTCTATTTTCCCCTGTTCTTTGTATTTCTACTCCATAGCACATTTACTGGGGCATAGTAGGTACTTAAATATTTCTTGATCAAATGTTTGTTAATCCTCAGTGTTGAGAAGTATTTCCATATGTTTAGCAAACCTCAAAGGAATTTAAATCCATTTCCCTTAGCTTTGTTTTTAGACTAAAAGGGGAGAAACTTAAAAAAATTCCTTTTTAAAGGAATAAATGTAAATATGTAACAATAAATATATATTTATTATAAATACGTAAATATAAAACAACATGACCTGTCCATGAATTGCTGGGAAGCAATCACTTGTGGGCAGATTGACTTTGCTTGCAGGAACCAGAATGGGATGGCTTTTTGGGGGAACAAAATTGAAGAGGCAGAGGCTTTTTATCAATGCCAGGCTTGTAAATAATGACAGCAGTCACAAATTTCATAAACCATAATGCAGTCTTTGAATGTAAGGAATGTGCAGTGGATTAGGCATTATGTCCTGATCTCTTCCACCTTTCCACACTAGCTACCTTCAGGAGTGGCTTTTTTTCTTAACCCAAGAGACAAGATTATAGGACTATTTACGAAAAAGCAATGTTGCATAACAGCAAGCAAGAATGCTGGGTATCGATTAGAGGAAACCTGGGTTCTGATCCCAGTTCTGCTCCTAATTAGTTGCATCTGTCATTGGGCAAATCTTGTCACTTTTCTGTACATTAATTTCCTCATCTACAAATCAAGTTGGTTAGACTAGTCATCTCTAAGATCCTTTATGGCTCTACAGGCTATCTTGGTTAATTAAGTTCTATTCACCAAACATTACTAATTACCATTTGAAAGTCATTGTATTGGTTCTTGCAGGGATTTGTGTTTAAAAAAAATGTTTCGATACTTATATTTTGATGTAATTGGTTTCCTTTTTAATCCTATGCATTTTATTTTATACATTTAAAAACATTCTGTAAAAGGTTTCACCAGATGTCAGAGGGTTCCATGACACAAAATGGATTGATCTAGGAATATAAAAATGAAAACTTTGTGTCTTCCTCTGTCTCTCTCTCTCTGTCTCTCTGTGTGTCTTTCTCTCTGTCTCTCTCTCTGTCTCTCTGTCTCACTCTCTCTGTCTTTCTCTCTGTGTCTCTGTATGTCTCTCTGTCTTTCTGTCTCTCTGTCTCTCTCTGTCTCTCTCTGTGTCTCTCTCTCTCTCTGTCTCTCTCTCTGTGTCTCTGTCTCTCTCTCTCTGTCTCTCTGTGTGTCTCTCTTTCTCTGTATCTCTTTCTCTCTCTATCTCTCTTCTACCTGCAAGGAATTTATAGTTTTGTGTGCATGTGCATGTGTGCGTGCGTGCATGCGTGTGTGTGTGTGTGTGTGTGTGTGTGTGTGTGAGAGAGAGAGAGAGAGAGAGAGAGAGAGAGAGAGAAATGGGGAGAAGATAAGTATATACACAAATAGCTTCAATGAATTAAAATGGGATAAACGCACAGGAGAGGTCAAACAGAATGGTCTGGGAGATTCAAGGGGAGAGAGATCATGTCACATGGAGGGGCTTAGGAAAGACTTCATAGAGTGGGTTCCACCTGGGTTGAGCCTTTAAGGAAGAGGATTTTAATGGATGGTGATACTTGTTTGAAGGGAGATATAGCTAGCTGTTCTAGGTGCAGAGAATAATGTATGAAAATGCATGGAAGTGGAAATAGGCAAGGTATGATGGAAGTTAATGGGAAAAAGCAGAAGCTACTCCTTAAATACTTGATTGATTGGAAAATATCAAGTGCATTTGTTTTTCTGAAGACTAACCTTCTTGATTATGTTTGCTTAGGCTAGGGGAAGGGAACCTGTGACCTCGAATCCACATGTGGTCTTCTAGGTCCCTGGGTGCTGCCCTTTGGTTGAGTGAAAGTTTTACTGAACAAATCTTTTTATGAAGGGGCTCTGTTCTCTGAAATTTGGATTCAGTCAAAGGGCTACACTTGAGGACCTAGAGTATGGCTTCAAGGTCACAGGTTCCCCACCCCTGGTTTAGGATATGTTAACATTTTCTTTTCCTATCCCAACAACTGAAAAAAAGGTGGGAGAATTGGCCCAGAAAAGTATTGAGTGGGATAGATAGAGTAAATAACTTGCCTAAGAGTAAAATTTTCCCATTGGATTAATAACATATTGGATTATATAGAGTTGACTATCTATCCATTATCTAAAAAGTTAGAATATGATTAAGGGCATAGGAAAAACCAGAGTAGCTAGAGAGATTTCATGCAATTTAGGGAAATTTTTGGATTGGATAGAATTCTATTAACAAATTAACAAAACTATGGATGGAATCTTCCATTTAGGGATACAATTCTGGCAACCTTTCCCTTCCTTCCTTTCTTCCTTCCCTCCTTCCTTCCTTCCTTCCTTCCCTCTTTCCTTCCCTCCTTCCCTCCTTCCTTCCTTCCTTCCTTCCTTCCTTCCTTCCTTTCTTCCTTCCTTCCTTTCTTCCTTCCTTCCTTTGTTCCTTCC
>CM053587.1:17363897-17487006 GCA_028646515.1 Pseudochirops corinnae | reverse complement strand
GAGAATGACTTGCTTAAAATTTTGTACAAATTAAGTACAAGTTAAGTAAAACACCCACCTTATCTTAAGGTTTCCCTCATTGGACCTGGTGATGTTTTTCAGCAACCACTCAGTTTCTAACTAAGTTGCTCTCACATTCTTCTATCAACTATTTCTTAATCTCAGATTTACTGATATCTGTATATCTGTATTTCTTCCTTCCTTCCTTCCATTCTTTCTTCCTTCCTTCCCTCCTTCCTTCCTTTTCCTTCCTTCCTCCCTCTCTCTCTCTCTTTCTTTCTTTCTGTATCTATACCTACACATATATAGAGATAGATATATATAGATATATGGATATAGATATATAGATAGATATAGATATGTGTTTGGAGACTTAATCTATTTTACATTGGCTTCCTAGATCTATACCTTCTAGTTCATTATTTACTCATATAAATAAGATCTGATGAGAGGTTTTTTTTTCGAAGAGAAAGATATGGAAAAAAATAGTAGCTTTTGTTTTTACATATGTTCTTGTTCCATTATTCAAAGCTATATATTAAGATAGATCCAAAGGATTAGAAAGAGCCATTTCTTGTTCAGTATTTCTTATCAGATTCAATGAATCTTTTCTCTCCTTTGTTGATTTCTCCTTTTCTGATAATTTCACCTTTCTAACGGTCCCTTGCCCCAGTTACCACTGTGAAATAAAAAAAAAAACTCTTGAATTCCTAGGGGACATCAAAAGAACATATTCTGAATATGCAGAATGTAGGAGACTGGAAATGTTTTAGGTTGTTATATGAGATGTGCATTTTTAAATGGGAAATTGCTACATATGAAAGCGTAGTTTCTTTGAAGAGGCTTCAGAAAGTTCCACAAATCATATATGAAAAAGCAAAACATGCACAACTCAGGAACAGTATATGAATAACACCAGTGTAAATTGCTGGTGACATGCATATGACCAGTGCCTCCCATCCCAAGTAGAATTTTGCTTCTAAGTACCGGCAATTTCTGATTTTGCAGAATTGGTATAGATTTGGGTGGGGCACCTGAGAGTATTGGAAAAAAAGCAACTCTATATAAAGTTGGTGCCCATGGATTGCCGAATGGGTAAACAAACCAGACCACAGTTAATGACAGGCTATTATTGTCTATTACATATGGAATGAATATATGGAATTTAGAGAAATATGGGAAGACGGGCACAAACAGATTTATTATGTGAACAGAAACAGAGGAACAGTATTCATAACAATAATAATATAAGTGAAAAGAACACTAAAAGGAGGCTGAATTGTAAAGACTAGTTAGACCTGGTCCTAGAAAACATTTCATGAAGTATACCTTACTGTTTTCCATAGAGAAGTGAGGGACGACAGGGTAGAATATTGCACACATTGTCAGACATGGTCAATGTGTTGGTTATTTTTGTTTAACTCTTTGTTTTTTGTCCCAAAGGAGTGGTCAATAATGGGTAGAAATAACTGTGATGTAAAACCAAAAGGAATCATTAACAGTTATTTTGGGGAGATATTATCTGTCACATAAAAGTACAGACAGGAAAATGTACCTTATCCTGACAACCTCTTACTCTTAACTCTTAGTAAAGTGTCTCTCTAACACGCTGAAAGAAGCAAGGACCCTAACAAGATGCTTCTTGTGTTCCCCCGTAGTACCTTTCTCATGCTGTGTTTACAGTAGACACTTAATAAATGCTTATTAAGTGGCTATTTTGCTAAAATGTGCTAATTGTCTTGATGGAAGTATATAATTAAAAAAAAAAATCATTCCTACCTTTTGGGAGGAGGGCAGCTTTTCCGAATCTTTCAAAGAAGGCTTTAGATTTAGAAAAACATGGGATTCTATCTAGCACTATGAGACACTTCAAAAGAACACTTTTTTTTTTTTTATCTCTTTCTTACTTTTGCAGCCCTCCCCACTCCCTTCCCTTCAACTTATAGCGGCTGAATAAAAACTCTTGTAAATCGAAAAGAATGATCAAATTGTTAACTTGATCCTTGTCATGCTTGTGAAATATGGACTTGCAACATAGTTGAGAGGTTAATGAATTCAATACATTGTCAAAATATCTGATTTCAAATATGGGAGAATTTATGTTTCATTTTTATAATGCAGAGCTTGTCTGTGACAACGTTTGGTACGGAAATAGGGAATTGACCTCCTGCTCACCTCCACACCTTGCAACCTGCCCTCCTGCCCTCCTCTGCTTCTGACCAGAATTTGGACTCCTGCCCCTGGGTCTCTGGGCTCTGAGAGATGATCTTTCATCTTATCTTTCCTAGAAGCAGGCCATCATGCCACTTCTTAAACAGCTTTAAACCATGCCCTTTCCCTCTCTAAATATAGTTCTCTTTCCCCTATTGGAATGTAAGTTCCCTGAGGGCAGAAATTGTCTCACTTTTGTATATACATCCCTTCTGGCACTTAGCATGGTCCTTGGCACATAGTACTTAATTAAGTATTTTTTTCATTCATTTTTGGACTGTGGGTTACTGGTAAATCATCATAAATTGGTGGGGAGAGAATAATTTCTATTCTTAGGTAGAGCTGATCTTTGCCCAGGAAGTGTGGAATGTCGTGTGGTGCAGAAGGAGGCCCGGCCCAGGTTTGGAATCCCGAGCTTGGAGTTTGCCTCTGCCGTTTACTACTCATGAAAATTCAGGGAAGTTAGACAACCTCTCTGAGCCTCAGTTTCCTCATCTGTATAATGATGAGTTAGGCTAGATGAAATCCACGGTCTTTTCCATCTCCAGATCTATGATCCTGTGATCCTGCAAGGCCATTAGGAAAGTTACTTGTGGCCACGCTCCAGCCCCAATACTTGAATGCTACCAATAGCTGGAAAGAAAAGCAAGGCTGAGAAGTGGAAAGAGTGTCAGACTTTGGGCCAGGAGGCCTGGGTTTGAATCCCAGGATTAATTCTTCTAGCCATGGGACTAGCAAGTCATTGAACTTGTCTAACCCACAGCATTCCTCTCTAGATTAAGATAATATTGTATAGTGTCCTGCACAGGGTTATTGTGGCACAGTGTGGTTTAGTGAGATGGAATTAAAATTCTGGCTCTGTTACTCCCTTTCTGACTTTGGGCAGGTCACCTAATTCTCTGAGCCCCCACTAACCCGATCTATAAAATGAGATGATCTTTAAAGGCCCTTTTAGCTCCATAACTGTGATCCTATGAGGCAAGTCTTTGTAAACCTCAGAGACCTATATGAATAATTGTTATTCATTCCTTTCTGTTCCATGTTACCTTTCCAGGTGGTTTCATTCGGACTGTAAATACTCTTGGGTAAGACAACACATATATTGCTCTAACATTTTAGTCTCAGTGACTGAGGACTTTCTTGGGTAGGTCAAAACTCTGGAATGCCTGGCATGTGAGGGGAGGTTTCTGAAGGGATAAAAGCTGGCCAAAAATGGGTGTAAAGGTGCGAGTATAGAAGATCTAATTTGCCTATGTTACAATTTTACTGGGAGAGGTCTTGGGAGACAAAATTAGCCTCTCATTCCCTCCTTCCCCCATGTGAGAGGAGGAGCATCTCTGTTGTGGGAAACTCTTCTTGAACAGCTCCAGGCTGGTAACCTTGAAAAAAGAATGGCCTGTGAATACTCGAGATTACCTAGCAGTCTCTGGCCAGCAGCTAGAGGCAGCTAGGTGGTGCAGTGGATAGAGTATTGGGTTAGAGTTAGGAGGAGCTGAGTTCAAATTTGATCTCACATGCTTTTACTAGCTGTGTGCCCCAGGCATCGTCTGCCTCAGTCTCCTCAACTATAAATTGGGGATAATAAAAATTAGAACCTACTTTGCAGGGTTGTTATGAGGAGCAAATCAGATAGTATTCGTAAAGTACTTATTGCTTGCTTAGTACATGTGATTTTCTTCCTTCTAACACATTCTCTCACTTTGTTCTGAGTGCCCTTTTAGACTTGGAAGGGAGAATCAGAAGGGATCAGGGCCTTCCTATGCCTGATGTTCTACTTCATGGGAAGCAAAAAGAATGAACACTCTATTCTCGAGGACATTATAAATATGTCCTGACACAATATATCCTGAAAACCTACCTTGCTTTGGATACATTTCCTTGAGTCTTGTTCATTAGTCCATTAGGTAAGTGCATATTAAGTGCCAAGCTCTGTGCTAAGTGTTATGAAAAAAATTAAATGGTCCCTGCCCTCAGGGTACTTACATTCTATGGGGGAGGGCGGAGGAAACAATATGTGCTGTATTTTTCTGTTGTTCAGTCTTGTTTGGTTCTTCTTGCTTCCACGAACCATAGCATGCCCGGCTCTCTGTCTTCCACTGTCTCTCGGAGTCTGTCCAAGTTTCATGTTTGTGGTTTCCATGACATTATTTATCTAACACCCTCTGTTACTGTCTTTTCCTTTTGCCTCCATTCTTTCCTGGAATCAGGGTCTTTTCCAAAGAGCCCCTTCTTATAATGTGACCAAAGTACGCAAGCTTCAGCTTCTGTATTTGACCTCCCAGTGAATAGCTTGAATCAACTTCTTTAAGTATTGACTAATTTGATCTTCTTGCTATTCATCCACATATATTAAAAATACACAAAAGGCAATTGGCAGAGTGCATTAACACAAGAACATTTTTTGGGTCACGACCCGTTTGGCAGTCTGGTGAAGCCACATCTTTTCATAATAATGTTTTTAAATGCATAAAATAGAGCACTTGATATAACAAAGAAAGCTAATTATATAGAAACACAGTTATAAAAATTCATGTATTTTTTTAAAAAGCAGCATTAACTAGGGGAAACAGGAAAGGTCTCATAGAAAAGATGGCTCTTGAACTGAGTCTTGAGGGTAACTCGGGATTCTAAGAAGTGAGAGGGAGGAGGAAGAGCTTTCTAGTCCTGGAGAAAAATACCAGGCACAATTTATGTGGCATATAAGTAGGAAACATCCTAGATATTATAATGTCCAACTGTTTGTGCACTGTCAGAAAAAAGATAGTGGGTCTTTTAATCTACGCATTAAAGTTTCTGTTCACACTTAAGGCATTTCTGAGTAGGACGCTAATGGAGCAAATATTTATGAATGGCTTAAAAGAAATTTCTTCTCTGGAGTTTGTTTTTTGAGATGCCCAGTGTTGGCTAATGTTTCTACTACATGAGAAGTTGCACAGAATGCATTCCCAATTAGACTCTTCCTATGTATAATTTGCTATTTATTTTTTTTCCGTATGAATACAACTGCTCTGTGTAGGTTTGAAGGCTGTCTCTCCTTTTTTTAACTCCATATGTGAAATGAATGTTTATTAACATATTGGATTGGATAAGATTGTAGTTCATTGGGAGAAAATAGATTTCCAAATGAATATATTTGAAACCAAGTGTTTTTCATCTATAAAAGTGCTCAGAAACATCCCATACTGTCAGTCCATGGTAAGGCACATTAATGGCAAGGAGAGGAGGGAAATGGGAGTATGGATAATCAGAAAATTGTTTCTATCTGGATATGGAATGTATTTTGGTCCTTGCATTTAGATGTGGATTTGCAAATATTTGGGAATTCATGACACTTCAAACAAAAATAATGATGCCATAGGAGGAACCAGAGTCATTGCCTGCTTCTCTTAATTTCCTTCTTCTTTGGCTTAGATATCTCTTGCCCTTCCTACTGGTACTAGAAAAGGCATTGCTTCTTGTGCTGTCGCAAAGCACTAGTATAAACTGAGTTTTTGTATTGTGGGTTCACATTTCCAGAATCATTCCAGGTAATTAAGCAAACTAGCTTAATTCAAGGACCTCTTGATGAACTTTACACTTTTTGAGATAAGTAAAAGTTAGAAAGAGACGGCGAACAGTTTTAACTAGGCCTTTGTAACTCTGCTTAATTTTGATAATAAAAACTAAAGAAATTCAGGTACCAGTTGCGGATGGTATCATCAGTATAGGCACTCACAAATTTAGAAAATGGATTATTTTCTGAAGGTTCTTTGGTAAATTTGGTTCTTTGAAGCTTTCCCAGTAGAAACAATGCTACTTTGGTGGTTAGCTTCTTGGGCCGATCCACAAAGGCTAATTCTACTCAAAATTTACCTGAAATATAGAATTGTATTAACTGCCACCTGTAATGATGGACCTATGCATGGCAGAGTTTTGACTTGGGGTGCGAGGATCACATCTTTCCCCTTTGGAGTGGTGGGGATTTGCCTTGCCCTCCCTCATTAGCTTCTATGAATCAGGAGGAGGAGGAGGAGGAATTCCCCACCTCAAGTCCCTGGTGGTAGTTTAGAGAGCTGCTGCAGCTGAGGAGCTTGAAGGGTGAATAAGGGGCTGCAGGGGGTGATGGGCAAGAATCCGTGGGGAATCTCAGTCTTTTGCCAGTGTAAACCCACGGGGACATTCCTTGGCTCCAGCTGTCTGCACAGTCATCCACTTTCCTTTCTCCTTTGGGCATGCTTCCCTTTCATGGCTACCACCTGTTACTTCTCTCCTTTTCTAGATAACACACATATTTACTACACCCTTTTTCTAGCCACAAAAAGGGAAACAAGGAATAAAATGTATTCCTCTGGTTCCACCTCTCTCACTCTCTCTTCCTCTTCTTTTTTCTCTTACTGTCTCTCCTCTCCTCTCCACCTCTTCCTCTCTCATTGTTTTATACAAAGAAAATTAATAGTTACTGAACTGAAAACCAAAATCCAAATCTCGTTTATTCATAAACTATGTTTTCTTTCAGTTATTCACCAAAGAGACAATTTGCTTCCTCCTCTCCCTCCTCCTCCTCTTCTCTTCTTCCTTCTCCTCCTCCTCCTTCTTCTCTCTCTGTCTGTTCCTCCTCTCTCTTTCTCTCTCTCTTTTTCCTTCTTCCTGTCCCACTCTCCTTCTGCCTTCCACCTGTTTTTGACCCTTTTGGAAAAATCAAACCTAGATTTAAGTGCTCATGGCTTTGGCCCACAAGGATCCACAAGGACCACTTGTCTGCCTTTCCCAGGAAAAGTCAGCTTGAACAACGCTAAACATTCTGTCATAGGAACTGCCTATGGGGGCAGAGGTGAAAACTCTGGGATGAAGAGCATATGGAATCCCACAATGTGGGATGAAGACATGAGAGAAGGCTGAGAATGGGGATTAGTCATATGGCTAAGACTGGGTGAGCCAGTGGCAGTGGTGGGTATTTGAGTGAGGTGTAAACATGACATTGATTCTTCTTTTCCCTGACCAATCAATTGGCAAGCAACTAGTATGTTCCAGGACTTATGCTAGCTGCTGGGGACCCAAATGAAATTTATGTCATATTTATGACACAATATTCTAGCAGGAAAAAGAAGTATATAAATAAGTATATTCTAAATAAATACAAAGTTGTTAAAGGCAAGGTAGTTTGGGAGTAAAGGCACCAGAATTTAGGGGAAGGAGGAGGTGGTGCTTGATCATATCATGAAGGAAGTGTGGGATTCTCTGAGGTGATTGTGATTTGGAAGTATATTCTAGACACATGGGATGCCTTTGCAAAGGCATAGAGACAGGCTGGGGAGTATTGTGTAGAAGGATTGGAGAGAAGGCCTTGCCACAGAAGGTACCATCTTGGAGTGCCCCAGGGGCAACCTGACAAATAAGACCCAGTGGGAGCAGGGCAGTTTCAGGCAGCAACCAGTGTGGGGAGGGTAGGTTAACACTTAGCAAAGGATATGATTTGGATTTGTCTAGGATTTCCTGTGTTTAATCCTGCTCCAAATTTGGTTTTATAATTCTGATTGGTTGGCTGGACTAATTATTCAAATGATCTAAATTTTATATTTGAATTGGTCTCTTGACTCACCACAATATTTCAGGCAGTTTTCACACCTTAAGTAAGAATTGCTTCTCTAAAGCCCTACTCTGATGTCTCATCCTGGTGTAGGGGTAACCTTGGCTTCTAGAAAGTGATGTCAGTAGAAGGGAAGGTATGGCAGGTTCTACCATGCTGAAAAGGTTTTGCATTGGGTCCAGCTATAGTTTTCATGGTTGGTATTTGAGAACAAGCCTAGCTAAATTTGCAGAGCCTTATCACCATGGTGATGAATTTTTGACCACATCTTTTGAAGATGGTCTCCTCAGTTGTATCATTTTACTCGGGGTGTTTGTGATCTGCTTTTGTGGAGGGGAGGCCAATGACAAATGAAGTTACATAACCTTGACATATTGAAATATAAAATTATCTGATCTTCAACCTGATTTGAATTCCTATATTCCTACATTTTTGACCTTCATTTCTGGACCATGGTTCCCTTTCTTTGTTGCTTCTCAGTGATGATTGCCTTGGATAGAACAGTAAGCAGATAATTCCTTAATTTAGAAGACTAACCAAGGGTCGGGTGAAACAGTGGGGGATCCACTTCATCTGTGGTCTGGTAGAGGCCAGGTCAGTAAACAAGGAGTGGATTGGCCACCACATTGACTTGTTTTAACCTTAATAAGACCTAGACCTGATGTTTTCAGTTTCTTTGTGCTTCAAATCCCACAGTTGCTACAAGCCAACAGTTTGCACACAGTCATAAACTGCCTCAATAGTGTTCCTTGGGACTACATATTCTGGGAAGCACAGTGGACTGCTTTTTATGATCTGGAGGAATTGAAGTTTAATTGATGCTTCCAAACTTTAGAGCTCACTCTTCCTTTCTGGACTGACACACCCCCCCCCCCCCCCCCCAAAGACAAATCCTTAGTTCAGTGAAAGTATATAGTATGTGTTGACTGAGTCTGTCACTGCCATAAGTGTAAAACACCATTGGGAATAATACCATTTTCCTGGGTCTCCTAGGGAGTTCTAGGATGTTATTTCCTATACCCAAATTTGGTCCTATACCAAGCATAATTTTCATCTCAATTGATATCATTGTGCTTGGCACAGTGGTATAATCCTTCTATCAGAGACTTTCAAATGCCATGAAGGGCCCGCATACATTTTGGGAATTTTTTTTTTTACCTGTTTCCCTTATTGCTCCTACTCAGAAAGTCTGGTAACTTCACTATGAGACTATCTAGTATGTAGTTGGCAAGCACCCAGGTTACAGAATTCTAAGAAAGATAAATAGATCAAAGAAGACAAAGAAAACTCACGTTAGAATTCTTAGAAAATATAACACCCATCAATGAGCTCTCCTCACTCAAACATTTAGATAGCTTCAGTCATTTACAGCCATATATTATGTAGAGATGCCTAGGGACATTGCTTCTGGAAGTGCTTCTCAACACATGATGTTTGCTATGGCTCTCATGATCTATGATCATCTATGATCCCAGCTTTTCATCCTTCTACCTGTAGCTCTCCATTTCACTCAGTAGGTAGGAATCACTAGCCCCATTTTCCAGAGAATAAGGTCACTGTAGGCTCTGACTCTGTTCAGGGGGTGGAGGTGTGGTTCGGATGGGGGAGGAGAATCTAATTGTATCCAGAGATGAAAGATCTCTTAATGTTATGACTACTTACATACCAGATCTGAGTATTAGCCCTTGAGTCACATATACTGTCAATCTTTATTTTTCCTCTTTAAAAATTATTCTCAACTTAACAAACACTAAATGTTATATATCTCTCTAACTTTATCTATCTATCCACCCATGTACAAAAAAAAGGGGATTTTAAATTAAACTACTGATCTCTTTTATGTGTAGCTTATTTTTCTAAGTATATAATAAATTCAATCTGTAAATTCAAAGCAACCTGCTTTTCTGTGCTACTGATGTCCTTTCCCCAAAGTTTACCTATGATCCGGGAACATACATTCTGCCCTTCTTATCTCTGGAATACATATATACACACATATGTACACATGTACTTACATGCTTGCTATATATAATATATACACAAATGTGTGTTTATTGTATGTATGAATACAAATGTGTATTATATATACATATGAACACGTAATGTTGTCATTCAGTTCTTTCTGTCATGTCTGACTTTTTAAGATCCCATTTGGGAATTTCTTGGCAAAGATACTGGAATGGTTTGCCATTTCCTTCTCCAGCTCATTCTACAGGTGAGGAAACTGAGGCAACATGTTGAAGTGACTTGCCCAGGGTCACACATCTGGTTAAATGTCTGAAGTCAGATTTGAACTCAGGTCTTCTTAACTACAGATCCAGCACTCTATCCCCTGTGCCAGCTAGCTTCCCTGTATGGTTATTTCTATATAATGTTATATCTCTATAGCTCTGTGTGTCTGTATGCATGTATATATGCATGCACAGATACACACCAATATACATGTATACATATAGGTATACACACATATATACATGCGTGTGTGTATGTATATATACACACACACTTACTGACTCAGTAGATATGTCAATGAATTATGCTAATTGTGGGAAGTGGCTCTGACTGACCATTCTTAGGGTTGAGGTGATTGTTACTATTTTTGCTTGTATAAGATATTTAAAAATTGTCAGTCTGAAATGTACTTCCAGAAAAGACCACCCCTCCAGGGTGATGCAGGCAGCTTTGTGGCAGAGTGGCTAGAGTCCCAGACTTGGGGTCAGGGAGAACTGAGTTCAAATCTTACTTCAGACACTTGTTAGCTGTGTGACCTTGGGGAAGTCATTTCACCCTGTTTGCTTCAGTTTCCTCCTCTGTAAAATGAATTGGAGAAGGAAATGGCAAACCTCTCCAGTATCTTTGTCAAGAAAACTCCAAATGGTGTGAAAAATCAGACAGAACTGAAATGATTGAATGACAAACTGAAACCAGGGTGTTGTGGAAGATCTAAAGAATGAACCATCAAAGAATAGCTCTGGAAAGGCACAGGTAGCTCACCAGCTAACTTTGATTTTTTTTAAAACAAGGGCAGGTAACGGGATGAATGTAAGAGGTCAGTCAGCACAGCTATGTGGCTAGTGGAAGCACTGGTCACACTCAGGATGAGCTGAGGCTGGTCGGGAAAGCAAAGGACAAGAAAAAGAAAAAAAACCCAAGAAAACTCTAGGGCCAAGAGAGGGAAGTATCAGGGCAGCTAGTGGCACACTGCATAGAGCACTGGCCCTGGGGTCGGGAGGATCCAAGTTCAATTCTGGCCTTGACACGTACTAGCTGTGTGACCTTGGGCAAGTCCCTTAACCAAAGCTGCCTCCTCCCCCCCAAGGAAAGGATCTTCCACATAGGATAGAGAATGAATCCGTTTTTCCTCATTGCTGTAGGGAATTCCCAGATGAAGAAAGTCCCTCTACCAATGCAGGTCATCACCTTCTCTGCAATGTATAGCCTTAGGAAATTGCCTAGAGCACTGCAAAGGTCACAGGGCCAGCATATTTCAGAGGCGAGACTTGAACTCAGGTCCTCCTATCTTCAACGACAGTCCTTTATTCAGTCTGTGATGTTGCTTCTCTTTCTCCTAGGAAGCAGATGGGAAAGGGGGCTGAGGATATGTGCAGCCTTGCCAATCCAGAGCTTGGCAACTTGGGCTCCTGTTTAAGCCAGATGAGAATGAGACGGGCAGACTCTGGAGGGAAGAACAAGAATGAGTCAGTGAATGGGAGAAAGTGAAAAAGATCAAGGCCTAGCTCCGTTTACACTGAAGAGAAGGTTGTTTATTCATAAATTTCTAAGAATGATAACTTTGGAGCATTTTCCTTTTGTTTGTAATTTTAAATGCTTATGGAGTTTCCTGAGCTATAACAGTATACCTCTTAAAAAAAACCAAACCCAAGCAAGGGCTGTGTGCTCATTTCAAAACTAGCAAGCAAAAGATGGAAACCTGCACCATTTTCTGGGTGAGAGCCTAGGAAAAGAGTGGGGGTACCTGTAGTGACTTCTGAAGAGAGGCCAACCTTAAGAAAAGAAAGAGGAAAGAGAGCCAGTCTGTGACTGGGAAATGTCTCTACATCTTTTTTTAAACTTTTATATTTTTGTTTTTTGGAGGGGAGAAGGCAGGGCAATTGGGGCCAAGTGACTAGCCCAAGGTCATGGTATGTGTTAAGTATCTGAGGCCGCATATGAACTCAGGTCCTCCTGACTCTAGGACCAGTGCTTTATTCACTGTATCACTTAACCACCCCTCTACATCTTTAATAAGTGTATGGGGGCTGTCAATGGGTATCAAGGATCAAAAAGGGACCTTTTTAGGAATGTTGAGGGCAAGAGGACCAAGACCAGAAAGGTCACCGTTCAGAAAGGGTGAGACAAAGATAGTGGACATGACAGAACCGACCAGCTTTTATTTTTCCTCCTCTTTCCTCTGCTAAGGAGAATGACCTTTGGATTGGGAGGGCTAGATAGAAAATGGTTAGCAGGTTTTTAAAAAAACAAATGAGGAGATCGTAAAAAGCATGCCAAGCAGCCCTCATTGAGTTCAGATCACCAGGGGCAGATTACCATCCTAGAGTTTTGAAAGATCTGGTGGGGCTGATTGCAGAGAGACGTAGCCAATGTGACAATTTGTTTTGCTTGATTCTATTTGTTACAAAGGAGGGTTCTATTTGTGGGTGAAGGAAGAGGGTAAAGATTGAAGTGACAAATCTGAGTCATGATGCACAGAGAGAAGAGATCAGTAAAACACTTAAAAAGAAAAAAATATTTTCGGAATCACTGTTGGTGGCCTTTTAAAGACCACGGAGAGTGGAAGAGGCGCCGCCGGACTGGAGGAGGGCAAGCGGATCAGCTTTCAGAAAGGGGAAGAGAGTGGGTTTTGTCAACTAGGAGACTGGCTTAGATTTCTCGATAAATTCCAGAACCAATTATTAAAGGGGGTAGTTTGTAAGCTCACCAAAAGCGAAGTGGCTGTTGCTAAACACCAACATGATCGTGCCAGGAGCAGGTGATGCGACATTCACCCCTACCTTCTTTTTTTAGGTTATAAGGAAATGGAATGACAAAGACACAGTCTACCTGAATTTTAGCAAGGCATTTGAGATAGAATCTACTGCTTTATTTGTGGACAAATTGAAATGATACCAACTAGACGAGAATGTGTGCAGGTGGATTTAGACCTGATTGCCTTACTGGATTCAAAGAGTTATCATAGTAGGTCCGTGTCAGTTTGGAGGGTTTCTAGTAGTATAACTCAAGATTTGGACTTTGACCCTGTGGTGGGAGAATTAGCTCCTGTTGGAGGACAGTCATATACCCAATGACCTCAAAAAATTAAAATGATGGACTAGGTCTGATAAGAAGAAATTTAATAGGAATAAATTTAAAGTCTGACAATTGGATTCTGCTTTTTCATCTTTGATATCATAATCATCATTATCATCATTGTTTATATTTAAATAGTTTTTTTGAGGTTTGCAAAGTACTATATACACATATTATTATACATACATATATAGTTCTTTCCATGTTTTTCTGAAACCATTTCCCTTGTTATTTCTTATAGCACAATAGTACTCTATCACAACTATATGCCACAACTTGTTCAGCCATTCCTCAATTGATAAACAATCCCTCAATTTTCAATCCTTTGCCACCACAAAAACAGCTGCTATAAATATTTTTAATAATATAGATCTTTTTCCATTTTTTTTAATCTCTTTGGGGTATAGACCTAGTAGTAGTATTGCTGGGTCAAAAGGGTATATACAGTTCTATAGTCTTTTGGGCACAGTTCCAAGTTGTTCTCTTGAATGGTTAAACCAATTCACAACTATATCAACAGTTCACTAGTGTACGAATTTTTACTCATTTCCTCTAGCATTTGTCATTTCTGGTAAGTGTGAAGTGGCATCTCAGAGTTAGTCTAATTTGCCTTTCTCTAATCAATAGTAATTTAGAGCATTTTCATATGACTATGGATAACTTGGATTTCTTCTTCTGAAAACTTCTTGTTCATATTATTTAAACATTTATCAACTGGGGAATGGCTCTTATTTTTATAAATTTGACTCAGTTCCCTATATATTTGAGAAATGAGGCCTTTATCAGAGAAACTTGCTATAAAATTTTTTGATAGTACCTCATTATCTATGGTATATTTTAGCAAAATGTAGTTTCCCTGATTATTTCTTCGAATTAGGTCTATTTTTGCTTTTGCTTTGTATGAGATCATGAATGCTACCCCTGCCTTTTTTTTACTTCAGTGAAATATAATAGATGCTGCTCAAGATTTTTATGTTAACTTTGTGTGTATTTTTCTGTTTTAAATGTGTCTCTTGTAGACAACTTATTTTTGGATTCTGATTTCCAATCCATTTTGCTATCTGCTTCCATTTTATAGGTGAACTCATCTCATTCCTATTTGTAGCTATGATTGTTGTGTATTTCCTTCCTTCACATTTTTTCATTTATCCTTCTCTCTTTCTTTATATCCTGTACTTGCTCAAAGTTTGTTTTCCTTCTGATCATTTCCTCCATTAATCCATCTTCCTTTTAATCATTCCTTCTCTTCTCTTATTCCATTCCCCTCCTCTCTCCATATTGGTTAAGATAGATTTCTGTACCCAAATGAGTGAGTTTGTATGTGCATACATACCTACATACATGTATACACACATACACATATGTATATGTATGCATGCATGTATGTATGCATCTATATTCCCTCTTTGAACCAATTCTGATGAGAGTAAGGTTCAAACATTGTCCATCCTTCTACTTTTCTCTCCATTCTAAAAACCCTTCCTTGTTTACTTCTTTTATGTGAGCAAAATTTCTGCATTCTATCTTTCCCTTCCTTCCCTCTTCCCCCAGGACATCCCTTTTTGTCATCTTTTTTGGAGATCCTTCCAACATATTTGACTCACATCCATGCCCTCTGTCTATGTCTATTCTACCTGCCCTAATAATGATGAAGTTCTTAGGAGTTACATGAATCATCTTCCCACATGGGAATGTTAACAATTTAACTTTATTAAGTCCTATATGATTTCTCTTTTGCTCTCTTTTTATACTTCTCTTGAGTCTTGTGTTTGAGTGTCAAAATTTCAATTCAGCTCTGGTCTTTTCATCAGGAATACTTGAAAGTCCTGTTTCATTAAACATCCATTATTTCTGCTGAAGGATTATACTCAGTTTTATTTGGATAGCTTACTCTTGGTAGTAATACTAGCTCCTTTGCCTTCTGGAATATTCTATTCCAAGTCCTTTGCTCCTTTAATGTGGAAGCTGTTAAATCTCGAATTTGAATCATTTTTTTCTGGCTGCTTGCAAAATTATCTTCTTGGCCTGGGGGTTCTGGAATTTGGCTACAATATTCTTGAGAGTTTTCATTTTGGAATGTCTTTCAGGAAGTGAAAGTCTTGAAAGGTGAAAGTCTTGTAAGGTAGAATCTTTCAATTTCTATTGCACTCTCTGATCTAAGATATTGGGGGCAGTTTTTATTTATAATTTCTTGAAATATGATGTCAAGCTTTTAAAAAAAATCATGGCTTTTGGGTAGTCTAATGGTTCTTAAATTGCCTCTTCTTAATCTATTTTCCAGGTGAAAGTGATAGTTTACATTTTCTTCTATGTTTTCATTCTTTTGACTTTTAAAAATTGTTTCTTGAAGTCTCATGGAATCATTAGCTTCCACTTGCCCAATTCTAATTTCCAAAGTATTGTTTTCCTCAGTGAGTTTTTGCACCTCTTTTTCCATTTGGCCAATTCTTTTTTTTTTAAAAGGAATTCTTTTCTTCAGTGATTTTCTTGGATCTTTTACCCTTAGGGCAATTCTGTCTTTAAGGTGCTATTTTTTTCAATATTTTTGTGTCTCATTTATCAAAATGTTAATTCTCTTTTTAAAAATCATTTTCTTACATCACTCTCATTCCCCCCTTCCCCAATTTTCCCTCCACCACTTTTATTTCTTTCTTTAATTTTTCTAGGAATTCTTGTTAGGCTTATGTCCAATTAGCAGTTTGGTTTTTTTTTTTTGAGGCTTTACTTTTAGTTGTTTTCACATTGTTGTCTTCTTTTAAGTTTATGTCTTTGTCTTCCTTCCCACTACAGTAACTTTTTATGGTCAAGCTCTTTTTTCATTGTTTGCTCATTTTCCCAGCCTATTTCTTGAATTTGGACTTTGGGCTAAAGTTGGTCTCTGCTCATCTGGGCTGAAGAGGCACTCTCCCAAGCTTTATGCTTTTTTTTGCTGCTATTTTCAGAGCTAATTCTGGGGGATTAGCACGTTTTGAATGCTTTCAGGGTGGTGTTATCCAAGGAAAAATGTCTTCACAGCT
Organism: Pseudochirops corinnae; assembly: GCA_028646515.1. NCBI lineage: Eukaryota > Metazoa > Chordata > Mammalia > Diprotodontia > Pseudocheiridae > Pseudochirops > Pseudochirops corinnae. The sequence continues at coordinate 17,470,905 of CM053587.1, read as the reverse complement.
CTCCTTGTTTGCATCACCCAAGAAGGACCTCTGTTCTTTTGCAACTGCAAGCACTCAGAATCCTCTTGGCCCTGGAACTGTGGTCAGGTCCCCTGCTCTCCTGCAGCCACTAATATTAGTGCTCCTCTCTGCCTTGAAATCATGACCAGGCTTCTGCTCTCTTGTGATGAACCACAAGTGCTCCTCTTTGTCCTAGAGCTATGACCCTGACTTGCTTATGGACAGTAGAATTGCCAGTCAGTGCCAGCTGTACCCAGTGCCAGCAAAGGGTCTTCTGTAATCTCTCTGACCAGTTGTATCCCCCCCCTTTTTTTTTTTGCCAACCCTGGGCTGAGATAGTCTGAAGCTCCTGCTATTGCTTTCACACGGTTCCTGGCTGTTGCTATTGCTACATCATATGCGATCTCATCCCCACCCCTATCCATGTCACAGACCTCTCCTGCTGACCTCTTAAGTTGTTTTAGGTTAGAAAAATATCCCTTCTTGAGAAAAAACCTCTTCGAGGTGTTATTTTAAAGTTATTTGGAGGAGAGTTAAGGGAGACTTCAGCTAGGTTGATGTCTCTCATCTCTGTTGCCCCCAACAGACGCTTTTTTGTATCATAGACCTCTTTAGCAGTCTAGTTTAACCTATGGACTTTATCTCAGAACAATGTTTTCAAATTCACATATGAGGATGCTATACCATATGGGCATAGGAGGGAGAGTAATGTACATTCAGAACAGAAAGATAGATCAGAGTCAAATTGGGAAGGGCTTTAAAAGCTAAATAGAAGAAATTTTATTTTATTTTAGCATCCACAGGGAGCCACTAGAGTTTACTGAGTAGAGGAGTGACATAGTCAGGTCTGTGGTTAAGGAAAGTCACTTTAGTAGAAGTTTAGAATGGTTTAGATTTGGGAGAAATTTAAGGTAAGGAGTCCAATTAGAAGGCTGTTATAATAGTCTAGGTTAAAGGTGATAAGGGGCCGAATCAAGATGGTACTTGTGTTTGCAGATAGAAACAGCAAGATTGAGTAACTGATTAGATATGTGATGAGGAGGAGGAGCCAAGAACCCAGAGGCACCCCCTGTGCCACCATGAAGAATCAAAGGAGCAGGACTTTAGTAAAGGATACGTAGATAGTATGATTAAAGAATTGTTGATTGAGAGCTGGGAGGGGCCTTAAAGACTATCTTGTACAATCCTCTCATTTTATAAATAAAGAAACTGAGTTTAACTGGCATGCCCAACATGATAAATATAATAAGTGATAAAAATGCGCTTCAAACCTGGGTTCTCTAACTCCATATTCAATATTCAATATGCATAAAATTTAACATACAATTATAGATATATAGACATTATGAAGATGTGCTGTAATGCTTGTGAATATAGCCTTCTTTGATATCAAGGCACATGCTGGAATTTAGTTTAACATTTTTAACTTTTATTTGATTAAAAAATAGTCATGTCCTTTCCAGTATTACCTCAGGACACAAACATAGGATTAAATCATTAATTACAACCAGAAACAACTTCAGGAGGGATTGAAACAGCAGCAGAATTGACATGGAAAAAAAACATATTGACAAAGTTATCCTTATGATAGTACCCTGTCAGGAATGACTAATTGTCAAGGATGAATCTCACTTTAGTTCCTGAAAATGAATAGATCATTGAGAAGGAAGGCCTTCCATGGAAAACACTCATCTCTCTGTCACTGTAGTTTGATTTGAAATCCTTATTCCAAGAAACCTTCCTTGACTAACTTCACATTATTCCCATGACTTGTCAATGCAATTCTTGACCTGAACAGCTAGCTGGGTACTAAGGTTTCCTGCAGTAAACAGGAAAATCCTAAAATCAGGTGTTATTCTTGTTCCCTGAAAGTACAATATTCTTTGGAGGTACATTGTAATTCACCACTAATACAGGGACATGATTATAATTGAATTTTTTTTATGAGTGTCTTTTTATGCCTGCTATTGGGGATCCCAAGAACTTTGAGGAGCTTTTGAATAATGAATAGATTTTCATGATGTATTCAGAGAGTGATGCTCTATAAAGGACCTAAGGTGTTTGATGGAGTATTTAAGGTATTGTATACCCCTATCTAAAAAAAAAAAATCACGTTATCCAAGAATATTAGAAATTGTTTCTGGATGACTATCAAGTGTTGGAACTGGTACCTGTCTTCTGATTATGATAGTTTTTCTTCACCCCAGCAGGGGTGGGGAACCTGTGGCCTCAAGACCACATGTGGCCTTCTAGGTCTTCAGGTGTAGCCTTTTGATAGAGTCCAAGTTTTACAGAACAAATACTTTTATTAAGGGGATTCGTTCTATGAAATTTGGATTCAGTCAAAGGGCCACACCTGAGGACCTAGAAGGCCCCATGTGGCCTTCAGACTGCAGGTTTCCCACCCTTGCAAGTATAGAACAACCATAAGAATCTGATCCATGGTTGCTTGACAAAAATGAAAATGATGTTTTTTTCTATTTCTGTCAAATTTATACTTTGAATCTTTGAAATATTTACTTTCAGTCCCAAGAAAAGTCTAAAATATTGGCTTCTACTATTTTTACGTCTACTGTTAATTATACATATACATAAACTACCTTTTCTACATTTTACATGTAACCCATCATCCTCTAGTAAACCTTACCTCCCATGGGAACCACTGTATTCTGTTTTTAAGGCTCCCTAAGAAAGGAAACATATTGGGGTTCCTAGGAAATCAACCCCCTTCCCATCAGACTCTCACAGTCTGCAGAACTCATGGTAGCAGGGGAAGGAAAAGTCCAGGTTTGTTCCTTCACATAATGACTTTCCAGCAGTTCCTCCAACTCTGGGATCACATGATCAATCCTATTTCCAATGGGCATCTTGGTTCAGGGACTCAGGTGGGTTCCAAGAACTCCAAGTCCTTGTCCTCTCTCAGAGGCTGGATCTAAAAGTTTTTTTTTTTTTTTTAACCATTGCAATTCCCTTCCTCCTCTCCTCTCTCCTAGCTGATTCCATTTCTTGGGCCATATGGTTCCTTCCTCTCCTGGGACTACACAGGACTTAGCATTTCTATCTTTGCTTTTCCATGACTGCTATTTCTGGGATTGAAGGGTTCTTTGGATTAGCAAGCTTCCTTTCCCTGGGGATTCAAGTCTAACATGTGTGTAGCCTTTCCCTAATTGCTTGTCTCTATATTAAATTCAACTCATCTCTTTCTGCTCTCTTTTATAGGCCAAGTTAAAATGTATGCCTCAGATGCACAATAACCATGACCCAATCAACCATCCTGAAAGGCCACAGCTTAATCAGTCACTCTCAGTGGACCAAGAAATAGGTAGGGCTAGGATACTCATGTATATTCAACATCGTTTAAGTTCTAAACATGGTGAAAATCATCAGTGTGCACTGATTGTGTTCTGGGTAGTCTGGAATACTATGGGGAAGCATCGCCATTGGCTCTTCCCTTTTCCCTCACAGAATCAAAGGAAAAAGAGCTGTAGAGGTCCTCTAATCCTTCTTTCTAGGGTGCCAATCGTAATACTTTAGCAGGGTATACTGGCATACTCTGCCCATATGCCTGTGATGTTAGTAAGAATGCTGGCTCATTCCAAAGGGAAATATCTTTGAAGTCATAGCAAAGGCCTCATCCTTCCACCCTTTAACCTTGTTAAGCTGAAGCTGCCACTTCTGATACCCCCGCATGCTGATATGTACCAGTGAGAAAAATTCAAATGCAGTTTACAACAGTAATATAACAGTATTTCAGAAAATTTGGTCCAATTTATGGTGCCGTCCCTAACCTATTTATGTCTGTAGAGATTCTCCTATGTTGCTACTCCTTGTCTCCTCATGTCCTTTCTTCAACCCGTTCCTAGTATTTGGTACCGTAATAATCTACTTGGCTGTTTGCTTTGTCATCCCTCTCTCTCACAGCCAGGGAAACTTGACTGTAAGGTTTCCTCTCGGCTTCTGATTTCATGTTTGAATTATCTTTGGGAAAAGAATGTCTAAGGAGTCCTACGCCGTTAGCACACCGGCTCATCGTTAAAATACTTTTGCTGCCAATCTTTCTCTAAATTTGTAGCCCCATTTCCCCTACAACTGAATTCCCCTCTTGTCTGGTTCACAAGGGACTGAATTTCTTGCCCCTGAAGTTCAGGATCTCTATGACTGGGTCCCTGCTCTTTGTTGCCAGAGATGCCTAACCTTAACCATCTGCCTACCAGGAATTACATTAGTTGTTCTACTCATCCCTCTTTGCATACACACTCTGGATCTTGACTTCAGATTTGGATTAGGAGACTGGCAAAAATCTAGATTAGAGGTGATGAAGGCCTAAACCAGGGGTGAGAAACCTGCAGCTTTGAGGTTACGTGTGGTCCCCTAGATTCTCAAGTATGACCCTTTGACTGAATTCAAACCTCAAACTTCATAGAACAAATCCCCTTAATAAAAGGATTTGTTTTGTAAAACTTGGGCTCAACAAAAGGTCCCTCAGGCTACAGGTTCCCTACCCCTATCCTAAACTAAGGTGATAGTTGTAATGCCAAGCACGAACAGCTTCCCAAAAGAATACTACTGAGAACAGCTTTTAAAGTTCTGATTACACAGTATAGTGAACACTCCATTTATTTCATAACAAATCAAGGCAAACATTCACAACAAATCATAATATAATATTCACAGCATTACATCTTATCACAGAAAATCACAATATGGGGTTCCCAACAGCTTAACATTAGAATGCACAGTATTTAGAACAAAGAACAAAAGAACAATCATCTGGTATCCCTAAGGAGGTTTGCCTCCTTACTCAGTCATTTAGTCATTTCAGAATACAATAGTCTTCCACTCATGGGGCAATCATAGGTTAACTTAATCAGTCACTTATCACGAAATCAGTCACTTAGTATTGTTAATCACTAAATACAATCATTAGAAAATTACACAAACCCTCCACCCCTCAGTGTCTAGTAAACTTCAATTTCATCACAGCATTCACTATCCAAGGAGAGGCCTTTTCTTCATCTTGACTCAGGGTGGTCTCTCAGATTTCCTGGATCCCCTTCTGTGGTCCCAGCTCCTACACAAATCCATCAAACAGTCACCTGGATTCAGAGGCAGACAGCTCCCAGTTTCTCATCTAGTCCTCCAGACAGTTCTTGCTACACACTGAAGTTCACAGGGTCCAGCACATCTCAAAACCTTTACAACATCTGTTCCCAGGAACTCAAGGATCAACCAAGCCACACACAAAGTTTTAGCATCCCACTCATGCTTCTTCACTCCTCCAACAGTTTGGCTGGCCCTAGGACCCAGACAAAATCTCAGCCTTCCAGGAGGCCTTCTCTGCAGCAACTTCAGCCTTCACCAAATTCTGGTCTCAAGAAAACTCCAATTCAGTTCTCAGTCCAGCAAGTAGCCACCCAGCTCCCAGATGCCGGGGAGATTCTGTTTCCTCCACCAGGAACCACCAGAAGAAAAATTCTTGATTCTGACTATCTCTCTCTGGGACTCTTCATACACATACACACATACACACACACACACACACACACACACACACACACATACACACACACACAGGCTTCCTGTCTCAGCCAACCCCTTCCTGTTATATCAGCAGCAGGAGACAGAATTCACACCTTCTGTTTCTTTCACAGAGGTACTTAGCGCTTAGTTACTAAGTTCAAGTCCCTGAGTCATATGTCTTTGGTTTATTCAAAACAACAGATAAACTGAACAAATATTCCCAGCCTCCAATAAACACTGCTGCAATGTGGTGTGGAATTCATCTTGCATTCTAGAAGACTCTATAGCCCAGGCTTTAGTAGGGCCTACCATGGGACAAAGGCTTAAGATCTGAGGCCATTGATGTTTATTACATAAATTGCAAACTAGCTAAGTTCTAAGGGACTAATTGACGGAAGATTGACTACTATGCGATGATTTAAAAAAAAAAAATCACATCTCCTGAAGCTGGGCTGCTAAGGAGGGAGAAATGATGTGTGTGTGTGTGTGTGGGGGGGGGGGGACACATAGATGTTTTTTCCCTGTATTGAAATTAATACTCCTAAATGACTAAGCATTTTGCTACTATAGAAGAAAATGTGGCGACTAGGTGGCGCAGTGAATAGAGTACTGGCCTTGGAGTCAGGAGGACCTGAGTTCAAATCTGACCTCAGACACTTGACACACTTACTAGCTGTGTGACTTCAGGCAAGTCACTTAACCCCAATTGCCCTCCAAAAAGCAAAAAAAAAAAAAAAGAAGAAGAAGAAAAGCAATTGGACAATATGAACCTGGTTAATTTAAAGTTCATTTTCTTTATGTTTCAATTGAACACTATTTCATTTTTCCTCAATGTTGGAACCATCCCAATTGACTTGATCAATGGGACAGTGGAGGAAACCTCCTTTCTCACTTGTCAAATAAGAGAGTCGGATTAGATGACTTTTTCCAACTCTTACATTCTATGATTATTCTTCTCCTACCCACCCTCTTTTTCTGTTTCCATTTACTAAAAATTCATGAATTTCTGGCTTTATTATTATTATTATTTTGTTGGGGAGGTCAGGTAGTGGTGATGTCATTCTTTGAGTAAATGGAAACCTGAAGTTCAGACCTGAGTAGGTCTCTCTGGCTTAAGAAAATCGTTTTTGGATGTCTTTTATTTTTACATCATATTAATTTCTGAATATGTTCCTTTCCTAACAAGACATCCTTTATAGCTAAGATTAAAAAAAGAGCAGGGAAATTATTTGGCATAACTAACATATTAACCAAGTCTTACAAAATATTCAGTATTCAACACCCATAGTCTCCCACTTCTCTACAGTAAGGAGAGAGAGGTTCATCTCTAGTCTTTCTCATAGAGCGGGCCCTTTCTCTTGGCAGGATTTTCCAGAATTCAAGGTGAGCTCCATACCACATGAGAGCAGTGTTTATTGAAGATGGGCTTGGTCATGAAAATTACAGCACATAAAGTTTTGTTTTGTTTTGTTTTTTTTCTGTTTACATCGTATGTATTGTTTTCCTGGTTCTGCTTATTTCACTCTGTGTCAGTTCGTATAAGTTTTCTCATGTTTCTCTAAATTCTTCATTTTCATAATTTTACATTTATTTTAAAAATTTAAATTGCATATTAACTATTTTTGCCATTTCTTATCATATGGTAAAACACTATTACATTCAGTTATCACAATTTGTTCAGCCATTCCCTCATTGATTGGCACCTACTTTCTTTCCAGTTCTTTGCTACCACATACAGAAAGAGCAATTAGGAATGTTGGGGTATATGTGAGACTTTTTTGTCTTTGTAGACATATCTCTTACTTATTTGCATGCCTGCTTTACACAGGGGCTTAGTCAGCTCCGTATCCCAAGTGAGCAGCATTAGAAATACTTCTGCATTTCCAGTGAAATATTTGAGATATTTTCAGATACTGAAAACATTACTTTTTTTGCCACATCCTTTCTGACTCTCTTCCCACTCTGAACACAAAACAGGTGCATTAGGGACCACAGGCACATGGTGAAAAAGTTGTGTGCGGGAGACAGATCATTGCTTGCAGTTCACTTTATCTTAGTCATCAATGTTGATTCAGAGATATTAAGTAGTGTGGTAATAACTTGAAGCCAAGTTAGTCAAGATTTGGCCAGCACTAACCAGGGTTTGCTTTAGCTGTGGGAGGAACTTGCAAAAGGCAATATTGATTATGTCTGGGATATGCCAATTATAATTTGACATTCTGATTTCTGCTTTTTGTTTAACTTAAAACCAGATTCTGCTTTTGCTCTATTTGAGAAAGGCAGCTGGATGTATGAACATTACCAGTTGTAATGAGCCTGGCAATTTTAAAAAAACAATTCAGAAGCAAGGGAAAAAAGAAAAGCTACTCTTGCTCATTTTCAGTAGCTCAAGGCAGTCAACTCTACTGTGGACTGGATTGGGGATTACAAATGAACAAGGCTTATCAGGCAAAAGGGGGAAAGAGGATGACAAAGAAATAAGTGGGATCTAGTCAAAGTAAGAGGAGGAAGACTTGAGATGTACAAAATATTTCTCCCCTCATGCTATCAGGTGAATAGACAGAAGGAACTAAAATATGGAACAGTTGTGATTTCAAAGGTAAAGCAGTTATATCACCAATATAGAACTATGGGTTGGAAGGTATATAAGATGAGTTGAAACATAGAGAGTGGCAGTCACGAGATTTTAGAGAACTCTCTATTATACCCATTGAGAAAATGGGTCCTGAAAGGTGAAATGACTTGCCTAATTAGGATCACATAGGTAGTAGGGGGAGTGGAAAGGGATCAAGCATTTATTAAGTGCCTACTGCACACCAGAGATGTAAAAATATTATCTCATTTTATCCTCACAACAACCCTGTGAGGTAGGTACCATTATGATTTCCATTTTACAGTTGAGGAAACTAAGGAAGATATCTATTAAATGACTTGCACTGGATTACACAGCTTATAAGTATTTGAAGCCAGATTTGGACTTAAGTCTGGGTTGAATACTCTAGCCATTATGCCGCCTTGCTGCTTCCAAGCAAGAATTTGAAACCAAATCTTCTGATTCTAGAGCCTGTTCATATCAATTGGGGAATGGCTCTTATTTTTATAAATTTGACTCAGTTCCCCATATAGTTGAGAAATGAAAGCTTTATCAGAGAAACTTGCTATAAAGTTCTTTTTTTGGTAGTATTTAATTTTCTATGGTACATTTTAGCAAAATGTAGCTCCCTGATTATCTTTTAATTAGGTCCATTTTTTGCTTTTGTTTTATTTGAGATCATGATTGCCACTGCTTCTCTCTTCATTTCAACTGGTGTGATAGACTCTGCTCATTTTAACTCATTTCAACTCTGTGTGTCTTTATGTTCCAAAATGTCTCTTGGATTCTAGTTTCCAACCCATTCCGCTATCTGCTTTCATTCTATGGGTTAGCTCATTCACATTCATAGTTATGATCACTAACTATTCATTTCCTTTCATCCCATTTTTCTCTGTTTATCTTTCCTTCTTTCTTTATATCCTGTACCTACCTGTTTTCTTCAAAATCTATGTCTTGGTCTTCTTTGCCACCATAGTAGCTTTTTATAATCAAGTTCTTTTTTTGTTGTTTTCTCATTTTCCCAGTCTTTGAACTTTATGTTGAAGTTGACCTCTGCTCATCTGGGAATGAAGAGACACTGTCTCAAGCTTCAGACTTTTTTGTGTTGCTGTTTTCAGAGTTAATTCTAGGAGTTGGCAAATTTTCTGTGCTTCCAAGGAGGTATGATCCAGGTAGAGGGGTGGTTTTTGCTCTCATGGTCTGTAGTCTGGTCTTTACCCTGCTCTCTAGCAGCCACAAGTTGGCCCTGGACTGTGACCAGGGCCCCTGGTTTCTTGTGACCAATCATAAGCTCTCTCTTCCCTCTGGAAACTGTGACCCAGAACTGTTTATGGACAATATAGTTGCCAATAAGCACAAGCTGCCAGGATAGGATCTTTCTATCTTACCCTCTTAGTGTTTCTGGACTGAGAGCTCCTGAAGCTGCTGCTGTTGCTGTTTTCACTGTTGCCTTCAAGGCTCATTGCTGGTGTTCTTGCCCCATTGCAGACCTGTACCCACCCTAGTATTGCAGACTTCTCTGTAGATCTTTTAAGTTATCTTAGACTTAAAAATTGTTTTCTTCTGACCTTTTGTTGGTTTTGTCGCTTCAAAATTTGATATTAAGCATTATTTTAAAATTGTTTAGAGGGGAATGTTGGGAGAGTTCAGCTGGGTCCTGGCCTGTGCTCTGCCCTCTTGGCTCCACCCTGCAGGAACTCTATTTTTATGAAGGGGAGGTGAAATATAAACATATAAGCATATTCCGAATATATGCCAATGAACAAATATGTGCTTTAGTAAAATTATTTGGGCAGCTTTGGTCGATAATAAATTGATGAAGAAAGAAAGTGGAAGCAGGGAGCTCACTTAGAAGGTTTTTACAACAATCCATGTGATGAAGGCCTGAACCACGTGTAGTGGATATGTTTGTGGAGAGAAAGGGAACATACTCAAAAGATGTGGATGTAGAATTTCTAAGACTTGAAAAGCGAGTGGATATGAAAGGTGAGGGAAAGAAGAGAGCTGGGGATGACTCTGAAGTTGTAAATCTGAGTGACTGGAAGGATGGTGGCCCTCTCAATAGATATTGAGAAGTTTGGAGGAGAGAAAAATCTGATGGAGGGAAGATACTTAATTCTGTTTGTGACATGCTGAATTTGCGATATCTATGGGCCTCGGTTAACAATTTCCAGTGGGAAGTTGGTGTTGTGGGTCTGGAGCTCTGGACATAGATTAGGACTGGGTGTATGGATTTGGTAATCATATAGAGGAGGATTATAATTGGATCCTTGGAAATGAATGACATCTAACCTACAGACATCTGCTTTACGTCTTTCTCCTTCAACAGAACATCTGACAAACTCTGGACAGATTGGTAATTCCATCCTTCAGAGGGTAGAGAGAGCAAGGAGGCCTGCTATTTTGTACTGAATTATGAACAATAAGAAAGAATTGGTTGGTAGTATAGAAGAAATAAGCACCTTGGTGAAATCTGATCATCTGATAGTTTTTAAGATTCAAGGAAGAGAACAAAGGACAGACATACATATATGTGTACACACACACACACGCATGCGCGCGCGCACACACACACACACACACACATTAGATTTTAGGACAATAGATTTTTTTAGATTTCAAAGAAAGGAAAAATATCCACCCATGACCAGATACTCGAAAGTGAAAAATATTTCAAGAGAGATTGACAGGAAAGGGTGGAACTATTTCTGGAAATTATCATGACCTTTGGGCTCCAATTAAATTTTCTTGTCACTACAAAATGTCACTTCTTTGGCAGTTTTGTGATCTGTAGTAGGAAAGCCTAGTCTTTCTTTTATTTGACCAGGAAATCTATAGAATCTGAAAAAATTCCAACCATAGAGTAACAAATGATCCTGATGAAGAATTAAAAAGGGAAACATCTAGGTTTGTAGGGAGACAGTGAGGTAGCAAGATGGTCTAGTGGATGGAATGCTGGGTTTTGAGTCAGGAAGACTTGGTTTCCAATCCTGCCCCAATCATTTGCTAGCTATGTGACCCTAGCCAGGTTACTTAACTTTTCTGTCCTTAGTTTCTTTATCTATAAAATGAGGCAGTTGTATTTCATGGCCAGCTAGGTCCTTTCTATCTCCAACTCTGTTATTCCGTAATCTTACATTCTAAAGAAACGTTGTCACACAAGAAACACTTTGAAATCATAATGTAAAATATGGAATGTGGCACAAATAACCAAAGACCAGTATGTGGAACTGTAAAAACAGTGTCTTGAAGGTCAAAGCCGGGAATGAGCTGAGTCCCGTGAAGGATGCTAAGGACAATAAAAAGGACTTCTTTTTAAAGCTACGCTCAGAGTTGGAAGAACAAAGAAAGGAGAGGCCTTCTGCTTTGGGCAGATGGTGTAATGTTAACAGATGACAGAGTGAAAGCAGGCAATACTCCACTATTTTACTTCTGTCTTCTCTATCAAGAAGAATAATCTTAAAACTGGAAAGGGTAAAAGAGACAGAGTTAAGAAGGAAAGAAAACTCCAAGAGTTAAGGAGATTCTAAGAGTTGTTGTTCAGATGTTTTAGCCACGTCCAATTCTTCATGACCCTATTTGAGGTTTTCTTGGCAAAAATACTAGATAGAGGATTTGAGATTTCCCTCACCAGCTCATTTTACAGATGAGGAAACTAAGGTAAACAGGGTTAAATGCCTTGCCCAGGATAACACAGCTAATACGTGTCTGAGGCCAGATTTGAACTGAGGAAGATGAGTCTTCCTGACTCTAGGCCTGGCACTCTATCCATTGTACCACCTAGCTGCCCATTTAAAACTAGTTCAAATCTCTAGGCTCAGACAAATTACATGTCATGGTCTTGAAAGAACTTGCAGATATGATAGCAAGATTGCTTTTGGAAATATTCAAAGAATCAGATTGTTTAGGAGAGATGGCACAAAACTGAAGATGGTTAAATCTTCCTAATTTTAAAAAGATGGGAAAGGTTTGGACTGTAAAGTAAGGACTAGTGAGTTTGATGTTCATAGAGAAATTTCTATAGAATGAATGAATAAAAGGACCCAGGATATATATTGGAAGGGATGTTCAAGGCTAACCAAGCAGAGTCTTATTTTACAGAAGAATCTGAAGCTTAGGCAAGGTTACCAGCTTTCCCAAAGTCATACAGTTGGCAAGTCGCAAGGTGAGGATCTGACCTAGGGTTGGGGTTATTACAGGTTATGAAATGGTTGGTTTGTGAACATTTAGAAAGGGAATCAGTAATGATTAGGTGATGGCAGAGATCAATAAGAATAAGTCATTCCAAACTAAACTTGCATCCTTTTTCATGGCAGATCAGGTAAATGCCATTTACATCGTTTATTGAGATTTAGGCAAGGAATTTGAACATGCCTTTAATGACATTTTCTATTGTTTTTTTCAAAGATGGTCATTTGTTGTTTTAAAAATTTATTTATTCATTTTTATTTTATTTTTTGCTCTTTGGAGGGGGGAGGGCAGGGCAATTGGGGTTAAGTGATTTGGCCAAGGTCACACGGCTAGTAAGCGTTCCGTATCTAAGGCTGGATTTGAACTCAGGTCCTCCTGACTCCAGGGCTGATGCTCTATTCATTGTGCCACCTAGCCACCCTCTTTAATGCCATTTTCACCTCATCAAATTCTCATTTTACAGATAAAAAAGGTAGAGCCAGAGAGGTTAAAGGACTTATTTTTACATGTGGGATCATAGTTCTAGAACCAGAAGGGACCGCAGAGAAACTATCTAGTGCAGTCTTCACATTTTGTAGATGAAGAAACAGACGTAGTTTCAAGCAACAGATAATAAGTGTCAGAGGCAGGATTTGAACTCAGACCCACTAATTCCACAGCCATCCCCTTTCCCACTGTACCATGTAGCCTCAGTATCTTAGGAAATCTTTATGTGCCACTATCCATCTGCCCAGCAGCAGAGCTGGGTCTAGAATCCAGATAGCTTGCCTTAGTTTAGTGATAGTCTGCTTCTTTCTCTTTATACAACAAAATAAATAAATGTTGACTTTATGATAGTAATTATAATAATGGCTAACATTTTGTACAGATTTTTACCTTATTTGATCCTCATGACGACATTGTGAAGTAGCTACAATAGGCAACATTATCTCCAATTTACAGATTAAGAAATGGAGGCACAGAGAGGTTAAATTACTTGAATATGCCCATAAAGTTAGTACATGTCAGAAGTAGGACTCAAGCCTTGTTTTCTCCTAATTGTCTTTCTATTATACCACATTGCATCTTATAGCATAGTTGGGTGATTTTATGCCTAGTTGAATGATCATAGCAGTCTTAAGTTGCTTAATAGATTGATGACAACTTGAAGGTAAGTCTCTAATGGTGGGCATCATGAGTCTGTCTTTATCATTGTCCTCAACTGGTCAATAACTATTTATTTATTAAGTACCTATTATATGCCAGACATTGTACTAAGTGTTGGGGATACAAATACAAAAAAAAAAAAAGGAAAGACAACTCCTGCCCTCAAGGAGATTACAACTTAATGGGGGAAGACAACACAAAAGGAAGATGAAGGGTAGGGGAGGGGACAGGGAAGCTACCCAATTTAGGGGTGTGGTGGAAAAGTCAGAGACATCCCAAAGTAGTGAAGCCAGATGAGAAATGATGAGATGTTCTGATCTGAGTTCCCTCCTTAAACAGAAATTTTGGAGTTCATTAATATATCCTCTACTCAGAGGGAGCAGAGAGTGATGAGGTATAATACCAAGACTGATGGGGTCTTACGGGATGATGGGATTTTCCCATTAATGAGCTTCATGTGGTATGGTGGAAGTTAGAGAAGTCACCAAGCAGTACAGTGAAGTGAGAATGCTTATTATATCTTCAGATGACTCTAAACTAGGAGGATTAGTTCATTCAAACATTTCTTAAGTACTTAGGGTATGCAAGGCTCTTTGTTGGGCATTGGGGATGTAAAGGTAGGTACAACAAAGACCCTGCTCTCAAGCAGATTATCTTCCAACTACTGAAATATGTCACATAAATATTCACAGTGTTCCTGCTGAGCTACCATAGAGGCCGTGGCCCCCCAAAAATTAAATCCCGTATCAATGACTGGGATATCCAGCAATTAGGTTAAAAAATCAAGCAAACAAACAACCACACAATAACAGTGACAGATTTGCATAATTCTTTTCTTACAACCACCTTCTGATGTGGGCAAAGCAAAATCATTTTACATGGCAGAGCTTGAGGGCTGAAGACTTGAAAGTACTCTAAATCATGTCACTTTAAGTGTCACCTGGAATTCAAACACAGACCATGTAAGTCTTCTTTTCAATGCTGTTTCCAAAACATTAAACAGCTTGTCTGAAATATAGAATGAAGGAGATCTGGATTACATTAAGTGGAAAAAAAATATGCAAAGATTTGATATGACTACAGGTTTTGTATGAATCAATAGTATGATGTGCTAGTCAAACATCATTACCACCTCCCCTTCTTCCCCTTACCCATACACAAAAAAGTTTCCCCCAGACACAGAACCCAACTAGTGTAACATTAACTAATGTTAAAAAGAACCTTAGTTTATATCTAAGAATACCTCATGTCCAAGACAAGAGAGGTATTTGTCATGCTACAGCCATAGCTATGACTATATCTCGAGTAGTGTTCCAAGACCCAAAATTTAAGACTCATGTAGACAAACTAGATGTCCAGAGGAGAGGAAGGGTAGGATGGTGAGGAACTGTTAAAAAAAAAAGAGTAGAATTATTTTGATTGGATAAAAGAAAATGTAAAGGGACATTAAATAGCTGTCTTGATACACTTATAAGGCTGTCACAAAGAAGAAGTAGCAGCATTGGGTGGGTGTAGCTTCAACCAGTAGAACAAGGAAAGCGAGTCTTGGCTAGTAGAAAGGAGGATTTCCTAGCATTTGGAGCTGTCCAGCAATGGCTTGGGCTACCTTATTAGAAGGTAGTTTGCTAGTTGTGAATTTCCCATCTCTAGAAGTGCACAACCAGTATAAATAGATTTGAGGGTTTTAGAAGAGATTTCTGCACAAGGTGGTAACTTGAATTCAATTTCCACTAGAAAGTTTTTGGGAAGAGCAATCATAGTTTTGGACCGTTAAAGGGATATGAAGCAGAATGACTCACCTCTTTTTTCTAGAGCAATGGTGTAGGTAGATGTGCTGTGTCCCTAGGAGAGAGCTTCAGGTATTTAATTCATTTGGACCTACTTGGGGTAGAAAATACTTATAGGCCCTACACAAATCTGACTTGGGTATGTTGATGCCCATCCCAGGAACAGATGTAAAGTTGTCCTACAGAAAACTATTTCCAAGACTTTTTCAGACCTACTCTTGTTCCTCTTTTATAGGCACCAGTTCTCATTATGGACCTGCCCCATGATCTCTTCCAAAATATTCAACTAAAAACAAACACTAAAACCAAAGCAAACCTGGCCTTAAAATTTTATTCTTCAAAATCTGTGGCCATTTCCATACCTCTGAGTCTACACTGATGGTGGATGAAGTCATTAATCCTACTGACAAATCAGAGAATGTCTCACAACAAGGCCTTTCTGGGCTTGGGCATTCTTTTGATTCTTTCCCACTCTTTCCCATGGTGTATTGAGAAACCTTTATGGAAGGTCATTCTATTTCATTTTTTCCATTTCTTTAGTTTTGTCATCCTAGTTGGGGTCAAACTATCCTTGGTCTTGCTTAACCATTTAATGAGTTAATGGTTTTCTCACATGATTAGTTTTCAAGCTATCACATCTTCACACAGCCCTGGCTTTTCTTTTCTTGTGCATTTGAAATGTTTTTGATGAGATAACACCTACTAGCTAGGCCACTGTTTTGTTTGGGACATCACTTTTATGAGCTGTGAAGATGAT
Source organism: Pseudochirops corinnae (assembly GCA_028646515.1). NCBI lineage: Eukaryota > Metazoa > Chordata > Mammalia > Diprotodontia > Pseudocheiridae > Pseudochirops > Pseudochirops corinnae. The sequence goes on along the minus strand of CM053587.1, from coordinate 17,454,911 downwards.
AAACAGCTGTATGCAGCTTGTTTCTCTTGATATAAAAAAGAACCTATTGAGACATCAACACATCTGGGGAAAATATGTTTTTAATATTTGGGTTATCATTATTCACTTTGAATAAAGAGCTATCAAACTTGACATCTGTATCTTTACAAAGGAAAATGATGCCTTGTTGGCAATAGTAGATCTGAATCTAAGCAGCAAGCAAATCGGAGATAGACCCTAAAGGTTTTTTGATATGTCCAATCTTATCTCATGAAAGGACATTTGAGGATACTACGGTTTTAATCTTTTCTGTTGGCCTCAGAAAAGTTATGACTCCTGTTAAACTCAAGTAGTTTTGTTTTTCTCTTTAGTTCTGCCGGTTTAATCAGCAGTTTGTCGGAGAAAAAAAATCCCCAGGACATGAGATAAAACAAATGCCATGCTCTGGTGACTGGCATATACCAACTTGAGGCATATTCACATGAGAAAACTGCTTGACAAATATTTCATCTAAGATGTTTTCCAGCTGAGTTGCCTTCCCTTTCTGTTCCCACCACATTCTCTGAATTGCACAGTGGAAAAGCAGAGACATTTAACTTTTGCTCTACACAGGACTGGGAACTAAAACTTAGAAAAATCAGGTCATTTTTTTTCTTCGTTGCTGCCTTTTAGCAGGGACTCTAACTTCATTTCAGTATGTTTATATAAGTGTAGGACACAGTCTGCCAGAGTTTGCCATGCTTCAGAAGCCATTGACTACTACAGTTATAGACTCCCATGCTGTATGACAATGTGCCTTGTTATTATTGACAAATTATAGAGAGTAAACGATAATAGCTTTCGTAGCCCTAATTTGGGTTTTACAAGTTGCAAGTGTAACAAAACAGGAAGCACAATGTTGGAAAGAAGAAAACATTTATTAATAGCTGGTGTGCCAAATTAACAGAGACAAATGTATTTTATTGAGACCACATTGTCAAAACTTTTACTGTTATTAATATTTATTATTTATTTCAAGCCAACAGTGCATTCAGCCCTCTATAGTACATAGAAAGATATAGTTTCTCCCCTCAGGGTTTACCATCTAAATTTCAAAGATAATGCAGTTCACAGAGGCAATTCAGGCATAAAAAGAACATGGTCCTAGACCTCCTCAGTGTTTATGTTCTCTCTTCCTTTCTAATTTAGCTTATAGCCCTCTGGCTGAAACCAGGTATAATTCTCCAATCAGTGCTTGGTGTATGATTGGTCCTAACTGTGACTATTATGGATGTAGATTTTCTTGCACTGGTAGCATAGCAATGCTGAAGTGGGGAGTTATTCTTGGAAATGATGATATGGAATGGACATTGCAGAAAGGAATCAAAGTGGGGGGTAACCATCCTGGCTAGATGGCACAGTGAATAGAGCACTAGCCCTGGAGTCAGGAGGACCTGAGTTTGAATCTGACCTCAGACACTTAACACAAAAACTAGCCATGTGACTTTGGGCAAGTCACCTAACCCCAATTGCCCTACTTTTCTGCCTCCAAAAAGGAAAAGAAATGGAATGGAAAAATACGATGGCATTGGTATTGTCATTGTTTTAAACTTTTCATAACCCCACTTGGGATTTTCTTGACAGAGATACTGGAGTGCTTTGCCCTTTCCTTTTTCAGCTCATTTTACAAATGAGGAAACAGAGACAAACAGGGCTAAGTAACCTGCCCAGTGTCACACAGCTAATAAGTGTCTTTATCCACTGTGCCATCTAGCTGCCTCAGGAAAAATGTTTAAGTGCTTATTACAACAGTGTGATAGTTCCTGCTTTCACATTCTCATTATGAAATGACACATGCAGCAGGGTCAATTCTGGGGCATATGGGAAGGTCCTGGAGTTCCGAGGACAAATTTGCAAGGAAAATAATAAAGCCTGTTCGACCTTAGGGAGAAACTGAAGGACAGACAGTCCCAGGAAATGGGCCCTACTGTCAGGAGGAAGAGCTCAAGGAAGAGTGGGGAGGAGAAGTCAGTATCCAGGCAGAAGGGATGCCTAGTATGTCTCGGGATCTGGGCTATTGGGATTAAGGTAGGACATTGGAGAAGGGGTTCCTCCAGACTGCTTCTACTGGAGCCTCTGATGCTTATTGGCATTTAGGCATTAGGCAGGCTGGGAAAGGGCAGAGAAAGATCCCAATGGAAGATTGATGTACAAAAGAAGAAGAAATAGAGGACAGTAATAATCACTCAGACTTTTGCAATGCTTTAGATGTTGACCAGGAGAAAGCCGGGTGGCTTAGTGGATAGAGTGTTGGACCTGGAATCAGGGAGACCCTAATTCAAATCTGACTTCAGACACTTACTAGCTGTGTGAATCTGAGCAAGTCACTTAACCTCTGTTTGCCTTATTCCACTGGAGAAGGAAATGGCAAACCACTTCAGTATTCTTGCCAAAAAACCTCCATGGACAGTATGGTCTACAGGGTCACAAAGAGTTGGACATGACTGAACAACAGCAACAAAGGGTTACCAAGGGCCTTACATCTGATCCTTACAACCACCTTTTGAGGGAGGAAGGGCAGACTTTATCATTCCCTTTTTACAGATGAAGTAACTAGAACTCAGAGAAACCCAATGATTTCCACAGGATCATTTGACTAAGATGTGGTAGAAACTGGAAGCCAGGTTTCCTGGCTGTAAGTCCACGGTCCTTCCTTTTCTTCTTATCCTTTAACCTCTTAGGAAAAAAAAAAATAAAGAAAGTCTTGTTATTGAGAGAAGTTAAAATATTTACTTTCACCCAAATTTTTGAAGAGAGGTAGTATGATACAATGGTTAGAGAGATAAATGCAGAGTTAGGATAAACCTGGGCTCAAGGTTTAGTGGTTCTGACATATACTTATTGCATGACCTTGGGTGTCATTTCCATTTCTAAGTGACTGAGGCAACTCTCTTAGATTGTGATTTGCAAAACACCTGCTGATCAGAATTGGTAGGAGTTTCATCCCAAGGAGTCCTCTGAATTAATGACATTTCAGGTCCTGTTTAAATCTTTTTATTTTTTGAAGAGAAGCAGTGTTAAGTGACTTTGTAACTCTAAGGAAGGCCTACATTAGAATAGTACCTCTGATCCATGTTCGGTACAGGACTTTAGGTAAGCCACTTAATCAGCCAGTGCTCTAGGCAAGTCTCTAACACTATAAAATTGTAGAGAAGGTGTCTGTCTGTATTGGTAGGGTACATTCTTCACCAGGGGCTACTTAAATCAATGAAATCACAGTTCTGGGTTAAAAAATGTTTTAAAAGGTACCTCTTCCCCATTTTCAATTTTGTAGCCTAGCTAATCTCTAAGATCCATTGTAGCCCAGATGTTTTATGATTTAATTATATGGCAGTAGTCCTTTGCTTTTCTTTCTGGACAGTTAGCTTTCAGAAAAGGAACCCAATGCTTTGTAATCTTGGAGAGGCTCAATGCTAAATGTTGTATCTCTATTTTTTTTTTTCCTGTTTGTGAGTAGGAACGGGAGAGAGGTTTGTGATAAGCACCTAAGGATGTGTAGCCTTTGCATAAGAACCCCTATGTTTTGGATATCACATTGGAAATCTTCTGAGATTGGCATTCTCATGAGATTTCTGGTATTTCCTTGCTTGGCCAGTTCAGAAATAACACAGGAATAGCCATTTCCATTGTATTTTTTTTCACATTTCCATATCTCATTCCCAGTAAAACCTGGAAGGGAAGAGGTACTTGGTTTGCTTTTGATATTTAAATGACCTTTTTGAACTTTGCAAATTGTTTGCATCTGGTCAGGTCGGAGCAACGGTTTGGATTTGTTTTTGATTAAGCCAAAATAAGAAGCCAGGGCAGTGAAAACCAGTATAGCTTATTTTGGTTCACATCATGAATCATTCCAATGCTTGGGTGGGCGGGTGGTCACATTGTCATCTGATACCAGTCTATGGGAACAGTTACATAGGATGAGTTCAGTCTAGAGGGAGAGTTCCCATGGAACACAGTCAGATGAGAATTTGGTCTTGTATTTACTCCATGGAGATAAATAATGTTGTCCTTGTGAATCTCTGATATGAATGAGGGATACGGCTTAAATGGTTCCATGAAAGGGGGACAAAATGAATGTATTCAATTAGCATGGCTTCATTATTACTTGTATTTAGTTAGATGCTACATTTTACTTCATATTTTGTTTTTCATATTTTTTAAATTAAGTATCTATTGAGAAGAGGTAGTCTGCTATAGTGACTGTTATAGGGCAGATTTGGATTTAGGAAGACTCAGGTTTAAGTGCTATCTCTAAACAGGAGTTCTTAATCTGTGATCCATGAACATGATTGAAAAAAAAACACCTTGATAACTGAATTTCAATATAATGTTTCCTTTGTAATCCTATATATTTTAATTTATGCATTTCAAAACCTTGTTCTGAGAAGAGATCCATAGGTTTCACCAAACTGCCAAAGGGAATCATAACATAAAAAATATTAAGAACCATTCTTCACAAACATACTAGTTGTATGACACTTTTACAGTCCCTTAACCGCTCAGGACCCAGACACTAAAAACTATAAAGTTAGTCAAACTATTAGTTACTTTAAAACTGTAGGTTATAGTGGTTGGAATGATCCCTGAGTTTTCATATCTGGAGTTCCTTATTTTAATGAAATCATGGGTTCCAGTCAAAATACAAAACCTATTTGCCACCCTTACTACTACTACTTGTCTTGGGCATGCAGACTTCAGGAAGGAATTGTAGGCATTTCTGTGGCACCCCTCTCACTCAGTTCTGCCTTCCCCTTTCTCTGTGGAACAGTGAGGCTTTGGTTACCAAATGGGGGAGTAAGAGAAGATGAGTCAACAGAAGGGACAAGGTAAAGCAGAAAGGGAGACTCTGCTGACATGGAGGCTAGACTGAGCCTCAGAAGGAATGGGACACAATCCTAATCCCCCAGATTCTTGAACTAATGGGCTCAAAATCAGAGATGACAGGGCAGAATGACTTTTTTCCAGGGCTGGGCTGCTTGCCAGCAGGTTATTTCACTGAATCTATGCCCTCAGCTCTACTCAACAAGGATGAATAGTCATAACAAGAAGCCAAAGTTGTTGACAATGAACTGAATTGAATAGAAAAGTCCTGGCCATCAGGAATTTGGGGTCCCTCCAGATGCCTAATGTCTACTCTGTGCCATGAATTCTAGGTCCTAATTTCCTGAATTTTCATGTAAAGATGATCTACTGAAAGAATAAATTGAACATTGAGGAGAAAAAATGTATTGGCTTGTCTACCCTCCTTTGCGTCCTTACAGGAAGAGCAGGTGTTGGGGGTTATATTCCAGGGAGGGAGGTGGAAGGCAAATTGACATGGGACTTTGTAGACTTCTGTGTCTGGAGCAGCCAACAGTAGATGTTTTATTACATACTGTTTTATTGTTTCTATGTCATATGTAACACACTGTAAATGGTATCCAAGCCTACCCATCCCTTCTTATAGTGCATTGACTACATTATGCCAAGGCCATATGACTAGGGCCAGGCAAAATGTAGGAAATTTGGGAAAGGGGCAAGGTTTCACTGGGAGAATGGGGACTTAGAATTGACTCTGAGTAAATCTATATTAACCATACCCTTTAGACCAGCGGTTCTCAAGCTGTGGGTTGCGACCCCTTTGGGGGTTGCCTACGACCATAGGAAAACACATATTTCCAATGGTCTTAGGAACTGAGACACTGCTCCTCTATCTGTCCCCAAGTGGGTCCACCCACATGCAGATATGCCCACATATGAGTTTTAAAGGGTGGTGGCATTAGGAAGGTTGAGAACCACTGCTTTAGACTGTGAATTAGTGCCTATCCAGAGAGAGATGGCATAGTGGAAGAGAAGCTCCACTCTTTGAGAAGCATTATGAACATTGCATTTCCTTGGGATACTCTCAGTGGCATGAAAATGACATAACCTTAGAGTGGTCTTGAAACTCTCATCTCCTAATTCTTCCAGTTGAACATGGTTCAGTGCATAGCAGCACTGACTGGTGGTAAAATTTGATTCCTGGGTCAATCAATCTAAATATTTCCTAATTATTAAAGTATTTACTAATAAATATCTCACCCAGGCCTGAGAAATAGGTTTTCATTTCTGGGATGCCAGTGGGTTAATGGTACCTGCAGCCCTACACAAATTGTGTCATGCAGGTATCTACTTTGTTCATCTGAATGCAAAGAAGACTTTGGAATGAAAGCACTGTGTAGAATTGGTAGCTTTATAAAGCTTCACTTACTGTTGTTTTAATGTAGTACTTGGCAAGGCAAGCTTTGAGCAAACTCTGTTCAGGCTATGACTATCTACTATTCATTTTCTATGAGGATAAGAGAGGGGACTCCAGTTTCTGCTACTGTGGGTTACTTAATCTTTACAGGCACAAAAAAAGTCATTCAAAAATGGTGAGCTCATGCTTGTTCCCTGACAGTGTTGGGCCCCCATCCTTGTCCTTTAGGGAGCTGAGGCAAATTGAGTATAAATCCCTGTAGTTAGGACATATAACCAAAGCAATAGCATTTGTGTCTAAGCAGTAACTGAATTTGTGGCTTTGTTCATTGTATAATAGACCTCATGGCAGAACTGTGAATAGAATCTTGGTCTGCAATCTACAAAGGAAATTCAAATACTTGGACCACGGTATCCAGGTTTGAAGCAAAGGCTGAATACTTTCTTCTTTTGGAATGTAGATGAATAGCTATCATTAAGCCAAGAATATGAAATAAAGATCTGTTTTCTCCCCTAGTAGTGGGACAAATTCTTCTGCACAAATCTATGTTGCACTATGGGCTAAATCTTCTCCTGCTTCCTCATGAACCAGTGCCAATACCATACCCAACCCTTTGAGGGAGATTTGGAGTCACCAGTCAGTCTCTGCTGTAATGAAATATTTACAAAGGATCTGGGAAAGTAAATGAATGAATATTGTGGTATTTTTCCAGACAGAGATTCTTTGTAATCTTCCTCAAGAATGTGAGCATTTCCTATCATTTAGAGCTGGAAGAGATCCTCGAGTTCAACTAGTCTAACCTTTTTTATTTTATAGACAAGAAATCAGAAGCCCAGAAAAGTTGAACAACATGTAATAAACAGGACAGTTGGGATTTGAATTTACACTCTCTCATGCCAGTTCCAGTTTGATTTCTACTACTCTATACTGCCTTTTAAAGCAGAACTGTTCATAAAATGGCTGGTGCCAAGAATTCTACAACTTTTGGCTGATATCCGTTAAAATATGGAAGGTAACACAGCATACTAGATCAATTGGAAAGGGACATTTGGAAGGTGGACATACTACAATTCCTCCTTGACTACATTTAGATTATGTCTGTTTGATGCTAAACATTTGGTTGGAAATGAAAAAAAAAACCCGAACACAGTTGGCATTATATAGTCAGAATATTTGAAAAAGGAAAACATGTATTTGAATTTTATAGTATAATAACTCCATTGTTATCAAATAACAACAAAATAAAAATTCTTCCCTGATAACAATAGCAGCTCCCATTTATATGCCAATTTAATGTTTGCCAAGTGCTGCTCCACAGTCTTTGCTGGTTTATCTTCCCTTTCTGCTCGCCTAAGTGTGGGTTTCCCATAAGGCTCTGTCCTTGGTCCTGTGTACTTTTCTTTATTCTTTCTCCTTTGGCTTCATGCAGGTGATTCCCAAACCTATGCCTATATAACTAACCCTGGTTTCTCCCCTCATCCTTGTCTCACCTGCCTGTTGCATAGCTCCACCTGGCATCTTAAATGACACAGTGGATAGAGTGGTAGGCTAGAATCAGGAAGATCTGAGTTCAGATTTGGCCTCAGTCTCTAGTTGCTTGGTCTTGCACAAGTCACATAACCTCTGTTTACCTATCTGTAAGATAGGGATCCTAACAGCACCAACCAGGGTTGTTGTGAGAATCAAATGAGATGATTTTTGTAAAAAGTGCTTAGTGAAGGGTAGCGAGGTGGCACAGTGAATAGAGCACAGGTGCTGGAGTCAGGAGGACCTGAGTTCAAATGGGGCCTCAGACACTTACCACTTACTAGCCATGTGACCCCGGGTCAGTCAGTTAACCCCGATTGCCCTGCCTTTCCCCCTCCAAAAAAAGAGCTTAGCACAGTGCCTGCCACACAGCAGTAGAAAACAATACTTATTTTCTTCCTGTATCCACCCACCAAACCTGTCCCTTCTCCCAACTTTTCTGTTTTTGTTGATGACTTCCAAACTGTTCAAGCTCAAAATTTTATAAATTCATCATTGACTCTTTGTCTTATCTCTCCTACCCACCCCTCACTAGCTGCCAAGCCCTGTGGATTCTCCATCTATATTATTTCACCCATCTCTATTGTTTTCCCCATTCACACTGCCGCCACCCCAGTTCTAACCTCCATTCCTTCTCTCCTAGGATAAAATCATAGTATAATTGACCTTCTTGCCTCCAGCCTTTCTCCTACTCCTCCTTTGTCAGAATGTAATAATAGCTTTTTAAATCACAGGTCCGACCTTGACTGTGTATTGCTCAAAAACCTTCAGTGGCTCCCCATTATCTAGTTGAAATCATAAAACTCAGTCTGCTAATAATAGCTCTTTACAATCCAGGTTCATTATCTTTCCAGATTTATTTCACTTCGCTTTCCTCATTTCATTCCACAATCTAACCAGTCACATTTAGTGCCTAATGTCTGCTTGGTATGATGCTAAATCCTGGTGATGGAGAGAAAACAGTTTCTGCTCTTTATGATCTCACAGTCTAATAGGGGAGACAACATGAAAACTGCTGTGTATAACTAAAATCTCTCTGTCTCTCTGTCTCTCTGTCTCTGTCTCTGTCTCTCTCTGTCTCTCTCCCTCTCTCTCTGTCTTTCTCTCTCTCTGTCTCTCTGTCTCTCTCTGTCTCTGTCTGTCTCTCTCTGTCTCTCTCTCTTTCTGTCTCTTTCTCTCTCTTTCTGTCTCTCTCTGTCTGTCTGTCTCTGTCTCTCTGTTTCTGTCTCTCTGTCTATCTCACTGTTTCTCTCTCCCTCTCTCTGTCTCTCCCTCCCTCTCCCTCTCTCTTTCTCTCTCTCAATAGAAACAAAATAAATGTCATTTTGTTGTGGAGGCATTAACAGCTAGGGGTGAGGTTCAGGAAGGGCCTTGTGTAGGAAGGAGCTTCGAATTCTCTGAGAAAGGAGTTCCTTTGAGGCATGGGGGATAACCTGAGGAAAGGGAAAAAAAGTTAGATGAGATGTCATACATGAGGAACAGTGAGACAATGAATTCGGTTGGTCTATAGAGTTGAAGAAAGGGAGTATTATCTAATAGAACTGGAATGGTAGATGGGACCCAGGGGGTGATGGGCTCTAAAACTCAAATAGAAGAATTTGTATTTTATCTAAGAAGCAATAATCATGGAGCTTCTTGGGCAGGGGAATCACATGGCCAGATCTCTGATTTAAGAGTGTCACTTTGACAGCTGCACAGAGGATAGATTGGAGAGGGGGGAGACTTGAGGCAGAGAGACAAATTAGCTGAGAGGTGGTGGTCTGAACTAGTGTTGTCGCTATGTGAGCAGAGAGAAGGGGTAGATGCCAAAGATGTGCAGATAGAATCAACAAGACTTGGCAGCTCCTTCCAAAACTGTCACCTACTGACAGTCTTTTCTTTGCCCAAGGCTTAGTTCAGAAACCTCCTCCCATCCTTCTTTGTCTTCCTCTTTCTCCTCCTCCTTCAAGAAACTTCCTTGATTGGCACAGCTAAAAGCATTTTTTTCAATATTCATATTTGTTAGGAACAGGGACTTAGAGACAACATGTCATAGTATATTGAGAGCTTGTTTCAAAGCTGAGAAGACCTGGATTCAGATCCTATTTCTGACATATATTTACCATGTGATTTTTGGGTGAGTCACTTACCTTTTCAGTGCCTCAGGTAACTACTGATATAAGTTGAAGAGGAAGTGCTGACTTGCATCGAAAAGGGGTTTCTTTGCATGAGAGGTCACTGTAACCGTGAAATCATACTTTCAATCTCTGTCCCATATTTCTTAGAGCATTTTGTGTACACTCTTTATTTGCCTTTCTTGTATTCTTCCTTGTATCAGATTTGCACAGATTTTACTCGTCTCACCCCCAATTAGGTCCTAACCTCCCCCCAAAAGAGACTTTTTTTTCATCTTTGTGCCTCCAATGTGTATCATATATTGTTCTATTAATAAAGGTTTGTTGAATTTAGCACCTGTAGAATGCTTAGGGATGATAGTAATGTATTTGGGAACACAAAGTCACTTTTTAAGAATACATAAAATATGTCTTCATATTAAACATTAGTGAAGTTTAAAGAAGAATTATAACCAACGGAATAAATAACGAGGAAGAAGAAACAAAACAAAACAAAATGAAAAAGAGAGAGAACAAGTAGTGTGCTTCAATCTACATTCAGTCTCTGAATGTGGGTAGTCTTTTCCATCATGAGTCCTTTGGAGTTATCTTATAACCTTGGATTGCATGCTGCCATGTGAGGGAAGGAAGGAAATTTGGAACTCAAAAACTTGTGGAACTGAATGTTGTAAACTAATAGTAAATAAATTTAGAAAAAGAATACATTAAATAAAACAGGTTATCCAAATAGCATTCTAGTCACTTGTTTCCACCTATTCTTGATTCACATTCTTAGAGAGTATTCGTTACTGGTATCTTGTCTTACCTTTGTTTCCCAATGGGACTTAGAAACTCTGATAGCAAGACCCATGTACTTGTTTTCCTTTAGCAGCTTTAAAACTGAATGACTGGATTGTTCAGTTGTTTTCAGTTGTGTTTGACTCTACATGACCTCATTTGTGGTTTCCTTGACAGAAATTTTGCCATTTCCTTCTCCAGCTCATTTTATAAATGAGGAAACTGAGGCAAACAGGATTAAGGGAACTTTAGTTATTTCACTATTTGAAGTGCCCTTGTGTTTAAAGCCCAGCATGTGATATATTGCTTTATTTCTCTGACAATTTCACTTCCCAGAAGGTTTCCAATGATTTAGACTTAATTCTGACCAGCAAAGAAAAACTAACTGTAGAAGTGAAGTGAAAGTGATGGAAACTGGGAGAAAGTGCTTTTCCAGGTTTTAGTTTCCATCATGAAGCTGCCTATAAAACAGAAGGGAAGTCTTAGCTATTATGTTCCCACTTTTCACTACAGGTGTAGTCACTGAATATTCTCAAACTTGTGTTTACTGTTATTAACTGTGCTTCTTATGCTTTCTTATATTTCTTACTTCTCGACCCCCGGCTGTTCCATCCTCCTTGCAGATCCTAATTCTATCAACATCTTGTCTTGTTTGGTTTAGCTTTTGTTTGGATTCTGTAGCTGTGACTTCCTATAAAGTTACTATGATGCTTGAAAACCGGGATCACGTAATCTCTGGCAGAGGCATACTGGTGAGAATGAGGAGAAAAGTTAACAAAATACTGTCAAGGAGGTAACTGCCACTGACCTCATGGGGCAGTATCATCACTGCCACAGTCTTTTGATTTATTACGTGCCCAAGACCTTAGGCAGAGCTCAAAGCATGAAACTCCACAAAGGAATAAGCACAAAGCAGCAGAACACAAGTATAGATGCACAGAAAGCACTTAGACAACCAGGCTTCCCAGAGCTTTTCCATAAGGCACCCAGGTGGTGCAGAGGATAGAGCCGCAGGCCTGCAGGGAGTCCAAATCTGGCCTCAGACACTTATTAGCTTTGTGACCCTGGGCAAGTCACTTAACCTCTGCTTGCTCAGTTTCCTTACCTGTGAAATAGGACTTGCCTCCTATGATTGTTGTGAGGTTCAAATGAGATCACAATTATAAAAGTGCTTAGTACAGTGTTTGGCACGTAGGATACTCTACATATAGATTAAATGTTATTAATTATTATTATTATAGTAAGGCCTCACTTGGCTCTCTTATTCTCTTTCCTTTAGCACACTTAGCTCTACACCATGGAGACTAGTTTAAAAACATTGGCTCTGCCACTGGGTTACCTTTAATTTTATATACTCCCTCCAGGAAGCCTCACAGTGAGAGAAATTTGGCTGACGTCCTCATTAAAAACTATTGGCAGTAGTTGTCACCTCCCTGCCCTACAAATTGATTACTCTGCTCTCCAGATTGTGGCAGGCTTTTAAAAGTTTGGAGCCTCTAAAACAGAAGATGGTTCAAGAAGGATGGAAAATATAAAAATAAAATTCTGACAGTGTTACAAATGAACCCACTGAGGAAGGAAAAAAAGGAAAGCTTCCAAAGAAATCAAAATTGTGGCACAAGGAATTCTCTAGCTCAGGATTTAAGTGAGCATATAAAAATGGAAGAAAAAGCATAGAATAGTCAAGTGCAAAAATTTTTTGCCGCATTTAAAAAATCATGTCAGAAGACTTAAAACAGAATGAGATGAGGTATGCAAGGAAAATTGAACAAAATCGTCTTGTTTATTAATCTGTGTATGTATACATGTATGTATGCATGCATGTATACATTTGTGAAGCAATTTAGAGCAAAGAAAAATGAGGAAGAAATAGGCCCATTGCTTTGGGCAGATGGTGTAATGTTAGATGATGATAGAGAGAGACAAGCAGCCTTACTGAACCCCTAATTCTGTTCCATTTTCTCTAACAATGAGGGTGATTTTCAAACTGCAAATAGTAGAATAAATATAGTTAGAAGAGTGTTAAACCCCAAGCTGGATAGAAAGATGGTAAGTGAGGATTTATTCATTTTGAATTAATTCAGATCTGTAGTTCTCACAAAATTATATCCCAGTGATTTGAAGGAACTTGTGTCCCGAATGACCTTTTTTTGTTCATTAACTTGTACTCAGTTTTGACTGTTGCGACTCTGCAGTTTGAGGTGCTGTGGGTATATACATTTCTACCTGTATAAGCAAGGCTAAGTGATGGATTGAACCAGTATTGTTGTTATGCTTGCTTTTATTGTTAGGATGCTTCTGGTATAACAAAACCAACAATGCAATCTTTATTTTAAGTGGCTCCTTTCCTAAGTGGCAGAAATACTTGTATTAAATATAGTTTATTTTAATCCTTTTACTTATCTGTTGTTAATAAATCTTTTTTGAAATATACTGCTTCATAAGATTGTTTTCAGAAGGGCCATTTGTTTCTTCTAATTTAGGTAAAAGATTATTCATCTCTCCCACAGTCTCCACTCTGGATAACAGTGGCTTTTATCTAGGTCATTCTCAGGGTATTTATTAGTATTCAACGTTAACAGACGACCCATTTGAGATTAACACTATGGCAACAGATGCTCCCATCTAAAGCCAATGAAGGTCTGGAATATGTCCTAAGGATAGTTTAGCTCAGTAAACAATCGTGAGTATGGAAAAGACTATCTGTGAGCTAAGATCATATACTCCGGCCAAGTACTGTCCCTAAACTCAGGCAGCAGCTACCTGACTGGCCATCTTAAACCTTCAACAACTCATGAAGACCAGGGGAGTTAAATGATGAAGATAATGTGGGAAGCAGGGCTTTTTTCTCCATATAAACTGGAGCGAACAGCACTAAAATTTCCTTATTGCCATTGACTCATACTGTGACCTTCAAATGGATATTGTTATCTAGGGAAGTAAGTCCCTCATCTGGAAGATCTGAAGAAGGTCATGGGTAGCATTCATGCTCCCTCTACCCATCTGGTGTTTGGCCAGATGTAATTCAATTCTGGGTCACTAGGTGGCACAGTAGCTAGCTCTGGGCTTGGAATCCGGAAGTCTTATCTTCATGAGTTCAAATTTGACCTCGACACTAGCTGTGTGACCTTGGGCAAGTCATTTAACCCTGTTTGCCTCAGTGTCCTCATTTGTAAAATGAACTAGAGAAGGAAGATGGCAAACGTTCTAATATCTTTGCCAGGAAAACTCCAAATGGGAAGAGTTGGACACCATTGAAATGTCTCAACAACAAAATTCAGCTCTGCGATAAATAATGTCTTCCAATAAATATCACCAGGATATATATAACTCGTGCGTTGTGTTTTGCTTTTATCTTTTAATATATGGATATAACACTTACCACATAACTATTTGTTTGGTGAGCATTCACTGAGAGATATTGAGAGAATAGGCAGAAAGGAGAACCCAATCCCCTTTATGATCCTTGGAACTAGCCCTATGAACCTAGAATACATTGCAAGTGTGATTGTAGAACCACCGCTCGTAATCTTTTAAGAATAATGGAGATTTGGAGAGAGATTCCAAAGGGATAAAAGTAGGAAAATGTTCTCATTATCCAAGAAGGAAAAGGTGCCTTCTGGAACCTACAGACTGACAGAGTTGATATCAAACCCTTGCAAAATTCTACAGTGAATAATTAAGTAGATGGCTTGTGAATAAAGTGGAAACAAAGTGGTGATCGTGAGGAATTAGTATGGACTCATATAGTAGTAGATAGTGGTGGTGGTGGTAGTAGTTGTAGTAGTGGTAGTAGTAGTAGTAGTCGTAGTAGTGGCAGTAGTAGTAGTAGTAGTAATAGTGGTGGTGGTGGTAGTAGTTGTAGTAGTAGTAGAGGCAGTGGTAGTAGTAGTGGTAGTAGTAGTAGTGGTAGTGGTAGTGGCAGTAGTAGTAGTAGTGGCAGTGGTAGTAGTAGTAGTGGTGGTGGTGGTGGCAGTAGTAGTTTAGTAGTAGTAGTAGTGGTAGTGGTAGTTGTAGTAGTAGTAGTAGTGGTGGTAGTGGTAGTAGTAGTGGTAGTGGTAGTAGTAGTAGTAGTAGTAGTAGTACTGGCAGTGGTAGTGGTAGTAGTAGTAGTAGTAGTAGTAGTAGTAGTAGTAGTAGAGGAGGAGGAGAAAGAGTTGGTAACAATTTTGTAAAATATTATCCCATTTGATCCTCTCCTGGGAAGTATACATAATATACCAAATTAATCTTGTTTCATTTTCTTACATGTTTACTAGACTAGGATGTTACAGAGACATTTTTGATCTAATATATCTGCATTTCAGTGAAATATTTCATAAAGTTATTCTTAAAATCCTTATAGAAAAGACAGAAGCATGGTTTAAATAAGAGCATGGTTAGGTGAATTTATAACTGATCAAACAACTTTAGCCAAAGAGTATTGATTAATAAAAGGATGGGACCTTGGAGTAAGGTTTCTGGTGGTGTGTTGAAAGGATTTTTCTCTTGGCTCTGTTGTTAAATTTTTTTTTAAAAATGTAAAAAATTACTTGGATCAAGACATAAAAGGCTTGTCAAGCTAGGATAGATTACTGATATGTTGAATGAGAGACTCAAGATTCAAAAAGATCTTGGTAGAATAGGTGCTACACCAAAATTTACAAGGTGAAATTCAAGATATAAATCATTACATTATTTAGGTTAAAAAAATTAGCTACATAAGCACCATATGGGGATAAAGATTTGATTTGAAAACAGTTCCTATGTTAAAAGGGCTATTGGGATTTCAGTTATCAGAAAACTTCATATGAACCAAGGGTGTGGCATGCTAATCCAAAAAAATGCATGCAGTCTTAATTGCATAAATACAAGTCTAATTTCTTAAACAAGGGAAGATGTAGTTATATTGTACTCCTCTGTGCTTGGATAACAGAGTATTACACTTTGTGTGAGGTACTGCAATTTAGATGGAATACTGACAAAATGAAGTTGTTTCCTAAAAAGGAAATCAGCATTGTGAAGGGTCTAGAAACCATATCATGTAAAGATGAGTATTAACAATTATAATGATGTTTAACCTTGAAGAGAGAAGTCTTAAAAAAAGAGATTGATAGCTGTCTTTCAAGTTTAAAATATAGTCTTGTGGAACAATGGCTAGATTTAGGCTTGTAGTTTTATAGCTCCAGTGAGAAGAAGGATTAGTACCTAGGAATAGAAGTTGCAAGGGGATTGATTTTCATTAGATTTAGTGTTAGGGAAGATCTTAAAGGTAATTTAGAGCAAATCCCTTATTTTAGAGATGAGGAAACTGAGGCCCAGAAATATGTGTTGATTTGTCCAGTCAATAGTTAGCAGGACCAGGATTTAAAGTCAAGTCTAAATCCAAGGAAGCTGAATGAAATCTCAGAATACAATCTTTTTTATTTAAAGTTCTTCCTTAACAACCGGCTTTTTCCAAAATGGGTTAAGTTGTCTCAAAAGGTAATGACTTCTTTATCTTGGGAAAGTATCAGATCTTAGAATTTTAGAGCAAAAGATGCTTTATTGATCGCCTCATGGATTGTTGATGTTGTTGATGCTTGTTCTTTGTTCTTGAAGAGGACCAATGTCATCTGGAGGATGATGTCTTGACTTGCAAGTGAATTGGATTTGAGTGAGACAACTGTGCAAAGTTATGAACCTCTCTCTCTCCTACAGAGTCATTGGAATCCAGTGGCAAGGCACATGTCAAGGTGACTGGTGATGGCCCTGGATGCACTGGGAAACCATGGCCTTTTTAAGCTAAGTTCTTTCTCAGGTTTCACTTTGTCTGAGGCAATGTCCATTCGGTAATTAAAGACTGGGTAAGAATTGAGGCAAAAGGTGGCTTTCTTTGCCTTCGCAAAAGAATCAATCTGGGAGATAGAGTGCTGGGCCCTGAGTCAGGAAGACTCATTTCCCTGAATTCAAATCTGGCCTCAGGCACTTATTAACTATGTGACCCTGGGCAAGTCACTTAATCTTATAGAGCAGGTGAATGCTGTAGGACATTAATGTGTTCAGTAGCAACTTCTACTTGATGACCTCTAAGGTCCCTCCTGAGTCCTAGGATTATATTTTTTCTCAGTGAGCTCTTTACTGTTATGATTTCAAGATACAGCCTATTTAACTCATAATATGTAAGCATCTGGTCACTTTTCAGTAAAAATTGATTCTGTAACACTAATAGAGAATTAATCATTCGTCCTGCACATTTGTGGCAATAAATGTAGTATAAATGTCAAAGTGAATCTTTATGAGTCATGTCATGAATTCCGTTTCATATTCTAATCAAGATCCTCTGAATTTAAGCCAAAAACCAGAATCAAGACTATCTTTATAAGAGCTGTGGAGAGAGAAATGTGACAAGAAGTGTTCTGGGGATTGAGTTTTCCCAATTTGGAAGACAGTGTCTTGGGATGAGAGACCATTTCAAGATTTTTTTTCTGTCCCTTCATTTCATTTGTTTCTTCATTCGATTCAGCAAATTCAGTTTGTTAAATTTCCTCCACTGGTCTAAGTCATTACTTCTCCTTCCGATTTTTCTTGAAAATCTAACCTGATCTCAGTCCTACTTAATAATCATTTGTGACTCTACTCAGACACCTACTTTCTCAGTTAGCCAACTAGAAGTTATTAAGCATCCATTATGTGCCTGGTATTGTGCTAATAACTGAGGATTCAAAGAAGGGCAAAAAACCAAAACCAAAACTAGTCAATGTTCTCAAGTAGCTCATAGTCTGATGGGGGAGAAAACATATCAACAACACTGTACAAACAAAACATATACAGGACCAATTGAGAGTAAGCTCAGAGGCAAGGCGCTAATATTAAAGAGGACTGGAAAAGTCATTTTATAGAAGGGAGGACTTTCACTTGGACTTGAAGGAAGCCTAGAGAGCTAGGAAGTGAAAATGAGGAGGAAGAACCTTCCATGCATGGGTGACAGCCAGTGAAAATGCTCAAAGTCAGGAGATGGAGTTCTACGTTGAGAAACGGTAAGGAGGTCAGTGTTATTGGTTCAAAGAGCATGGGTAAGGTGTAAGAAGACTTCTCTGGCAGGAAGGCCAGGTTATAAAGAGCTTCAGAACCTGGATAGAGTACTTTACATTCAGTCCTGGAGGCAATAGAAAGTCACTTGAGTTTTTTGAATAGCACATACTGTCTATATGCAAGATGATAAAATCCTTAAACAGGATGGTGGCAGTGTCAGAGGAGAGAATGGGGCATACATGAGAGACATCATGAAGGTGGTAATGACAAGACAACTGCTGAATGGATATGGAGTGTGAGAAAGAGTGAGGAGTTGAGAATGACAGCTGGATTTCAAGGCTGGATAGCTGGGAGGATGTTGGTATTCTCAAGAATAATAGGGAAGTTTAGAAGGGAGAAAAAGTTAAGAAGAAAGATAATGTGTTCAGCTTTGAACATGTTGAATTTATGTGTCTATGGGATATCCATTTCAAGATGTCTCCAAGGCAGTAGAAGATGTGGGACTGGAGATTGAGAGAAGGGTTAGATCTATAGAAGTATTTTTGGAAACATTTGCATAGGAATGATAATTGAAGCCAAGGGAGCTGAGATTGCCAAGTGAAAAAATATAGAGGGAAAAGAGAAGAGAGTTGAGGGGAGAGCCTTGCTGGATCACCACTGATAGTGGGCACAGCATGACTGGAGATCCATCAAAGGAGACAGGCGATATCAGATAAGTAGAAAAGAAATGAAATGAAGAGAAAGAAAATACTTGTAATAAAAACATACTGTTATCTCTGATTTTCTACATTCTTGATAAAGTTATTATTAAAGCTTCATTTTAGTTTAAAATAATATACTTATGACAATTCATATCACATAGAGACTAGTTATCTCTTCAATGATATGGGATCTTACAATCATGTAATGACGAGATTACTAAATTAAGTTCGATCCATTGATCTCAAGTTCAGTTTGTGTGTTTGTTTCATATTTATACCATTCATTTGTTTGGAACACTACTCTCTCATTTTTTTTTATGAGCGCTTGTTAATCCAATTTCATGTTCAATATGAAAAAGGAACAAAAGTTTATATGATATATCTTGGGGACAAAAGTGTAGATTCATTTCATATATAAATGATATAACAGATAAAATACTTCTACACTCAAATATATTTTCCTTCAAAATATAATGTTCAATTAAAATATTGTATATGGTTTAAATACTAGTTACCATTTTTTGATGTTATCAAAAGAAAAATTGAAATAAGAGTGAAAGCATCTAGAAGCATTTAGGCACAAATGAGTATCCTCTGACTAATTTAAGACATTTATAATCGCTGCTTAACTTAATCTAACCCTGGTATTCATCCAGTTTAATTAAAGCTCATATTGCAGCTTTCAGGCATTGAAAACTTCAGGTTTGGTCCTTTCCATAGTGATCACATGTATCTTGCTTAATTTTTTCTGGCTCTGGAGCTGAAGTCATTAGAACTGGGGGATGCTTTGGGTATAGTAACTGCTCTTAGCGAGGACCTGCTTATTGTCCCTTAAATTTGGTTTAAGTTAATGAAGTGGGAGTAGCACAAGGAAGAATCAAACTGGCAGGAGTGTTAGGAAGTCCCACACTCCATAGATTCCATGAGGCTAATAAAACGAGTAGGCATACGAAGTGTCCTCCAGTTGATGGAGATTTGCCCTAATGGGGCCAGCTGGCCCATGGCCAGGCCTAAAATCCACTGAAGCCACACAGTTTACCAGAGACAAATTAAACTCATTTCCTTTGTCTAGGTTGACCCTTGTCTATTTTTTGGTGACAAATTCTTATAATATGAAACCTGTACCTTTTCTCCTACCATCCCTCTTTTCTGACCTTATGAATTTAAAATTTTGATCTTGCTTCCTTCTAGGACACTTTTAGTGATTTTTAGTCATGTCTGACTCTTTGCGACCCTTTTTGGTGTTTTCTTAGCTAAAATGCAGGCGTGATTTGATATTTCCTCCTCCAGCTCATTTTACAGATGAGGAAATTGAGGTAAATAGGGTTAAGTGACTTGCCCAGGGTCATGCAGCTAGTTTCTGAGGTCAAATTTGAACTAAGAAAGCTGAATCTAACTCCAGACCTGGCACTCTATTCACTGTGCCACCAACCTATCCCGCTTCTTCCCACCTTTGTCCTGACTACCACATAAAAATCGTTTAACTTTGAATTTACATGTTTCACGTTAAAAAGTAGCAATTGGCACTATCTGGGCACTATGGAGAGAAGGCAGCCCTTGGAACCAGGAAGACCTGGTTTGGAGACACAACGCTGATTTGTCATGGTTCTGTGAACCTGGTTAAGTCCCTTTACCTCTGAATAGTCTAAGTAAATTCTGTAAGATTTTAAATTACTGATAATGATGCTAATACTTGACATTTCTGTTTTAGGCTTATATTATATAGGCATATGTATTACTATATACTTATACTTTAAGGCTTGCAAAGTGCTTTACAAATCCTGTATTTTTCTATCCTCACAATTTTATCCACATTTTGCAGATGAGAAAACCAAGACAGGCATTCGCTGACTTGCTAAGGACTACACAACTAATGGGTGGAATCCAATACAATAAAAAAAATAATAGTGAAGAGAATACGATGTCCTGAACTTGGGTTTGAAGAATCAGCTCTATCAGTAAAAGCAGGGGAGTTGTGGTTAAAACGGAGTTTACTTGAAAAGCATGGGGACGTGATTTAGTGGGTTGTAAAGTAAGTATAAGATCAATAGTCTGACACAAGTCAAAAAAGCTAATATGACTTTTGGCAGAATTAATAGACCCCTATGATACCTGTGCTATTCTCTGCTCTGGTCAGAAAACATGGGGAATACTATGTTCAGTTCTGGATATCACATTTTAAGAAACAGGCTGATAAATCTTAACACATCCAAAGAAACACATTAATCCAAAAGGGATCAGATCAGGGTGGGAGGGGACTGGAAATCATCTTGAACAAGGATAGCTTGAAAGGGCTGCCAATGCTTAGACTGCAGAGATTAGGGAAGACACAATACCTATCTTCAAGTTATCAAAAGGATGACAAGTGGGTGTGGAAGAAAGATTAGACTCAAGATCAATTCCTTACGTTCGCTTGACCTGTTCAGAGGATAGCACTTGTTGCAACGAAGAGAGGCAGATTTCAGGGCTGTGTAGGGAAAAGCTTCATATTAATCAGAGTTGTTCAAAAATTGAAAAGATTATACTGGTAGGTCAGAATTATCTAAGCTGTGGGGCATGAAACTTGTGTGTGTGTGTGTGTGTGTGTGTGTATGTGTGTTGGATGGAGGCTCAAAATAATGGTCAAAATTATTGGATATCTTTGAGTAAACACCCTCATGCATATAGTTTTGTTTTTTACAGTGAAAATAAAACTCAAACTAAAATCAACAAAAGAAACCAAGACAGCAAATTAGCTCCAACTGACAGTGAATGTGACACAGAGATGATCTAAAATGATATATGTAATGGAGGTCAAATTTAAGTTAATGCATCTGGAGTCTTGACATGGGTATGATCTACTACCATCACTGTCAGTTAGCATAGAAGCATGACACAGATAAGTTGTGCCATTGTACCAATTGCTTTTTTTTTTAATGTGAAGTGTGTCAACTTGAAGTTAAACAATTTTTGTGTGGGAGTCAAAAGCCCCAAAATGCCTGTTTTGTTGTTGTTGGGTTTTTTTTTTGACATTATTCATTTTCATAGATACTAAGTGTAAGCTTTTTTCTGGAACATTGCAATTTAAAAAAAAATGGAAGTAAACCAAGACTTGTTAAAAGAAAATCATTTAAAATTTAAGAAATTTAAATTTAATTGTCTCAAATTTTTATTAGCTATATTTTGTAGTATAACAATTTCCCTTTGTGATACTTAAAATATATAACCAGTTGAATTACATAACCAGCTACTCCAGAAAATCCATTGAAGTAGCTAAATCCAGTAAAAGACAAAAGTGGTTTCATATATTTGTATATTTACTTCTTTTTAAATTTATTTTTATTTATCATACATAAGATTACATGTACATACAGAATAATTATACATATACTTGTGGTATATAGTATATTTAAAGTAGTAAAAATTTATAATGTAAATTTATAATTTATTTATATTTGTCTTTTAAATAAATACATATGTGTATATACATGCATACATATATACATTCATATATGCCAACAGAGGCTAAAAGTTCAAAATGAAAAAATTGAATTAGTTGTATTTATCATTAGAAGTCACAAGTTTTGTTATCGGTATATGGGACATATTGTTGTATTTGATTTATACGAATCCTTTAGCTAGAGATAGCACGGAACCTCAGAAATGGAAACATCTTGAAAGTGTACATGGACAATGTATTGGCAAGACAAGGATATTTTTCCCGAGAAAATGAGATACTTTTAATAAACAAAGATACTTTTAAAAAAAGCCATGTCTATGACATCAAAAGTTTTGCTTGCATCACATAGGATTTTTTGTTTGTTTATAAAATTTCTTAGCCTCATTCTAAAGGTATAACCTGCTATCTATGGCTATAGATATGATTGAAATATATTTCAAACATTGTGTTTGGTGAATTTGTTCAGTGAACCATATGAAAAACAGCTTCAAATGGCTCCATTTGCAGATAATATTGTGGAAAGAAGAATTACTCATGTCTGAAAACTTTTATGATGAATTAATTAACAAACTAAAACCTTCCTACTTTGCACTACAAGTAGATGAAACAGCAATTGTAGTTAAAAATATTCATTTTATTCCATATGTAACATAAAATATTTTGTTGAAACTAATGTTAGGGAAGACTTGTATCTTTGCAATTCTTGATGCTCATGCTATGTTGCGATAATTTCAATATAAGTGGCCAATTAAAAATGAAATAATATAGTGCAGGAGAATTCTATTCTAGTTTTTACTGGTGGAGCTCCATTAATGTCAGTATAAAATGCAAGGCTACAAATGCTAATGAAAATATGTGTCTCCTCATGGAATTTGGACACATCGAATGTTTCAAAGACAATCACTTGTACTAAGAAATGCGAGTGAGCAGCTAGCTATGTGCAGTTAAGTCTCAAATTGTTATGAGAATAATCAACTTTATAAAAAACAGACCATTAAAAGAAAGTCTTTTTGCAAAAATGTGTGATGATATGGTGGCAGAGAATTGGCACTCCTATAGTATTTTAAAATATGCCGGTTTTGAATTTCAAAGGTTATTTGAGCTAAAAGAAGAAATGGTTACTTTCCTAGTGATAGTCAAGATGGAACAAAGTCATTTTAAGACAAAAATTTCTGATATTTGCATATTTGCTTGTTTGGTGAACATTTTTTTGAAAAACAAGAATCTAAATAAATCAATGCAGGATTCTGAAATTCACACTTGGTTACATGAAGTTAAAATGATTATATTTTAAAATATAAATGGTAAGGAAACCATTTGAAATGGAAAAATAGGACATATTTGGTCTTACTGCATTTGAACAAGAACACTTAATATGTTGAAACAAGCGTTTGAAACTGAAAATTTTAATATGTTTTGGCTATAGGTGAATAGAGAATCCTCTGATTTATTAAAAAGCAATAAAATGTTGCTTATATTTGAATCATTTATTTGTGTGAAATGGTGCTTTCTGCTGTACCTCTTATGAAGAAGAGAATGTAAGTCTTTATTAGGGATTAAAAAAACAATTACAAGCAGTAATACCGCCAGTATCACCACATTTTGAGAAACTTTGTATTGGACAAGTCCACCCATTATATTACAAATATTACTATCACATGGTGTCTGTGACAGTTGGATGTATAAAGAGAAAAGTTAACTACTTTCCCATTGGTGGCCCCCACCCTCATAATGTGAATGTCTCCAGTATTTTCCAGTCATCACCCTTTCTCTTTCTACTAGGCAGGATCCACTGTCTAATTGCCATGTTCTGTTGTACCATCATAATTCAGACACAATGTCTATTATCATTCTCTCTCTTCCTCCCTCTCTCAGTCTCTTTCTCTCAGTCTCTCTCCCTCCATACATATATATATACACACAAATATATATATATAAAATCAATCTCTCAATCTCTCAATCTCTCTCTCTCTCTCTCTTTCTCATTGACATGTTTAAGATCCCATCCTGTTTTAAATTCCATCATCCTTTGAACTACCTTATTTGACAAATGAAGGGACTGAGATGAGGAGATGGCTGCTTTCCCAAGGTCACATAATAGATGAAGCTTAGACTTAAATCCAGGTCTTCGGATGCCAAATTTGGTGCTTTTCCTGAATAGATGCTATCTGAGCTTCTTTATAATTCTGAAATATGCTTCTTTGCATCATTCCCAGTCAACCCATTGTTTTTTTTCTCTGACTTAACCTGACTATATTTTTCTTGAAGAGTTTTGACTGTTCTTTGTTGGTTTTGATTTTTTTTTTCTGTTTCAAAATTTAAAAACATGCTTTGAACAACCCATTTGTTTCTTCACAGTAACAACTTATTTTAAGGCTTAGAAAACATTTAATCCACAATAACCTTCTGGGATAGTTAGTGTTTGAGTATCATCATCACCTTCTATGGAGAAGGAAACAAAGTCCAGTGGCTGTCCATTGTCACTCCATTGGTGGTGGAGCTGGAAGTCACATGCAGGTTGACTGGTTCCAGGTTCTTTATTACCACACTCTTTATCTACATTTAATCAGGAGAGAGAGGGATGGGGTGGAAGGAGAAGGATTGGATGGTTCAGAATTTTAGTACTTCAAAGTGATAGTTTATAGAACTCAGAACCTGGAGGCAGAAAGACCCAATCTAAAATTCAGCCTCAGATACTATACTAGCTGTGTAAGAAGGAATAAGTATAATTATTCCATGCCCTTTACAAGAGGTAGGGAACTTGTAGCCTCAAGGCCACATGCGGCCTTCTAGGTCCTTGGGTGCGGCCTTTTGACTGAGTCAAAGTTTTATAGAACAAATCCTTTTATTAAAGGAATTTGTTCTTTAAAGTTTGGATTCAGTCAAAGGGCTGTGCTTGAGGACTAGAGGGCCACATGTGGCCCTCAGGCTGCAGGTTCCCCACCCCTGCCCTTGATGTAGGGGTAAACATGGAGCAGAATTGCCTGCTCCTTTGTCATTGCTGTCAGCCTCATGGCTCCTGCTTTCACAGATGGGCATGTGGCATTTCTATTTTTCCTTCCCATATATACCCAATTATCAGGAATAGTAGAATGTTCAAAGGTTCTGACACATACTTTTGAAATTTATAGTGCATGTCTACTTGTTCTCCCTGAAATGCATTGACTCTGAACATTAGGAAGCGGAGAAACCTTGCAATGGAAAAGAGTCAAGGCAAGGTCTGTAAAGAAACTCTTCTCTAAAGATCAGTCTTTGCATTCGCCAAATGACTGATGAAATAACGTTATCTCTGCTACATAGAGTTAAAGCAGCTTGGGTGCCCCCCCATCCCCCCTGCCAAGGTTCTGCCTGTAGGGCCAGTGGAGTGAGCACATTAAACAGAGGGTCACTGGGGACATTGACTGGGAACTGAGCATTCGCCATGCTTTATGGGATGTGTCATTTGCTTGACTCCAATACTAGGCTGGGGCCACCTTCACTTTCGGGGAAGCTTGAGAGATTTTGTTGCAGAACCAAAGACACAAATTTATCTGACGAAGCCTGTTAGGACTCTGGGTACAGAACCTGAAACAATCCTTCTTGCTCAAGCTTTGCTGCCTTTGGAAGAGCCTCCTGAAGACTCCACATTTCCTGTATTTTGTGGATAAAATGTCTAATTTTGGACTCTGCAGGTGTGTGTTTTGAAAACAAAAACAAAAGTTCTTTTAATCAGCTCCCAAAGCAGCCAAGAGCTGAAGCCCAGGGCTGGAAGAGATAGAAAGATAGATTCCATCCCTAAAAGGCTTTCACTGTTTTCACAGGGGTTGGATCTAGGGGTGCAAAAGACTACACAGTCTGTATCTACATTACATGTTACCTTTGTTTTATCTTTGATTGGATCAGATTAAATGCCTCTGATAATAATTCTATACTTAGAGATGAAGCAGGGAGCGCTAAGCACAGGGAATAAGAGGAGCATGGGTTCCCAAGGGCAGGGACCGTCTTTTGCCTCTTTTTGTATCCTTAGCATTTAGCACAGTGCCAGGAACTTAGTAAGCCCTTAATAAATGCTTATTGATTGATTATGGTATGGGGCCTGAGTCAAGAATCTGATTGGATAAATTCACACCAAACCCTAAGACTAAAGGAGTAAATGGTGTTACCTACAAAGGAGTTGGGACTAAGGGAAAGGAGAGTCAGAGAGAGTTTGGCAGACCCCATAGTCAAGTGTTGGGTCGTGCTTAGAGCAGTGACAGAAGAGCATTTGTTTTACACTACTGAATCTCTCCTCTTCACTCTAGTCTGGCACATGGTCACAGTTTCCCCTGGAGATGACATTAAGATTAGTCATTTACATAGAATAATGCTCTTCATTTGCATTATTTTTCTATATAAAACTGCAGGGTCAAAGGGTGGTTCCATCAAGGTCATACTCCCTGCTTGCTATTAAAAAAATAGCAACAACACACCATATCAAAATGAGTTTTCAATTCTCCTTGGGAAAGAAAGAGGAGTTAGCAGCTGGATCAATTTTAGTCTTTCTCCCACCCCCATGCCAACCCAGATAGTTCACTCTCTTTATAGTAGAGTAAAATTTTGAGGCAGCTGTAAGGACAAGCACAGGAGACTTGCAGGCCCAGGTTGTTTGGTGAGAAAGGTATAGCTTGGGTTCAGTGTTTGGCCTCAGGCCAAAGGCTGCAACTAACAGAAAAGTGTCAGCATCTCAATATAATTGCATGTCCTGGAGTCTATTATTGCACTAATAAAAATGCTTTTCTATAAATCTCAAGAAAGGAAGGGAAAAGCACCAGGAAGAAAGGAATTGCTTGAAATATTTTATTATATTTAATAAAATTCTCATTTATAGAAAGAGCAGCTTTCTCTAAATAAATGTACTTTAATTTTATTTTCTGATTAATTTGATTTGGGATAAGTGCAATTAATACTTTCAATGTGCTTCTTAAATGAAGAGTAAAAGCCAAAGTTATCATTTTAGGTTAATGGTTTCTGAAGGCAAGGGAGGAAGCAGGAGGAAGGGACTGGAAGTCTTGGATTTTGCTATTAATTATGTCACTTATGTATCAAGTGACCTTGGGCAAATGATTTAACCTCTCTACTCATATATATATGTATATGCATATATATAGTTAAAATGATGTTTTATGCTCGCAAAAATCTTTGAAACAACAAAAATGTCAATGATACTTAAATGCATATTATTTATGGCAGCTTTGTAATCAAAAGCATATACAACCACTGATAGGCTACATTAATCAAATATACTCATGAAATAATGATTTTCTTTATAAAAATAAATTTTAAAAAATATTTTTATAAATTTATAAATTTTATAAAAATAATTTCTCATATAAATAATCTCATAAAAATAATTTCTTGATAATGAAGGGATGGAAAGGGGAAGGGAGTTATAATGGCAGGAAACATCTAAGTACAGAAGACAAAAATCAGGCACGATTTATTCCACAAATGTATATTGCTTCTTTATAATAAATATTTACTAATTGCCTACTATCCAGTTGAAATCCTGTATTTCTAGCAATCCCAGATACACTGTGCCCTCCACCCTGAATTGTCATCTTATACCTGTTTCAATACCTCCAGCCTTACTACCTACTGCAGTGATTTCCAGACTTTATATAAGATACCTCCCTTTTATAGAAGCAAAATTATTACATCCTTCCCACATTTTTCATAAAACAGTCTACACAAATAAGTTTCTTAGTTTGCAGCCAATTCGAGTAAAATTAAGAATGTGCTGCAGTTTTACAACAACACAAAACAGATCTTAAATGAATAATAAAATACTGTGAGTCCTTTGGAGTCCTTTACAATTTATAAATTTATAACTTATGTAAGTAGAAACTATAATGATTGCATAGTGGGACATTTGGAAACCAGTTTCTGTGGGGAAGTAAGGTCTTTAGCACTTGTCTCTGTGAACTTTTGGAAGTGGTATAAAGTTTTCTCTATTCAATTTCATCTTATTACATTTTGTCCCATCATTCTATCTTCTTTGGATCCTGATTTTGCTATTCTATTATGTTATCTATCATCGCTATCTATCATACGCCTATCCTGCTAGCTATCCTTTCCCTCTTCATGTCATTTGAAGACTTGATAAGCACATCATCTATGACTTTATCTAAATCACTGATACAAAATTTAAAGACATAGGAAAGTAGAGATGTTCCTAGAGACTGGAAATCACATTTACTTAGCTCTTCCCTAATTCTATATCTCTCCAATTCCCACTCCTTCCTCTCTTGACCTCTATGATGTACAGTTGTCATTTCCTGAGGCAAAAGCTCTCCTTCCCTACTGCTGCTCCTTACTCACTCATCCTTATTTACTTCAATATGACACTTTTCCTTTCCCCCTCCTACTGTCTACTCTAAAAGCTCTATTGTTAATTAATTTCTCTTCCTGGAAACTGGATCCCCTCTGGGAGATACTCTTTCCTTGGCCCATCTCTTCTGTATTGGGTTTCTTCTCTTCTACCTTACCGCCTCATCACCCTAGGTCAGGTAGAATAATGCACACCTCGCTTCTAACTACCACTTCCAGAACATCCATTTCCACCATTACTCCACAAACTCCTTATCTATAGCATCCAGTGAAATTTCTCACTATTATTACTATTTACCAGTCTCCCGATCATTCTTCCTCTTTCTCAGAGAGGTCAACATTTGGCTTAGAGCCTTCCTCTACAACCCTATTCCTACCTTTCGAATGAGGGATTAAAGAGTATGTGTTGATGTCTCTTAGAAAACCCTGGCCAGTAAGTTCATCAGCTTCCTCAGCTCCAAATATCCACATCTCCACATCACAGTGATTCAGAGGCAGTCACACCTTAGTTTGCTGCAACCTATAACCATTCTACCCCGAGGTGTGCTGGTAAATGCTTAACAATCACTGTGAAAAAATGTATTTATGACACTCTTTTCAGTTTAGTATGTATTATTAAAATTTTTCCATCACTTTCTTAAGTCCCGGCCAGGAGTGAGGAAGCTGCAGCCTTGAGGCCACATGTGGCCCTCTAGTTCCTCAAGTGTGGTCCTTTGACTGAATCCAAACTTCACGGAACAAATCCTCTTAATAAAATGATTGTCTAGCCTAGACAATCAAGTCCTAATTTGTGAAATGTGAAGGTTTCCTCTTATAATCCAAGGGTAATAAGCATGCTCACAAATATGAATGCAAGTTGGGGGAGATGCTTGGACGGTGGTACATGCACAGCCTTCTTAGCCCTGTGTCTGTCAGGGTATCCACATCTACTTGTAGGTGCAGAGCTACGGCACCTTCCCTGATGTTGCCTTGCAGATGGACATTATCTCTATCCCATTAACTCTTTTGAGGAGGGATCCTGGGCACGGGTGGGGGGAGCTCCTTACACAGCTCAGGAATGTAAGAGACAACAAAAGAAAAAGATGCTAATTAACATTTGATAGGCAAATACTGTAATGGTAATAGGAATTTGAAGATCTTCCCTGCCCCTTAATAAGCCTAGGTGAATTTGAGGACCTTTCCTGATTTGAAAAACTACTCTGCCCCTTAATAGGCTGCAGGTGCTCACATGGAACCTGTGATGGGAGGCTTGTTTTTCAGGAAGGCACAACTTTTGTTACTTTGTAATCAAGGGGGTCAGGAGGGTTGTGATGTTCTCTGACCCTGGAGAAGGCTATATATACCCTGAAGTGAGGTTTTGCTTCGGGGCTCACTTTGGGAAGAGTTGTGTGATTTGGCCAGATGAGACTCTGGGCAGCTGTTGAGCTCCCTGGCTTTGAAAACCCAGATGTTGGTGCTTATCTCTCTGGTGACTAGGTATGGATGTAGTGGTCAGACAGCTGGAAACCCTGTCTGCTGAATTGTGTTACTTTCTCTGTATTCTTGTCTGCTTGTAACTTCTGTTTGTATTCTCTGAAGTTCAGGGTGCTGACTTTTTCCCCTGATCTAGGTAAATGATATATGTTTGATTGATTAAAGTAAGATTGTTAACCCTTTTTGAATTGTTTTCCTTTAGAAAATTAGATCAAAGAACCTGTGCTAGCAGCCACCCTGGGTATACTAGGGTGTTTACTGTAACAAATACCTACATAACTCTGCATCTGTGTAGCTCTATCTCTGTGCATATGGGATTTCTAATACAAACATATTTATTTTGAAATCTTCTTATACAAGGGGTATATTTCTCTGTTTACATCACCTACATTTTACAATATGGTGCTTGATACAAGAGTTATAGTTTACAAAATAATTTATATCCCTGTAGAATTCTTTTATCTGCCTTCTTTCTACAGGATGGTAGTTTCTAGGAAAGCAGGTTTGGCAACTACAAATAATTACAAGCACTTTATGTCTAACAGGGAAGTGAACAAGAGGGGAAACTTGAGCAAAACCCTGGGGACCACAGAGCAGGAGAATTACAATATTCCTTTTCCCATTTTGGGCCT
Source organism: Pseudochirops corinnae (assembly GCA_028646515.1). Lineage (NCBI taxonomy): Eukaryota > Metazoa > Chordata > Mammalia > Diprotodontia > Pseudocheiridae > Pseudochirops > Pseudochirops corinnae. The sequence continues at coordinate 17,424,675 of CM053587.1, read as the reverse complement.
CCCAAGTGGAGATTGTATTGTATTGTCAGCTACTGTATCTTAGTTCCCCATCCCCTTCCCTTGGGATTATTATTTGTTTCTTTTCACTGTATGCACTTCCTCTTTTGGTGATGCCAACCATTTGATGCCAACCCTACATGATATAGGGAATACCTCACCAAAGGTCTTGATTAAGCATTTAATTCAGCTTCTTACATGTAGGAGGGAATCCCCTCCTGAAAACCGGACAAGCCACCTTTCTTCTGACTGTACAGAAGAGGAGATGGCTGGGAGTCTCCAGGGTGAAGAGCAATCACCCTAATGCTCTCTTATGCACAGTAGATAGAGTGGTGGGCCTGGAGTCAGGAAGACCTGAATTCAAATCTGGCCTCAGACCCTAGTTGTGTGACCTTGGGCAAATCACTTAATCTCTGTCTCAGTTTCTTCAACTGCAAAATGGGAATCTCAAAGGCGCCTACTTCACAGTGTCATTGTCAGGATCAAATAAGATAGTATTTGTATAGTTATCACTTCCACATTGTGGTGGTTAGGCATGCAGTACCCCCATGATCTGGAAAGTCTGCATAAAATTTTTTGGCCATCCCTTCATACTAGAGAAGAAGTCTGAATTTTTCCTTTTTCATTTATGGGTTTTTACCGTACTTTGTTGTAAAATTTGGGTTAAGTATTATATTGGGTCATAAACTCTGTGTTATCTGCTGGCCTTTGAATTTGTCTGAGACTTCAGCAAAATTCCCCCCAAATTCCCATTTAATTCCTTATGCTGACTCACGATTACATTGAAACCATGATGGGGAAAACTGCATTGTGGAAGGGATAAGTATAAAGTGCTTAACCCAGTACCTAGCACATGGTAGGTGCTACATAAATATTTATTTTCTCTCTTCTCCACCCCCTGGAGTAAATAGAACTGACCTGCAGTTACAGATACTTAATTTCAGGTATGCTTTTAAGTACACCCTGGGTGGCTTAGAGAAGTCACAACTATATTCATCAAATACCCTCCCAACATGGTTTCAGAGCCAACTTATTTGCACTCATTGCCTCCATTCCCTTTTCTCTCACTTCTCAGCTACTTGAGTGTGGCTTCCAATCCTACCACTCAATTTTTCTAAAAGGATAATGACTACCCACTTGTGATTATTCACATGGGCATAGATGATGTTAGCAGAAGGAACTCAGGACAGAAATGATGCTACCAGAAGAAATCTAGAAATATTTGTCAGGGATGACCAAATGTTGGGCAAGGGATTAGAGAGACCATAGGGCACAGGTTGTATTTTCTGCCGTGTTGCCCACAGAGAACAACGGGTGCGTACAGGAAAGATTGATTTGGAAAGTGAATGGGTTGGCTAAAGAGGTAGTGTCCAAAAATGGAATTTGGATTTCTAGACAATGTGTTAAAATGTAGGGATGACAAACTCTTGGCCAGTGACAGAAGGCATGTAAACAAAGGCTAGTAAGAAAGTATTGGTTGAGGTTTTGAAAATCTAATAAAAGAAGCTTTAAAATAAAAAAAAAGAATAGAGAAAAAGTAGCTGTGGTGAAGGAATAATAAAATACTTTTCCTGTTCAGTATCACTTCCAAATCATCCAATAGCTTGTCAGAGATATCTAAAACGATCAAGGCCTTTTCATACTTAATTGTAATTTGAGTGATTTATTTAATTGGTGGTTTAATTTAGTGGTTAATTTGATTCAATAGAGTTGCATTCCTACCTGGTTAAGGAAAGGGATGATGGGGGGTAGCATTTTATCAATCACTTTAGATGGAAGGATGGGTTAATTTGATTGATTTCCTCATTTAACCCATACCTTTACAATTGTATTGTACACTTTAGTTTTAAAAATATGAGGAAATGTGGTGTATATGATTGTAAATTGGATTTGACCTGATGCATGGTTGGACTCAAAGAGAAGTCTTAAAGAGTTGATATCAATATGCCAGCAAGTATCCAGTTGGGCACCCCAGGGATCTGTACTTCGACCTCTATCCTTTAACATTTTTATCAATTACTTAGTTTAGGACATAGCTATCAGGTTTGCCGATGATGCAAAGTTGAGATGTGTAGTTAACAGGCTGGATGACAGAGCTAGGCTTCAAAATAATTTCAACTGGCTAGAACATTGGTTTGAATTGGACAAGATGAGATTCAGTAGTGATAAATGTAAAGTGTTATGAGGGTTCAAAGAATCAACTTCATAAGAATAATAGGAAGAAGCCATGGTTAGATACAAGTTGGTTTTTTTTTTTTTGAAAAAAATCTAGAGATTTTAATGGATTGCAAGCTCAATAGGAATTAGAAGTATGACATGATGTTAGAAGAAAAACCTGATGATGTATTAAACTCTATTAAGAGAATCAGTTTCTAAGAATACATAGGCATTTGTCCCTCTGTTCTTTCTCTTAGTCAGGTCACAGTTGAGTTCAGTTCTGAGTGTCTCAGATTAGAGAAAAATACTGATAATCTGGAGAGTATATAAAAGACAACCAGGAAGGTAAAGGTTCTTGAGTCCAAGTTATATGAGTATCAAAGTAAATGGGAATGTTTATTCCTAGAGAATAGATGACTCAGCAAAGATATGAAAGATGTGTTTAGGATTTGAAGAGCTATTGTGTGAAAGAGCAATTAGATTGTTTTGTCGGCCCTAGAAGACAGAATCAGGAGCAAAGGATAGAAATCACAAAGAGGAAAATTTAGTCTCTATGTCAGGAAAAACTTCCCAACAATTAGAGTAGCTCCAAAATGCAACAACTTCCTTAAGAGGTCATGGTTTTTCCCATTCATTGGAGGTCTTCAAGCAGAAAGTGAATGACTACTTGTTGACTAAGTTTTAATGTGGTTTCCTTTTGTGTAGAGGATAGATTATATGTCCATTGAGGTTCATTGTCATTCCAAATGACTGAACTATTCTCTTTAAGGTTACCAATAATCTTTTAATTGCTAAGTCAAAGTCCTTTTCTCAATTTTCATTCTCTGGAGCCTCATTGCTGTATTTGATGCCAACCATTTGCTTCTCTTGGATATTCTCTCCTCTCTGGGATTTCATGACTGCTTTCTTCTGATTCTCTTTTTATCCATCAGGGCAAATTATCTTAGTTCCCCATCCCCTTCCCTTGGGATTCTTATTCATTTCTTTTCACTGTATGCACTTCCTCTTTTGGTGACCTCATTACCTCCCATGGGTTCAATGATTATGCGCAAATAATGTAAACACCTATAGTCAACCTAACATTTCTTCTGACATCAATTCTTCTCTACTGCCACTTGACTGCTAGATAACTCAAAGTCATCATACCCAAAATAGAACTTGTCTTCCTCTACTGAACTTTCCCATCCTTCAACCATCCATGTTTCTGCTGAAGGCACCACCATCTGTTTAGTCTCTCAGTGTCTCAGTCTTGAATGTTAATTCCTTCTTGCAACACTCTTTTCTCAACCCTCAAATTCAACTCATTGCCAGGTCTTGTTAATTCTACATTCATAATATCTCTTACATCTCTTGCCTTCTTGTCACTCATACAACTTCTTCCCTACTTCAGACCCTTCTAATTCCTCACCTGGAGAATAGTAATAGCAACTTAATTGTCAGTTAGTCAAGAAGGATTTATTAAGCCCTTATTATGTGCCAGGAGATACACAAAAAGGTAAAAACAAGACCCCTGCTCTTAAAGAACTCACATCCTAATGAAGAAATTCATTCTAATGGCTTCTTGCTGCTAGTCATTCCCTTCTCTAATTCATTCTCCACAAAGCTGCAAAATCAATATTTATGAAACAAGTATCTATCTGCAATACTCTCTTACTGAAAGACCTTTAGTGCAGCAGTTCTCAACCTGTGGGTCGTGACCCCTTTGGGGGTCCCCTAAGACCATTGGAAAACACATATTTCTGATTGTCTTAGGAACCAAGACGCCGCTCCTCTTTCTGTCCCCAGGTGGGTCCGCCCACATGCAGATATGCCTACATATGAGTATTAAAGGGTCATGGCATTAGGAAGGTTGAGAACCACTGCAGTTTAGTGGCTCTCTGTTGCCTCTTGGATAAATGCTAATTCTTCAAGGTGGCATTTAAAACCCTCCATAATTTGACTCCTATCTACTTTTCCATATATTTCATATTATGTGCTTTCACACGCTCTCTATTCCAACCAAGCTGGATTACTAGCTGTTCCCTGAGTTTAACATTCCGTCTTCTGGTTCCATTCCTCCTCACAAGCTCCCCAACCTCTCCTTAAGACGCCCTTTGCTCTTACATTTGCTTCTTAAAAATCTCTCACATAGCTTCCTTCAATGATGGCCTAGCCATACTAGATCTAAACCTGTATTATAAAGTGGCAATCATCAAAATTATTTGGTACTAAGAAATAAAGTGGTGGATCAGTGGAATAGGTTAGGTGCACAAGACATAGTAGTAAGGGACTATAATAATCTATTGACTCCAGCTTCTGGGATAAGAATTTGCTATTTGACAAAAATTGCTGGGAAAACTGGAAAGTAGTGAGGTAGAAACACAGACCAAACATTTCACACCCTATACCAAAATAAGGTTGAAATGGGTACATGATTTAGATATAAGGGATGATACCGTTAGCAAATTACAAGAGCAAGGAATAGTTCACTTGTCAGACCTATGAAGAATTGATGAAGAAGGGAAGAATTTATGACCAAATAAGAGATAGAGAACATTATGAAATGCAAAATGGATAATTTATATTACATTAAATTAAAAAGTTTTTGCACAAATAAAACCAATGCAATCATTATTAGAAGAAAAACAGAAATCTGGGAAATAATTTTTATAGTCAGTTCTGATAAAGCCCTCATTTCTAAAATATATAGAGAATGGAGTCAAATTTATAAGAATACAAATCATTCCCAATTGATAAATGGTCAGAAGATATGAACAGGCAGTTTTCAAATGAAGAAATTAAAGTTATCTATAGTCATATGATAAAATGCTTTAAATCACTATTGATTAGAGAAATGCAAATTAAAACAACTCTGAGGTACCAACTCACTGCTATCAGATTGGCTAATAGTACAGAAAAAGAAAATGATATATGTTGGAGAAGATGTGGGAAAATTGAAACACTAATGCATCGTTCATGGAGTTGTAAACTGATCCAACCATTCTAGAGAGCAACTTGGATCCAACCATTCTATAGAGCTATAAAACTGTGCATACTCTTTGAACCAAGCAATGTCACTACTAGGTCTTTCTCCCAGAGAAAAGGAAAAAAGACCCACATGTACAAAAATGTTTACAGCAGCTTTTTTTTGTGGTGGCCAACAATTGGAAATTGAGGAGATGCTCATCAATTGGGGAATGACTGAATAATTGAATGTGGTATACGAACGTAATGGAATATTGAAATGATGAGCAGGTGGATTTCAGAAAAACCTGGAAAGACTTATATGAACTGATGCTGAGTGAAGTGAACAGAACCGAGAGAATAGTGTCCATAGCAACAGCAACATTGTGTGCCAATTAATTATAATATTATAAATATAATATAATAAATAGTATAATTATATGCAATATAATTAGAAATATAAATAATAATATGATAAGACTTTGCTCTTTTCAGCAAAACAATGATCCATGACAATTCCAAAAGACTCATGATGAAAAATGCTAACTACATCCAGAGAAAGAATTATGGAGTCTGAATGCAGATAAAAGCAGACTGTTTTCACTTTTTTGTTTTTTTTCCTCATGTTTTTCCCTTTTGTTCTAATTCTTCTTTCATAACATGACTAATGTGGAAATATGTTTAAGATGATTGTACGTGTATAACTATATCAGATTGCTTGCTGTCTTGGAAGGAGTTGGGAAGGAGGGAGAAAAATTCAGAATGCTAAATTTTACAAAAATGAATGTTGAAAACTATCTTTACATGCAATTGGAAAAAATAAAATACTATTAAGAAAAAAACCCAGTTTCTTTCAAGAGCCTCCTTCAAAACTTTGTTCAGATGCCACCTTCTCACCTTCCTCAAATTATCTTCACTGATTTTTGGAATTTCAGTTTTACTTGACCTCAATTGCCATTTAATCAAATTTATATCTGAAAGAGTATCTTTTCTATAGCACACATAATAAAGGGTCATCTAGCTTTTGTTTAAAGACTCCCAGTAAGGGAATTTCCTCCCTCTAGGAATTCCAGTTTTGGAAGTTTCATCTTAGATCAAGCCTCTCCTTTTAACTTCTACCCATTTCTCACAATTCTCCCTTCTCTTCTATGTGACAGGTCTTTAACCATTTAAAGGCAGATTTCTAATATGTCCCCCAGGAGTCTTCTTTTATCCAGTATAAACATTCCCAGTTCCTCAAGCTAATCCTTGAAGAGTGTTCACTCGAGTCTGTCATCTTGTATGTACTTATCCACATGCATGATAAAATGTCTCATTAAACTATAATGATGGTCTTTGAGGCCAGGGACCATTTTGTTTTTGTTTTATTATCACCAGAACCTAGTGTAGTGCCTTGCATATAGCAATGATAGGGATCCGTGCTGGATCTCTGATTTCATTGATATAGGAAATTCCTAGGTGAGGAAACTACCTCTTACCAATGTAGATAGGCATCTTCTCTGCATGATGTATTGTTAAATTACTTGACTACCATCACACAGTCAGTATGTTTTGGAAGTGAGATTTAAAACCAAAGCCTTCTTGGTTTCAAGGCAAACTCTCTAACCATTATGGTACCTTGCCACTATGCCATGCTGTCTATGGCTTGCACTTGATGTTTGGATTCAGCTAGAACTAAATATTTTCTTTTTAGCCTTGCTGGCTGAGGTCATGGTCCATGCCTAGGGAGATCCATAACCCACACACCAGTCATTTCACTCCCCAAGCTTAGGTCAGCTCTCCTGGTGGCATGCACCTGCTACAACTTTCCTTCCCTTTATGGAATTTGTTAAACCCTAGATCACCTTCAGTATATTCCAACAAACATTTATTAAGTAACTATTATTTTCAAGACTCTGTGTTTGGTGCTGGGAACAAAATTAAAATAAGGCAGTATCTTTCTCTCAAGGAGCTGGAGTTCTTTTTTGAGAAGAGACAGAGCCCCCTGCTTCTGCTTCCTGAAAGCCACATATTATCTTTCCTTGGTATTTTAAAAAGCTCTTTCTTATTACATTGTACTAAAAGGAAGCACATGGAAGACGTGTTTGGTTGTATGCAAAAGCAGAGACAAGGGGAACAACTTTCTCATCAGCGCAAGGCATAATTCTTTTTATTTACTGTCTTCATAGAGCTAAAGCCTAAAGCTTGAAATATGCTTTGAGGTTCCCTGCCGATAACTGCAACAGAGATGTGTAGCATGATTAATATCCGGAATTAAGATTATGGTTGACTCTCCAGCACTGACTTGATTTCTTTTATAATGAGCCTTTCTTATTCGGTAGCTTTTGTTTGAGAATTTCACGATTCTTCATAAAGATTTTTTTTTAACCAGGTAACAATATTTTACGTTCCTTTTGAGGTGGAGGGTTTGAAGCCCTGGGAAGTTCAGAAAGGCTGCACAGTAAGTATCCTAGCCTTTCATTTTTTACATCCAAAAGGCAGCAAGTGTTTCAATGTACAGCCTATATATAAATGTGCATGCCATGACTGAAAGGGGTGGATTTGTCTCTGTGGTGATCAATAATACAAACAAGAAAGGCAAAGCCTATGCTTGCTCCTTTTCACATAACTAAGCTAAAGGACAGTAGATTTCAGGGTCAGGTAGATGCAACACCTGGCAGTAAGTGGAAAATAATTTTTTTCTATCTTTCAGCCCCTTGGCATGCCTTCCATCATATACCCATGAAGGGATATTAGGATGGGCCTGTGGCATCCATGTTTTATCAATGCTCCCAAGCTTTGGATCTGCAAACTCAGTGCTATCAATAGTAAAACCAAGGCATGAATAGAGGTATAATTTTATACCTGGTGAGAAAAAAGGAACTAAAATGATTTTCTTCCCCTCCCTCCTGATCCTAGCCTTAGATTGATTTTTTTCCTCCTACCCAACTCCCAACCCTGACCAGAAAAACTCAGGAATTACAGGGATAGATATATATTTCTTTCTTTCTATTTTTTTTCTTTTTTTCTTTTTGGAGAGGGGAGGATAGGGCAATTGGGGTTAAGTGACTTGCCCAAGGTCACAGGACTAGTAAGTGTTAAGTGTCTAAGGCTGGATTTGAACTCAGGTCCTCTTGACTCCAGAGCTGGTGCTCTATTCACTGTGCCACCTAGGCACCCCTAGATCTATATTTCTTGCTCATTAGACATGTGAAAATAAAGTTAGAGGTTAGGGAATGGGGAAGTTAATAATAAAAACAAAAACAATGATAATGCTTATATAATACTCAAGGTTTCCAAGAGCACTTTGAATTTATCATCTCATTTGATTTTCCCAACAATCCTGTGAGGTAGGTTTTATTATTGATGCCATTTTTATAGAGGAAAGTCAGGCCACAAGAGGTTAAGTGACTTGCCCAGGGTCATGCAATTAAGAATTTAGGGAAGGATTTGAACTCAGGTCTTCCCGACTCCAACTCCAGCATTCTATCCATTATGCCACCTAATGCTCCAGACGGATTTTTTCACTCCTTTAGACACATTGTTTAAGTCATGTCTAACTCTTTGTGACCTCATTTGAGGTTTTCTTGGCAAAGCTATTGGAGTGGCTTGCCACTTCCCTTTCTAGTTTGTTTTACAGATAAGGAAACCGAGGCAAACAGAGTTAAGTGACTTGTCCAAGGTCACACAGGCAGTAAGTGTCTGAGGCCAAATTTGAACTCATGAAGATGCAGCCCTGGTGCTCTATACACTGTGCCACCTAGTTGCCCGTCCTGGGACAGAATTAAAGCCTCACCCAAACTCTGTAATGCTAATTTCTGAAGTTATCTTTTCCCTCCTCTTCTTTTCCCTCTTCCTTCTGTTCATACCTCTCCCATACATGTATTGCTACCCTCATCTGCAATCTCTAGAGCTGATTTAAATGATAAAGATGGTGGATGGGGAATGTTTCAGCAATCATATACCAGCCACACATAATTTTGATGTGCTAAAAGCCCCTACTGAGAACACCAGCCATTAATTAAATGAACAACTATTAAATTAAGAACAGAATTGTCAAGAAAACCACAATCTACTAATTTTCTCACAGTTATTGGACATTAGCCAGTTGTCTGACAATTTCACATTCCAGCAGACATTGTGAGACTCCATGTGTATGCGAAAGTTTATGGAAAACTCTAAGATATTGTATTAAAGTAAGATATCATTCTTCTTTTAATACATGATTGTGTATTTTGGTCCTTGGCATTATGTGCTATCTTTTTCTCTTCCAGTGTTTTATTACATTTATTATAATGTTACAATAAATTATATAGTTTTAATTTTGTGAAAACGTTTAGAAAGAGGCAAATTAGTTAAAAATGTGGAGAAGTAGGAAAATGAAATCTTCATTTTAAAATTTAAATTAGTTTTTTCATTTTAAACGTAAATTTAAAATGAGTTAATTGGCCAATGTTAGTTAACTGACATGAGTTAGAAAGCTCATGAAATTCTTTCATTTTTGTCGATTTTGTGAGCACAAAGTGGAATAGATAAGAGGGCATCAGGATTTCTGGTCCCCCACATCTTGGCTTTTGATAATTTTCAGGGGGCATTTTATTTCCTGATCTTTGATCAGAAAATTATTATCTTTCACTTCAGTATGTAATTTTATAAAGTTGGCTGTATCCTCACGTCAGATTTTTTTTAATTTAAAATTTTTTTTTTTTTTTTAGCATAATGAACCTTTGATTTTCTGTTGGAACTCAATGGAAAAATGGAATTCCCTTAGCAGAAAATCAGTTTACATAAAAATTGTGCCAAAATTGCATCAAGTAAGTGAGCTTTTCGATATTCATATAAGTGAAACATAGAGGTCTGCAATTGCTACTTTTTAAAAATAAATAATTGTTAGACAAGTCTGTTTTTTTTAAACTTTTAAAAAGTAAATTAATTTGAAGTCTACCCTGGCTTCACCCTCGTTTAGGCACATGGCCAATATATGACTCAGAACAGTGGCAGGAGCCATATAATAGCTTCACCCTTGGAGATTTCATGGGGCAGAATGGTAACCACAGGGGCAAAGGGGCACTTCTTTACAACAGTGCCTTTCATTGGTGCAGACGGTCAACTGGAGGACAACACACAATGTTACAGGCTAGATATATATTTCTAATGTCTCAGATATTTGGCAAGAAGAAGCATATGCAAAAAAATGGACTTTGAAAAAGTTGTAGAGTCCAAAATAAAATGATCCATGTTGCTACAAGGCTCTATATTCAATTATTAAATGGAATTCCCTGGATAGAAGGAAACAAAAGAGGCCAAACATAGATTGCAAGTGAAAAACACCACCACCAAAGAATGTTTAACCGATGGGTCTTCTAAGATTTTTCCACTGTGTCTACTGGTGTATTTTTTTTTTAAATGTTACTTCCTTCATTTTATGGCAATGTATTTTATACCAATCATCTCTACTTACTCCTCTCCCATTTCTAACACAATTCTAATTCTCTTTCGGGATGATTGTATATTCAGGACCACCTATTAAGCTAACTTCCAGGGTTGGTTCTAATACTTCACTAAATCAAAAGCACTTTAGAGATACTGACCTTACTTCTCACAGAGAAGAAAAAAATGTAGTTGTTCAATTTTTAAAACTTGGTGAATAAAGTAAGGGAATTTACTAGGTGACTTCTTAGTTAATAAAAGAAAATTCCCTTTCATTAAATTGATGCTTCCTATATGAATTAATCAGATTCAAAAGCACATTACTTCCTATAAGACCTTAGTTCTTGATGTATAGGGGCACAGGGATGTTACCCTCTACAGAGAGAGACTCATAACAGCATTAATTGTAGTTGAGAATGAGAACCATAGGCTTTTATTCTGTGCCTAATGTTGGAGCTATCAGACCATATCCAGTTGCAATAAAGAACTATCCCAAATACCTATTTTAGACAATAATAGTGATAAAATCAATAATTCATATTTTCCTTTGGTTTCTGAAGCCCAGCATATCACTTTTTTTTCCTAATGCAGGCTATACTTCCCTTTCCCCTGAATCGTCTTTTTCCCTTTCCTCAATTTTATATGCTCACTATTTTTGGAGATTATTTATGCCATGTTATTTCCTCTAGATTCTATGGTATTGACTCCCTAGTGATTATGAAGACTCATTTTGCATTAAGTTGTTAATTGCTTAGAATCTTTTTACTTTGGGAAAACCATAATATTGGACTGACACATAGATGTTAGATGACTGTAAATATGACTACCTGGAAATAATTTGCAATAGCACTTTGATACTTGGATAGTTTGTCAGATTTTGACCATAGTGCTCCGGGTACGCCCTTCCAATGATTTACATTTCGGGTCGTTCATGCTTTTAAATCCTGCTTTTGGAGGTGGCTCTAATGCTAGTTTAGTTCAGGTTTGATGCTGGGACTTTGAAAGTCACTGAATAGTTAGCAAAAGAAGGTTTAGTTTGCTCAGCAAGAATGTGCAACAAGGATACGGAGGCAATTGGCTTCTCTGAATGTACCGTTATCTTCCAGTCATCATATAGAAATGATGTGTCTGGTTATTAGGGCATTTGATGAAAGCCATGGAGACTCAGAAGACTTCAGAAAATTATGAAGGGGCTGAGATTCCACGTGGCTGGGACTTTATTGTGCCCTTATGCCCTCCACCAACAATGCATTAGTTTTCCAATATTCCCATATCTCCTCCAGCATTTATCATTTTCCTGTTTTGTCATGTTAGCCAATCTGGCCAGTGAGATGTGATACGTCAGAGTTGTTTTGATTTGCATTTCTCTAATCAATAGTGATTTAGAGCATTTTTTCATATGATAAAATATATCATTAATTTCTCCCCCTGAAAACTGCCTGGTCACATCCTTTGACTACTTATCAATTGGGGAATAATTTATATTCTTACATATTTGACTCACTTTTCTGCATATTTTAGAAATGAGGCATTTATCAGAGACACTGGCCGTAGGCGACAAGGAGCCTTTGTCTGGGAAGCTAGGGCCAATTAAGTCCTGGGGCAGATTTGTCTCCTATTATGGAAAACTAATTCCAGTTAGCAGAAGGAAAGAGAAGGGGCCTGGGCCTACCCCATGTTAGAAGTGTGCGTGCGTGCGTGCGTGCATGTGTGTGTATGTGTGTGTGTGTGTGTGTGTTTGGTGGTGGTGGGGTATGATGCTAGATATTAATCCTTTTACATTTGTATACCTCTCCAATAAATCCTGTATCAGGGATTCACCTGATGTTCTGGGGGACTTTCTCTCCATCTCTTTGACATTATGTGGTTGCCATTAGGCCATTCATCATTAAACTTGGTTTTTGCCACGTGAAAGACCCAACTTCTATTTTATATATTTTGCCCTCAGTATGTTTTTGGTAGAAGTATAGGACATGCCATTTCTCCTTTTCTATTGAACAAGATAAAGGAAGGCACTTAGAAATGTTCTTAGCTTATCTTTGGATGTCCAAGTGGTCTTTAGAACAACTTCAGGAGTAAGTGTCCTTGGGCCTTGAAAGAGAAGAGAAAATATCTGAGATTTTTTTTAAAGGAATAATGATATTATATAATAATTCATGCAACTCCTAATGGTTTCAAAAGTATTTCACTACAACAACCCCGTGAGGGAGTTAGTATGAGTATTTTTTAGTACCCATTTTGCAGATGAAGAAGGTGAGACTCATTAAAGACTTACCATGGTCTTATAGTTAGTAAGTTTAGGAGCTAGTATTTTCACAACTTCTGTATATGAACAGAATGTTTACTACTTAGAGAATGATACGATGTGATTAGTATTTAGTAGTAGACAGTTTCTTCCTGTGGCAGAAGACGAAGATGTGAATGTGGATTTTAGAGCTGTATCACTCCCACAAAGAAGATGAGAAATTAATCCTTTTCAGTTTCTGAAGTCCTTATCATTCTTTCTGAAAGGGAGCATAGTGGGGCTAATTGTATTTGTTTAAAGAGGAGCAACTTCTGCTTCTCCAAAAGTGACAGATCTAACACTCCTGTTAGATCACAAGGTTCATGGGCTGCTGAACTCTAAAGTTCTTGGCAATTCTGGCTCTCAGATCTCACTAGGTATGAAATCCTTGGACTACAGCAGGACTTCCTCTTTTTAGTTCAACCCCAAGAGAAATGGAAAACGTGAGTCATCCCTCCTCCTGGTCCCTCCGCCCTCATCCCCCTGGGCCTCCACCAAAGCTATACAGGCTTCCTTTTACACTTTGTTTTAGAAAGTTCCTTTGAGTTTTCATTTTAAGATGTTAAGTGTTTTTCCCATTCTTGCCTCTCCACATGTTAGACACAGACTAAAAGGAGAAGGAGAAAAGAATAATATATTTATTAGACTTGGAGAGAGCTCCCTTCTTAGTCCTTCCTGCTTTCCCAGGTGCCTATCCACTGAAAGGTTCTCTAAATACATTCTTCTGAGTGACATAGCCCTGCTAGATAGGGTCAATTCAAGTCCTTTCTGTTTTCCACCTGGAGAAAAGAATGGAATGCTCGTCTGGGGAAGACAGGTGAGCTGTACATTTTCAAATCAGATATGATTTTTAAAAGTAATCACTTCTATGGGGGCTTAACTACTGTTCATTTGTTCTTAGTCACACTGTCAATAGGACTCCTCTGGCTTGTCCAAAAAAAAAAAAAAGAAAAAAGCTCACGTGTTGGAAAATCTTTGCATACTCTCATTTGTGATTAGGGAAAGAGAGAAGTGACCACTTTTCCATACTCCTCATGAAAACCTCTCAGTTCCCCCCTTTTATTAGGAGCTGAAAGGAATCTCAAGGAGTGATAGATACTTTCAAAAGAAAAGGAGCAACATGGAGAAGTGCTCATCTTCCTGAAACCTCTATTGTTCAGTGATGCCGCATGTTAGACATTAAAGGTTTGAATACTCATCATCATATTTTATTGAAGTTGGTGATAATTTACTGATTATCTGCAATGGGTTTCTGAAAAATATTTCTCTTTCCATTAAGGATTTCATTTTCAGCATTTGCTTGTCAGTTAAATCCTCACATCATTAATGTAACTTCTCATCATAGGCAGAACTGAATATTCATGCCTAGCTCAAATCACTGTTATTTTGGCCTCTTACTTTTCTTCCCCCTGATCCTGTAGATTGTTAACCCGTCACTTACAGCAGTTATTGAATTCACAGAGCCTGCTGATGACTTCAAGTGTACGATAGACATTGTTCTTTTTCTCTGTAGCCAGGTCCTACTCCTTCTACCCTTTTTCTCTTGCTGTGCCCTCTTCTTCTTCCCCACTTCCCTGCTCAGCACACACACACGCACGCACACACACACACGCACGCACGCATGCACACGCATGTACACATCGGGTCCTATCAGACAAGTAAGCCTTCTGCTCTACGTAAGACACATTAACTCTTTCCATTTGTGGATTTCCATCCCCAGGGTCAGTCATCTGCAGGGAGCACTAAATGTGAGCACTAAATAAAAACTGATTACTGATCATCCCATTTTACCATACCTCCCTCACTCTTAGGGAGTGCTTTTTTTCACCTGGGAGATTTCTGGAAATATTTCCCATTTTGACTCTTTAAGCAGAGCTTGAGGCTACAGAATATAAGTCCAGGCTTTGGACAGGATGACCTCCAAAAACTCTCCTAGCTCTCAGATGGTTTGATTCCATGATTTTGTTTGTCTTCTGCTTTTTTTCCTAGGTATCCAACTAAGAGAGATGGCATTAATGTTGCCAGACTTGCATTGTACATTCCTTCTATCCCTTGTGCTATCTTAATGCTATCTTGTAATCTGTGTCGGTAATGTGACCTAGTAATAGAGGGACGGCCTTAGCATCACCAAGTACTGGGTTTGGTGTCAGCTTCTGATATGTAATAGTTTTATGGCCCTGGAAAATTTTCAATGTCCCCAGTCAACTCAGATCATTTGCTGCAGAGGGATTGCCAGTCTTCAGTGCCCACCTCCTTCATCGTCAGCACCTTCTATGGAATTCCTTCACTAGTGGTTCCCTAAATCAATGAAATCATGTCTGGATAAAAAAATAATCTATATGCCAATGTGATATTTTTATATATCATGGAATACCTTGATTGTAAACTCCTAGAGGGCAGGTATTGTACATGTTGTATATGGTGCCTGTGGGACTCAATGAATCTAAATTTCCCTCATTTAAATTACTCCCTGGTGGCACATTAAATGTTTCAGGTCACTATGAACCATTTAATGCCTAATTTACTGCTTGGACAATTACTTAGCTATTGGGGAGAATAGAGTCCAATTACTATTAAATACCACCAACAAATTGGCCTTATTGTTCTTAAAGTACCTAGTAAAAATACATATAAAGCAGTAGGTTCCCAATATGAATTGATGATGGCTTTTCATCTCCATGGTCAGAAACCGTCACAAGCTGCTTAGTAGGCAACTTCTTTTGCAAATTGTTTTTAATACAGTCAAACTTGATTCATTTTCACTTTGCTAATCTGCAGATACAATAATTCTCACACAAAACCCAGCAGTCTCACTCTGCTCTCAGGAAAGGTTATTAATCGTAGAGGGCTGTCATGAGATCTCATATTAAAAAGACTTCATTACTTTTACAAAAGATACTCTAGTACATTTACTGGCCTATTACCAAATAATCTCATAAATAATTAAAACTCAAGTCCATTTATCAGGGAGAAAGAACAGAGTCCTTTGGGGACTGTGACATCATGGCTGTTCCTCCTGATTTTCACTTTCATATTCATCCCGCTTGAGAATCTGTAGTCATCTTCATTATAGTTCTGAATTAGCATGGTATTACTGTATTAAAAGACAGCTTAAAAGAAGAAATGGTCTTGTGGCATGCCTGGGGACATCTTGAAAAAAAGAAATATCCCACAAAAAAGTTGAATAAGTGTCTTGCTGTGTTTAAAGAATAAAAGATAATCACTTTTGTTTCCAATTTGTGTGCCCCCTCCCTTCAAATTAAGTCCTATACTACAATTGCAGTTCAATTAACAGAACAGACTGAGAATGAGTCTATAAATGGCAAACTGTTATAAATTTGCCATACAAATGATGGGTTAACAATCTATCTGGGGAAAAAAAAAAAGCAACAGGCCAAAATAACAGTGATTTGATCTAGGCATGAATATTCAGTTCTGCCAATGATGAGAAGTTACATTAATGATGTGAGGATTTAACTGACAAGCAAATGCTGGGAATCAAATTCTTAATGGAAAGGGAAATATTGTTCAGGAGCCCATTGTGGATAATAAGTAAATTATTACCAACTTTAGCAACACATGATGATCAGCCTAACTCATCATGCACACTTAAGCAATAAATTTGATGTTTCCATTTACGACCTATGCACCCTGCAGACAAATACACTAGATGGAATTTAGGAATTACCTCATTAGCCCAGTAACCTACCTTCTAATTCTGTATGACTTGGCCCCTTGAGAGCTGTGGGAGCTTGAATTTCTTATAGGTTCAAGATCACTGGAGAGTTAGAAGATCTGAGTTTGAATAACAGCTGTATTGGCAATGTGATCTTGGACGAGAGCTATATGTCTCCTCCCTGTGACTCAGTCCCCTGATCTATGACATGAGGGGCTTCGACTAGATCAGTCCCTCAAAAGCCATCTTGTCTGACCCATACCTGGTCAAGAATCTCCTCTACAAGGAAACTGATAAGTCATTATCTACCCTTTTTTCAGACAAGGAAGAACCCATTTCCTCCAGAGACCACTCATGCCACTTTTGCTGAACTTGGTTTGTTAGGAAGTTTCCTCTTATATTTTATTTCCTCCTATATCTAACTCTCTGCACCTTCAAATTATTATATCCAGTACTTCTCTTTGCTAAGGGCTAAGGAGAATAAGTGTAGTCTGTCTTTAGTCCTTCAGAGACTTGAAGATATCTATTATATCTGCTTTACTTCTCCTCCCTTCCAGACTAAACATTCCACATGCCTTCACCTAATGTTCATGTGATATGTATGACCTTCAGAGCTCTCACCACCCCATTGACTCCTCCTCTGTAACTCCAGCTCATCAATGTCCCTCCTACAGTGTGGCATACAGAATTGAACCGTGTGTAGGCTGAACAGGGTAGACTGCAGTGACTGGGCTTCTTTTATAGAAAAGCAGCCTAAGAATGATTTAGACTTTTTGGTGGAAAAAATAAACACCTCTCATGTTTCTTCCGGCTCAAAATCTCTAATTGTAATATACTATGTATATGATTATATTTTGTATAAAAATCAATGAATCAATCAACAAATACCTGATATCTGCCAGGCACTGTGCTAAAGATACAAAAAGAGGCAAAAGACAGTCTCTCCCCTAAAGGACTTATAAACTAATGGATCACGTCTGATTCATTGCTGTTTAATGTCCTCCAGGTACAGAATAAAAAAGTGCATTTTCTTTACAATAACATCAGAAGTGTGTTTTATCTCAAATTCAATACATCAAAAACGGAACTTTTTATTTCCTAAAAGGCTTAGTGGATAGAAGCATGGTCTTGGAGTTAGGATGAACTGGGTTCAAGTGATGCCTTTGACTTTTACTTTGTGGCCCTAGGCAATTCCTTTACCTCTCAGTACCCCAGCCCACTTCATAAGACTGTAAGATTCAGAAGACTTGCCAATCTACATTGATTAATCCAATTTCCTCACTGGAAGCTCCCTAGGTGTTTAAATCACACACCTGGAATTTTCCCTGATTGTCCCATTGCTGCTCCCCTCCTCCAAACAAAACAAAAACAAAAACAACCATTTCCTCTTATACCCTTTCTTTTTATGTTACTGGTACTACTATTTTTCTACATACCCATTGCCAATCTTGTCCATTGTTCCTTCTCAGTCATTCTTAAAAATTTTCCTATGACTATATTTCTACAAACATCACTATTTTATTCAGATTCTTCCGATTTCATCCCTGGACTATTATAGCAGCCTCCTAATTGATCTGCTTGACTGTATTTTATCTTTCCTCTCCATTGCATGGATCTGGACTAACCTTTATGTTTGACCAATTCCTAAACCAGCACAGCACTTGGCACATAGTAGGCTCTTGTTCAAGACTTGTTCATTAATTGGTTGATTATGGTTGCTCTCTGTTTAAATGCTCCTAGTGACTCCCTAGGGTCTACCAAAAAATTACAAATTCCTTAGCTTGATATTCAAATGCCTCCACAATGTTATTCCAGTGAACTTTTCCAGTTTAATCTCCCATTTTGCCTCCTACACAAACCCTAAACTACCACCAAATAATTCTACTTGGACATTCATTATGCTTTCCTGCCTCTGTGCATTTCCTTATGTTCCTCTCTGTCTGGATTATCTTTCCCTAAGACACTGTCTTTCAAAATTTCACCCATTCTCTAAGTCCCAGGTCACATTTCTACTTCTTCCTTGGTATCTTTAACAACCACCTTGGTTCAAAGTGATACCTCTCTCTTTCTGTCCTCCTAAAACACTAAGTTGGTATTTGCCCACATGCCATGGATTAAGCCTTGTGATTACGTACATACAGATCTTCTCTTCCCTGGAACCACATATACATAGTTTATATATGCCACGGTACTTAGAATAAGGGCTTTCCCATAGTAGATGATATGTAAAAATTTTCTCAATGGATGAATTCTTGTCCCTACACAGCAGTCATCTAATTAAACTTTATAGTAAGAAAAACATAAACTTAGAACCAGAAGGGACCCCAGAGTACAAACCCCTCATTTTATAGATGAAGAAACTGAGGCACAAAGGGGTTTCAGAGTCACAGAGTTAGGAAGTGTCTAGGGCCATATTTGAGCTCAGATCTTCCTGACTGCAAACTCAGTCCTCTATTCACAATGCTAATGGAATCAGTTTAGCCTTGGTGAGTTGGGTGGAGACTGGCTATGGCTCTTTTATGAAGATTTGTCCTTGTCTTAGGAATCTTTGAATGAGATTTTCTGAGCCATATTTTTCCACTGAATAAGGAGTGTGTTTCTGAGAAAAAAAATGCATTTATATTTTTCTTAAACAATTTAGCTGAAGGACATCATGTCCTTTAGGGTGTTTCCTGGACTTCAGTTTCTGATGTGGCAGTTCAATGTGGCAAGCTGACTAAAGATTTTCTAAAATGTAGAAAGTCTGAAAAACTAATTAGAGCAATGGATGGGGGGGGGGGGGATATTTTTGTCTAAATGCCTTAGAAACATTTTTCTAAATTATAATCTGAATGAGTTGAAATGATTGATATGGAAAAGCTATTGGTGACCTTTTTAGGGCATGGAGTAGGTAGAGCTTTCTAGGAAAAGGTCATAGGATCATAGACAGAGAGACAGAAGGGAGCTTGGAGTATACGTAGTCCACTTCCTTCATTTTATATGTGATAGAAGGTTGAGTAATGAGGACCCCATCCTGGGAGTGTATATAGAATGGTAAGCCTGTTTCCAGAAGTGGGTTCTTATTGACAGGTTCCCCATGTTGTACAAATTAGTAAGCAGAGACATTGAGAGGATAAGTGACTTGTCTAGGATCAAATAGGTAGTTAAATGATGAAAAGGGACTTGAATTTAGATCCTATGGAACCAGAGTCACTGCACTTTCTACTTTTTCCCTATAAACCCTATCAAAGTGAAATGCTGTGATGAAATGAATATGGATCCATCCATCCATCCATCCATCCATCCATCCATCCATCCATCCATCCATCTGTCCAATTATCTGTCCATCAATGCGCCAAAGATTTGATGTATCCATTCTGTACTTGTACTTAATCAAAAGTGATTAAGACATAACTCCTGTCTTCAAGACATTTATAACCTCGTGGAGGAGATAAACCATGCACTGACAACCAAAATATCAGAGAAGCGACAATGCCATAAAAAAGGTACCAACAAATTGCCATGGGACCTCAGAGAAGGGATGTCACTTTTACCTGAAAGTACGTGCATGCGTGTGTGTGTGTGTGTGTGTGTGTGTGTGTGCGCGCGCGCTTTATGTGTGTTTGTGTCTGTGTGAAGATGGGGCAGAAGGAGCAAGGAATGCTTCAAGGAGGCAATGTCATTTTAACTTGGCTTGGAAGAATAGGCAGGAATTTGGCAAGTGAGCATGGAAGGATAGAGAATGGCTCTGAACTCATTCCTTTTCTCTTTCATTTTCCCCCACTTCCACCCAAGTGCTTTGAGTGGTAGAGGAAGATAGAAAAGTGAGTCCACTAAATAGTTTTTTAACTAAAGTTTTCCAAGTTGACAGGATAAAATTGTTGGAAAGTAGATTAAAAATTTTAAAGTCAACTAGACCTCATATTTATTTTCCTTAAGCCATTTATGAATTCCTGTTTCATCCTGGTCTCATACATTTTTTCCCACCTCTGGTTGCGATAAAGATTCTTTGTATCTACGTCACTTTTCAATAACATTTTTCTTTTGTGATGCATCCTAGAATTTAAACTTTAACCTTTTGTGAGATTTGAGTGTCTATTAGCTG
This sequence comes from Pseudochirops corinnae, assembly GCA_028646515.1. NCBI lineage: Eukaryota > Metazoa > Chordata > Mammalia > Diprotodontia > Pseudocheiridae > Pseudochirops > Pseudochirops corinnae. The sequence goes on along the minus strand of CM053587.1, from coordinate 17,404,125 downwards.
CCTTAGAAAACAAAAACAGGTCTAAGATTCATAAGAAATTTCATTCTATGCATCTTACTACAGTGACAATTCTAGGAGGTTCCATTCTTTTCATTAGCAATGAAAACAGAATTTTTCACAGGATTGAGTATCAGAAGACTTATGGCTAGTATAAGTTCTGTTTTTAATTTGATTTATTAACCATGGAAGGTCACTGAATGTACGTCTCTGCGTCTCTGATTCCTCATCAATAAAACAAATTTCTTCCAATTCTGTAATTTAGCTTTAGTATTTGAACAACTCAAAGGGATTTTAGGGGTTTCACAACTGTTGCTTCTGCAATCCCAGGAGGGCTCTTGCCCTTTACAGAGAAGAAACTAGGAAGATGGGCCTTGGAAGGAGCTTAATCTGTTTAGAGACACCAGCAAATTCTGTTTCTGGATGGCCTGGGGGCTCCAGATTGCTTCCAAGAATCTCTGCTCACTTTCAGATCTGATAACATAGATCATGACACTTCATTCCACAGTCAGCTTATCCCAGGGGGACCCTATCTGACAGGAGCTCAGGCCTTGGAGGTCTAAGCTATTCTGGTGATTTCCAAAATGCCAAACTTTAGCACAAGCAAGGCATGTCTTTCCATTTAACAAATTTCATTCTGGAACTCATGGGGAATGGAAATCACCAGCCCATTAAATATGCCAATGTATTAGCTTACTATTCTCTTGAAGGTGTTAGGGTACAAGAGAATTTCCTGGCAGTGGATATTATTACACACTGGAATAGGTTACTGAGAAAAATTGTAGAATGTTTTTCCATGGAGCACCATAAAAATAGCAGAAAATAGCTCCTTTTTTCCCCCCTTCACTAGAATGGCTTATGTGTAGTTCCATCTAGAGAAAGAGGAATTGATTAACCAACTTCAGGTCAACCAAAGTTTGCTTATGATAGAGACAGAGAGATGGTATGGCTTTTGGAGACGTCTAGGATTTGTAGAGTCAACTTATCTCAAGGTAGACTATCTGAAAACATTCCTCCGAGGATAGCTGAAACTTTGTTGGAGTTACTCTAATATTGATCCAATGGTGTGTTCCTGGAGCAAGGAGGAAGGAGCGTAGGGATACTTTGGCATAATATTATTGGATATATGCTGGGGGAAGGTGATGTAGCAGTGCCAAATGGTCATAACATTCACACTAATGAAGTATGGACTTTGAGAAGCAATGTAGTATAATGGGTAGAATCAGGAAAACTCAAGTTTGATTTCCTTCTGCCTTTGAGACATACAAGCTGTGACATACAAGGTCACAAGTATGACATTGGGCCAGTCCCTTAATTTCCCTGAGTTGTCAGGACACCCCCTGCTGTAGCTACTTTGTGTATACAGTGAGGTCCTGAGGAGTATGAATGAATAATGGATTTCCCCTGAAGTGGTTGCATGTATTCGAATTCACACTATTCGAAGTTATAATTATGTAAAGTATGGTAATTGGTTACAGCCCAATGGAAATATGCAGTGTGAATTTGAATAATGCAACCACTTCAGGGGATTCATTACTTGTCCTAACCAAGACCTACCTTATCCTATATTTACTTTCCTGTGTGTTTGTTACTCTCTGCCAACTCGACCTCTTCCCTCCTTCCCCCCCAAAAATAGAATGTGAGCTTCTTGAGAGAAGAGACATGTTGTCCCCCTACCACAAGTAGAATGTGAGCTCAAGAGAAGAGACTATTATGTTTTTGTGATCACAGCTCAAGTTTTTAGCATAGTATCTGCCACAAAGAAGATGCTTACTTGTTGAACCGAGGTCTTGATTTTCTCATCTGTAAAATGGGAAAGATGATAATGCTTCCTTTGTAGCAATGTTCCAAGGATTAAATGGGATATGTTAAGCCTTTTGTAAGCCTTAATATGCTTTATAAAATGTGAGTTATTATTGTTGTCATTATTAAGAGGTGCCCCATTTTATGGAATAGTCCTCGTAAGCAGATGCTGACAGCTTAGGGGTAAGAATGAGGGGGAAGGGAGAGTAACAAACACATGAGGCACTTAACTTTCAGCTTGTGCCAGTCAATTGACTCTAAGGTTGAAACGTTTCAAAATCTGACCTTTCCTTTTTCTTATGGAAGTATCTGCAGCCTTAAGGAGAGAGATGGGAAGGGTACAAGACCTTTTGTCTTTGGTAACTTTATGAAGTAGGCATTTATGTTGAATTCTCTGTTGTTGAGTCAGCTGCCACCATATTGTACCTCTCCTTTCCTTGGTTCCTTTTCTCTTTTGTCTTGTTTACCCGTCTTGGTCCCAAAACTCATCTTGTGTTTATTATTCTTTTGGTCATAAATGAGTAGGAATTTTTATGGCTAAAAGATTGGGCTAACTAGAGAAGGCTGAAAGTTCTTAGCATAATGCTTAATACTTTATAATATTAAACAATCCCCACCAGGAAACAAACAAAAGGCATCTGTGTAATTTCATTAGATATCAAAAGAGCCTTAGAAGGCTAAATTGGAGATGCAATGCTGTCTCTCTTTATATATGATGACAAAGAGCCAATTCAGCTCTCAGTCAATTCAAATAAGCGCAGTCCTTTCAGAAAGTCTTTAAATTCAATGTAAAGGAAATTTTGTCTTCAGATACTACCAGCTCAGCTTCCAGAGGTTTCAATGGGAGCTGGACATGCAGAGCCAAGGGCTAATTTTGGCCCATGCATTTCGCCACTATGTCCTCTCGGGTGATCATTTTAGTTTCACTACAGTGTTTCCTCTAGCTATGAGAGTCACTGTTGGAAAGTTTAAAGCATTGAGGAGAGACTAAAATCCAAATCAATATTCCTTAGAACAAATAAAGCAAAAAAGGATTTAGATAGGAATGGTCTTCTTTCCAGGTCCCTGGAGTACAGATGGAGCTGTCTTGATAATTTTTTTTAAAAGGCCATAGGCATACACACACACACACACACACACACACATACATATACACATATACATACATACATACATACACACACACACACACACACACACACACACACATATATATATATGTTTTTTTAAAGGCTTCTTCCTCCCTCAGTTAGAAAGGTTTTAAGATGAAGACAGCAGGGTCATGTAGTACTGTTGTGTAGCTTGGAGTGAGAGATAAAAGACAGAGGGGATACTGCTCAATAGGCTGGTTTATTTCATTGCTCAAATGTTGATTGTTGTCATAAATTATTTGCAGTGAATTTGTTTTGCTTTCAGGTATGTTACATTTTGTACAAAAAGATAGCCTGTGTTCTGGGGAACTACCTAATTGAGTTGCAGTGCTTTCTGTTATTTCCCCCAAGCAACCGTTTTTTACAGATAGAACATTTGAAGGGAGAGTTTCTTGCCTGCAGATCTACAGGGCTCTGAAGATTACTCATTGTCCTTTGACTTTTGAGAACACTAAGTGACTCTTGCTGAAACTGATGACTGGGAGGAAACACTGAATTGAAAGAATATCCAAAAGCAAATTCGATGTAACTCTAATAAATGTTCATTTACTACTCTCTAAGAGAAATATTAGAAGTCAAGATGGAAACTTGTAGAAACATACTGGAACCTTGCTGGTCATGAAAGAACTAAATCTGATAAAAGGCAGAGTGCCATTTTGGACATAGTCCAAGGGAAGGTTTAGTTCCTGGCATACCAAAAAGATTTTTAGTTCCTGGCATACCAAAAGGATTTTATTAGAAGGCATTTGCTCTTAGGAAATGGTGCAGTGGCATAGATGTCTATGACAGTGTTATAATAGGATTGCAAATGCTTTCCATGGTATATTCTTGATCAGTAAATAAAGAATTTCTGAAGAAACTCAAAGAATGTAAAAGGGAAAAACCAGAAAGAAAAAAGAGAGTCTCAACTGCATAACTTACACACTCAAATGATGGAGTGAACTTACTGGGGAAAGTAGAGGTTAGGTATTCAATGCCATTATATTGTGCCTACTAAAGAAAGAAGTCTACTTGAATGGGCAAAGATCTTTGACATTTTTGGAGAGATTACGTCTACTTCTCTGTCTCATTCTATCCCACAACCTCTATTATTAGGAGATTTCACATGGACCATGTGGCAGCTACCTTCATCTCTGGACCCTGCTTTGAGCACAGTATTCATGCTGATAAGACATCTTGGTCCATAAAATATTTACTGCCTTCTTAGTGAGGTATACTCATTTTTAACTGTTTTCCTTTCTTGTGTGCTTTATTTTTTCACGTGTTGTCAACATGATATTTAAAACTACCACCAACAAAGATTTATTGAATGGGTAATGAGGATCTTAAAACATGGGAGAGTTTGTTGAGAAACAGTGGGATAGAAGGTTAAACAGGTAGGTTAGGGCCAGACTAGATTGGGTTTTAGATGGCATAGTAAAGAGCTTAGATTTTATACTATAGTCAATGGAGCTTTTTGTTTGTTTGTTTGTTTCCTTTAGAGAAGAGAAATAAGATGCAAGTAGAATTTTGCAAATAAGAATGTGGTAGAACTGTCCAGGATGAATTGAGGAGAGAAACTAGACTCAGAGAAGACAGAAAGCTACTGTTACAGTTTGATCATGGGCAATAAAGGCCAGGACTCATTTCAGGTATGTCCCCCCCAAAATATATTTTCTGTGTTTTGGTCATAGAGAATACCACAATGTACTCTGATAGTCCCTTAACCTCAATGGTTCAAGAAAATACGGGGCATTGCAAAATTCATTTTAGAGATTATGGCTTAATTGAAAACCATCCAATTTGACAAAAATATGAAAGAACCAATTTAAGCAGAGAAAGGGATAGTAGATATTATGAAGAACAGATGCTCAATTTTCTTAATCCATTAAAGTAGAAAATAAAAACAACTCACTCATTCAGGCCTTAATTAAAGAGAAGAAATTTATAATTTAGAATTGCAAAGATGGACAAGATGTGTTTTTTTTTAGGCTGTTACTACTTTTTCTTAGTGTCTTGGCTAATCATGAACTTTAGGGAGCTTATGTCCCACTGCACTCCTTGCCTTGACCATTTGCCATTGAATCAAGACTCCACGTTGCCTTTCCTGAGAAAACAGAGGTGGGGCAGGCGGCCCATTAATGTTCCTGGCTAACCCCTTAGCTTGCTGGCAGCTCATTGCTGCTGTTTACATTTCTATGGCTGACTTTCCAAAAGGTTATTATAGAGCACAGAGTTTTAACTAAACAAGAGTCCTGATTTCTCTAAATGCTGGTCTACAAAGTCTACTTCTGTTAGCATTTGGTTGGGTTCTTTTATGCACTTTCCTTGCTGTAGTTACCATGTCCTTCAAAGCCCTGTCATCTGCGGTACTTTACATTTCCGAATGTCTCTTTAAGTTAAAGCATCGTCTAGGACTTGGTAGAACTGGCAGACTCTGACATTACATGTTGTATTATTCATTGTTTGGCGACTAGTCTGCATATCTGTGGTAAAAACAAACACGATGCCTCTCAGCTCATTTCAGACCATTCATTACTTTTCTATGAATGGCTTTATGAAAATGTGAAGCCCTCTTTATAGAATGTAAGAAGCTATGGAGCCGCAGAATCAGTACCAGCTCAGACTTTCATAATATGAATTTCATGTTGAATCACAACTTTAGTTCAGAGCAGCTCAGTAAAGTTCTTATTTCAAATCTATACAGATTAAAGGTATTTGGGTTTGACTGCTCCATTTTCCTTTTCATTACGTAGTCTGGAGCCAGCCAGTATTCATCTTTAGCCATGAAATTTGAACAGAAAAATCAAGTTTTATACGGCTAATACTTCATTTCTACTCATTAAGATGAGGGAACAGAGAAATTTCCGCACATGTTGGCTTTGCTTCATAAATGTGCCAGTAGGTGTTGCTCTGTTAGTACTAATGCTGACTCCTTTGATATGAAACAAACTGGTCTTTGTTTATGATGAGGGGGATCCAAAAACAATCCTAATTTGAACTTGTATATTCCTTTTAAAGAGACAATACCTTTCCACCAATACTTAGGGCCTTATATAATAATTTTGCTGCCAAAACAACCTTTGAACTAAGACACATGGCCAATCCTGAGTCAAATCATTGGATAATTTCTTAGTTTCATGAGGATTAGAAACTAGTATTAGATTTGACTTCTGTGAAGAAATCTTGGCCTTTGGGGTGGAGTAGGGAACCGAGTGATTCCTAATTTGTTCAAATAGAAAATAAGCCACTTTTTTCACTCTTTGTTTCCCTCATGTGTTTATTACCTCCACAGTACATATTCTTATCTTCTTAGAATCCTAAACCCACATTTTTAAAAATACGAATGCCTCTGTGTTTGTTGTAGGCTTCCAGGCACAGATAACCTTAGAAGCATTTTCTTGTTTGTCTGCCAAACAAGTGGAAAGCTTGTGTGAATTTATCCAGGACCTACAGAATTTAACTCTTTACACTATACCTAAGCATTTCAAGCATGTTTACATTGGGAAATGTTTTCCTGTTCCTGTGTGTAGGCAGAAACAAATGATTTCCTTGTGTTCACCTCACTGACCCTGCCGCCTGTACTAATTATTACACAGAGATAACAGACGCGGCTACTTCTGGGTTTGACTTAAATTTATTCATCAAAGATTCAAACTTTGAAGTGTCAGATACTTGTGAATTCTTTGCTTGAGGAAAGGTTTCTGAAAAAAATGAAAATTTCAATACTTCAGGGGGTCTCTGATCCCTTTCATGGGAGTACTCTGTCAAATGGTATAGACCATACCCCTATCCCATCTTTTGTGCTGTGTACCTCTTGTCCACATCTTATAAGTCCTTCACAGAGGAGCCACCCGATGTGCTGTGGGCCCGCCCATTGGGCTCTCCATCCTATGTGGGGACCAGTGTGATACTTGGGCTGTCTACCCACTACCCCTTTTGATATATGAACAGTCAATCTCCCCTTCCAGTCATACATCTCTTTGAATATACTTTTTATGCTCTTCCTTGTATACAATTCTTCACTGACATACAAGCTATAGCCTCTTAGGGAGGTAGTGGGTAGCTCAGTGGATGGAGCATTGAGTTTGGAACTGGCCTTAGATACTTACTAGCTGTGTGACCTTGGGCAAGTCACTTAACCCCTGCTTGCCCTAGTTTCCTCTACTGTAAAACAGGATAATAATAGCTTCCACCTCCCAGTGTTATTATATCAAATAAAATAATATTTGTAAAAAAAAAAGGGCTTAGTGATGTGCCTGAAATATAATAGGTGGTAATTAAATGTTTATTCCCTTTCCCTCCCTCTTATTCCCACCATATGTCTCTCCATTATTCTTTGGGTGACCCACAATTTTGATTCTTAGGAATCTGTGACATTACTTATTTCACACCCATGTGACATCATTCTATGAATATTGGTATTAAAAATAATGACCCTTGGTTTCAGAGAGAAGCTTGAGACTGTGAGAACATAAAATTTCCCAAATACATGTGCCCCTGATCCATTTCTTTTCTCCTATTCAGCTCTGGGCCCAACTCGTTGCTTATCCACCTCATCAATCCAAGATATAAGTACTGATGGACAAATTCAACAGGCTATCCACGAAATTGTGTCTGCACAACTGGAAGCCTTCATCCATTTTTTTTCTTGGGTATATTTTACTCTTGAGTAATTACAGATTGAATTTAGGAGATTCTGTAATGATCTGTGGCTTCATACAATCAGCAAAATGCCAACTGTAAACAGGAGGATCTCAGATTGATAGGAAGGATTGATTGGAAATCTCCCTTCCATCTGAACTGTGAGCTAAACACCTCACCCTCCACCCCCTATGATACTGGCAATTACCTTCAGTGAGTTTGTCTCCATGTTTTGTGTCTCTCTTGATATTAATAATCAGAAAGGCATCAGAGTTATCTGTTATTGCATACATCAAGGCATCTTATTAGATTCCTTCTGAAAAGTGGAACTTTTCAAAATTAAAAAGATTTCCTAAATTTAGTACTTAGATAATAAATTATGTCCTATTTTCTCATTTTGTATTTTGTGTACTCTCTATTTCTTATTCTCATGTTGCTGTTGGTTCATGAAAGTCAAATACCCAAGGCTCAAATCTGCCAAAAGCACTTCCTACTGTCAAAGCAGAAACTTTTCCACTTTGGGCTGAACAGCTTATGCCACCAATTAAATCCATGCTTTGAAGAAAATAGAATAAAAATTTTGGATCATGGTAAAAGAAGAACAGTGTGTACAGAAACAACTTGTAGAACAGGCACAGTGATGAAGGAAATTGGTGGGTGGGGGGAAAAGATAAAAATGAAAGTTAGAGAAAGGTGATGAAGAAATTAGAAAATGTATGAAGTGTGTATGAAAGGGAGAAACTGTTATCTTTTTGTTTTCATAGTTGTAGATCATAACTGTTCAATTATATGAAGCAATAACAGTTTATTCTATTTTTTAACTGGTAGGCCTAAATCTCTAGACCAAGTATATCATAGATTTTTGTATAGATTGCTCAGTGCACATTTAAAAATAAAGTTTAATAAAAACAGTGATGTGCTTCTTTATAGAAACCTCCCAGCCCTTCTTACATAGCCAAACAATGAAACATCCTGAAGAGCAGAGCTTCCGATCAAAGTAAATATATTTAATCACTCTTGTATTATTTTACAGTGAATTTTAAAATCACATGGCTTGTGGTTTCTTTGGTTTTTCCTTTCCCATTCTCATTCTGCTTCTCAACTATACTTTTTTTTGGGTAGTTTCAAATAGTATGTGCAAGATGAGAATATGCAAAGCAAGGAAAAACCGATCATGATTCCTTTCTCCTTTCTGTAGCTTCCTATTGCTCAAATACTCTGTGAGTCTTTTTCAAACCTATGCAGAGAGTAGCGTGTATGGGGTGTTCAGGGAGGATTAGCACTTCTGGTGTGATGGCTTGCCAAGACCTTTTCAAGGCTGCTCATCCACCTTCCTGTCCACCTGTGACCCAACGGTCACCTATGTCTCCAAGATGCTGTAGCATAAACAGTGGCCACACATCAGTAAAACCATCTCACAGATAGGCTAAACCAGTTTGAAGGTAACTGATAGGCCTCAAACCTATTGGTGAGTTAGGGGGATGTTTACCCCAAGCATGTGAAGACTTCCAGAATGGGTAGATGAGAATTTTTTTTTGCAACAGCCATGAAGGCAGCTGAAGCAGGTGCTATGGAGTGCTTAGAGCTTGGTCAGACATCAAAGAAGATGCCAAGTCATCCACTGCATCCTGGGTCACTCTCAGGTGCCTTGACTTTTTTGATTTTGTCTTGCCATTGCATTTCAATGACTCTGCAAGGGAGAGTGAGAGAGTGAGGCTGACGACTTTGTACAACTCTGTCTCACTTAATCTAATTCACATAGAATTCAAGACATCACCAGTGCTGTCATTGGTTCTCTTCGAAAATGAAGGATGAGCAACACAGAGTCAACACATGGTGATTAAGGTGGGCTGGAGAAGTCTCCAATGTGATAAGCAGAAATTAGATATTTTATTATTCACTTCTAATTAGTGCCATTTTTTTTTGCTACCCTGACACTATTTTGCATATGTGTGTGTTTTCACTCCAGAAGATTTTCTTTATAATGTTTCTTATCTAGTATCTAAGTGAAATTTTGTAAGTTTTTAGTCAAGAGCCAATGATATGGTGACGTATCTATGTGTGGGGAAACAAATCAGGAGATACTACAAAGGAAATTGTTGTAACATATTTAAACATTAGCAATCGATTGAACCAGTTTCCAGAAGTAAAAAAAAAAAAAAATTAAGAACTTCTTGTCTTTTTTCCCTAAAGAAAAGATGGAAAATGTAGATGTTTTTTGTCATAGAACCAATAAAGAGACCATGATGCCAATACAAAGAACATTGGAAGAGATTTAAGAGATTGTCTAGTCCAAGCCACTTTTCCTTTTACAAATAAAGAAATTGGGACCTCAAAAGGTTAAATGAGTTGACTGAGACCACTCAGTTAGTAGCATAGCTGAGAAAAAAAGATACAAAATGTTAAAGCTAGGAAGGATCTGAGAGGACATCTGATCTGACCCTTCAATTTTACATTTGAGGAAACTGAGGCCAGAAAGATTACAAAGGGTGGGTACCCTGGCTCTCTGTCCAGTGATTTCCATTAAACTCCTTCACGAATTGAATGAAATGATGATTTAGAAGCATATTGTGTTTGCAAAATCAGGGTAGCTAGGTGGCGCAGTGAGCACAGGCCTTGGAATCAGGAGGACCTGAGTTCAAATGTGGCCTCAGACACTTAACACTTACTAGCCGTGTGACCTCGGGCAAGTCACTTAACCCCAATTGCCCTCCAAAAAAATCAAAACAAAACAAAAAACAACCCCAAACCAAAAACATATTGCTAACTCTGGATGCTATGAGGTATGCAAAAAGCAATCTAAAAATGAGCCTTTGCCTTTCAAGGGGACAGTCAAATAATAATTCAAGGGAGCGCTGTTATGCCCAAAACAATTTGAGTAACAATTTGACATGCACAAAAATAATAAAAAAGTGCAGTAGGAGGTCAGAAGTGGTAGTTTAAGAAGATTTGATGAATAAATTGGGGACTTGGATTGGACCTTTACAGATGGGTAGGTAATTCTAGTGCAGAGGAGCTCCTCACAAGATCTGTCTCCTGAGTCAGATTTGTTGTATTTCCTATTAAAAACAAACAGGTAAGAGGATAACCTTAACAATTAATCATCAAACATCTGTGCAGAATGAAAAGCAAGAACAATCACAGCCGTCTACTCAAAAACTTGGGTTGTACTTCTCTGCCGATGAGCTCAGTGGGTATAACCTTATAGAAACCTAGCTGAGAGGCACATGGATGGTTGCCTTGAGCAATTTGTGACTTTGGACTGCATGCTTTTACTTACGTGGTTTTTTGGGAAAGGTTAGCATACTAACTTATCTTTTGGGAGGAACCTCCTCCTCGCTTGCTGCTCCCTTACAACCCTTCCTCATTTGGGCTCTAAGGCAATATTATCATCTTAGTAAAACCAGTTTCCCTAAGCCTGGTTTCTACAAGAGCTATCCAGGTTGCTTTCTTGGCTGATTTCGGAAGTATTTCATTGTCATTCAAATTATAGGTAGTAGTAAAAGTTAAACAAGCCTTTTCTTTCCCCAACCAGCAGAGGATTTTTCCAATCAGCTCCCAGCAGCAATATTTTTCCTTTCTTAAACATAGGCCGTCTTCCTCTTTTTAGCTCATCAGGGAAGCAATATAGGCTCCAAGTTATGGCTTAGCCGCCTGTTTTTATGTCCTATCTGTTGGGTTGAACTCAGTTCTGAACCCAGTTGAACAGAACTTGGCTGTGGTCAGCTCCATTCAAGCAGCCGAGGTCAGTCTCAGTTCTGCATCCTATACTCAGTTGGACTTGGTGCTGCTCCGGGCAGTGTTTCAAGCAACATTCTCCTTCCTTGGCTTCTTCTGCCTTCTGTGCTTCTGGGAGCTCTGAATGACTTCCTCCTCAAAGCAGAATCTCCTTGTGTGAAAAGGCATACCTCGATCTTGGAGAAATCAAAATCCACATTTTTATCAGTTGTAGCACAAAGAGACAATGTACAATTCATCAAATTTCCTAAAAAGTTATTGTCATCAAACTTTCCCAGCTATCAGTTCAAAGTTCTTACAATTGTCATACGTAACAGTTGGGAAGTGAGACATTTCATGATGTTTACCTTTAGTAAGCACTCTATTCAGAAGGCTACTTTCTCTTGGGTCCTCCGCAAACTGTATTTGTCTCCAAGTACTTTTCTCTTAGGGGATGTTTTTCGTCTTTTTTTTTCCCTCAACTGTCATTATTTTTGCCCTTTCAATGATATAAAAAGTGTCCAAATAAGAAAGGTGTATGAAACACATATGAAAAATTTGGAAAACTTCAAAGAGCTACAAATCTGAGCTATTTATTATCATTAATACAGATAGGAATTGAGGTCAATCTGCCTGTCTAAAGTAAGCCAGGGATCCATGCCAGGTTGAGGGGAGGGTGGGAATAGCATTGGCAATATATCTTTGTTTTTTAGTTTCCTTTTGTTATATGTCCTCTTTCAATCAATGATTTTTGTGTAGGTAAAACAACTTACCCAAATACAGAAAAACACATACAAATATTACCCATCGTGCCTCTTATTCCATTATTATCTCCATGGATAAACAGATGTAATACAACACACCTCAGCACTGCAGTCCGGCTTTCAGTGACAGGAAATAAACCAGATGAAAGCAACGTTTCACAGTAGCCACTGGGAAAGTCTCCATATTACATGAGTTAAGGCAACAATGCAGATACAGATCTTTAAGTCTTGTTATGAGATGATATTCACAATTCTCTTTGGCTTTAGTACTCTTTGCTCACATTTTCCTGACAGCTTTGCGGGTTTATGGATGTTTGTGGACAGTCAACAATATTTAGTGAATTCCTCGTGTGCGCAAAGTTTCCATAGAAAGAGTTATAATCATTTACTTTTCTCAGAATTTTTCTCTTTTCTTTTTGTAGGGTTGGGCTTTGTTTGCACTCTAGGCTTTTCTCAAGACATAGTAGTTGTGAATCAATTGAATTTGGTCCTTTCCAAAAGAATCAAGAATTTGGGTCTTTGAATTTCGATGTCACATAGAATAGAGCAAATGACTAGATCTCCCCAATGGAAAATTTCCTTTTCTCATAAACACACCCTTCAGAAGGGAGAAAAAGAGAGACACGAGATAATTTTGCTCTTGTCAACTGTGAGATAATGTGGCATAATGGCTAACAAGACAGCCACAGAGATTCGGGCTCAAGTTGTTCTCTAATACATAATATATACACACACACACATATATGTAAATTTTAACAGTGGCAAAGTTACTTAACTTTCACCACCTCAGGGGACTATAATTTTCAGAATAGGTTGCTGATCTGCATTGGTAAAGCACATTCTCTAAAATGAAAAAAATCATAGATATGGACCTCCCCCCAACCCTAATAAGGCTAGTGAAAACTATTTTGAAAACAGTTGCATACCCCACCAACCCCCCTACCCTCTTAAAAAAGTCAGTTCAGAAAATTAATGCAATAAGGATAAGAAGGAAAATGGTTGCCTTTGTATCAAATATGTCTGATAAGGGTCTGATGTGTAAGATCATGCAGGACTAAATGCTATAAGTGGTCAAATGATACAGATGGTACTCCAGAGAAGAATGACAAACTATCAACACCAAATAAGAGAATAATCCAAGTAATTAATAAAAGAAATGCAAATGAAAAAACAAAGAAGTCAGTTCAGGAAATCTTTTTTGCCTATTTGGGCATGTCACATGCTATGTTTAGTCCTGAACTCCTCCTTTTCCCTGGTTCATTCATAAATATTCATTTAGTGGCCAAATCTTGCCATTTCTGCCTCCACAACTTTTCTGACCCCTTTTCTCCATGCATACAACTGCCACCCGATACCACTTTTCTGGATTATTGTAACTCGTCCCCCCTCCTCAAGTCTTGCTGTTAAAGTTCATCCCATACTGCTGCCAAAGCAATCTTCCTTAAACATAGATGTGACCACATGACTTTCCTACTCAATCAACTCCAGTGATTTCCGATTGCCTCCAGAAATACACACACACACACACACACACACACACACACACACACATACACACACACACACCCCTCTCTATGTGTACATATGTATATGGATTTATATATACACATATAGACATGTAGTTGATTTTCATTCTTTACATTTTCTATATTCATCAGTTTACCCACTCAATAAAATGTACTTGTGACCCCAAAATCAATACTCACTCTGTTTTCATGGTCATTCATAGATAGGTGCGAAATGGTGAAAAATTTGAGTCACTAGACACCCATGTTTCCAGCGTGTCTGAGGTCGAACAAGGTGATGCTCTACTCCTTTCAACTCTCCTACTGTAAATGAATGTCCTTTTTGCTGTGCATTTAGGGCCTCATGTTTTGTACCTTTGTGTTTTTGATTGGTGATTTCTCTGTTTGAAAAGACCCCTGAGCGTAGTGCTGAAGTGCTGTCTATGTAGTGTTCCTGAGCACAAGAAGGTTGTGATATGCCTTATGCAGAAAATGTGTGTTAGATAAACTTTGTTCAAGGCATGAATTATAATGCTTTGGGTTATGAGTTCAATGTTAATGAATCAGCAATATTGTACATGCAGAAAAAGGAAAAGAAATGAACTGATCTTTATGTGAGGCAGTTGTGAAAAGTGCTAAAGGAAGTATGACCAGAAGGTTGCAGGAAACCAACCCTCAATTTCCCCTGGTACCTGAATGGAGCTATTGCTCAGCATTTGCTAAGTCAATGTTTGTCATGGCTCGATAGAACGTATTACCACGAATGATGAGAAGCAACTGTCTATATTTACACCTGTGTATATATTTTTCCGTGTTGTTTTTAAAGCCCTACACAAGTTGTCTTTCCAGCCTCATTGGACATTACCATCACCCCTCCTTTCGTAGTCTGATTCAGCCTAACTGGCCTTCCTTCTTTTCCTCAAAGGAGATAGTCCATCTGCTTTGTAACAACCATTCCTCATGCCTTGAGGGTACTCTCTCTTTATCTCTGTCCCATGGAGCTCTTTTCCTGTTTCCCAGGGGAGCTCAGTCGCCACCTTCTACAGAGAGCCTTTCTTGATCCCACCAACTGCTCAGGGCCTTCCTCTGAAACTACCTTCTATTTAACTACTTTGTTTTTATTAAATTTCTCTTTGTGCTGCATATGTTTATATGTGTCCTCTTTGCCATTTCCTTTAGAATACAGGGCAGCTAGATGGCTCAGGGGATAGAGCACTGGACCCGGAGTCAGGAAAACTGGGGTTCAAATCAGGCTTCAGATATTAGCTGTGAGACCTTGGGCAAGTCTTTTAATGTCTGTTTGCCTTAATCCACTGGGGAAGGAAATGGCAAACCACTCCACTATCTTTGCCAAGAAAACCCCATAGGCAGTATGGTTCACAGTGTCCTGAAGAGTCCAACATGACTGAACCATTGAAGGGCAGCCCCATTAGAATGGAAGGTCCTTGAAGGGACGGATTTTTTTATTCATTGTACTTGTATCCAGTGCCTAACACAGAGTCTGGCACATGGAGGCAAGTCATAGCTAAAGACTGCTTACAACAAAAGAAAAAGACCAATAAGATAGACTCAGCTTGATTCTCATCTTTTTTTCTCTTAATAGTGTGGGAATAAACTGCTAAAATGGTCCTTCTAATCCTCACTCTACCATCCCTCTCCTTCCCTACCATCTACCTTCAATCTGGGCTGGATCTTTAGATACTTCCAGGATTATACAACCAAAATGAACTGGCTGCTGGTCATGCGCCTAGGTAGGGGTGACCACCAAAGTATGTGAGTGTTAGAAACTATGCCTTGGAAAGTTATTAGAGGGGCTCAGCATCACCAGTCCAGCTGAAATGGGAAATTCCCTTTCTCAAGTGAGTCAATAATTAAAGTGAATGTTCATTTTTCATAGACGTTTTTTATTTGTAATGGCTGCATTGCTGCATACTTTCATTGCTATATCTGAATATGTATTACTCAGTTTCTGTAGACTGTTCCCACAATATGAAGCTAGTGAACTTTCCACTGACTCACATCCAAGGTGGTGATGAAAAAACTAACTAATAATAATCGACATGAGAAGTAAATTAATTCAACAAAACCTTATAAATAAGAAGTACCCCTATGGATTATCAAAATCAAATTCAGCCAATGGTTATTATGCATCCTCTATACATGGAGAACTACATTAGGGCTTGGGAGAGATTTAAGACTAATTTGGATGTGGTACTTGTCCTCCTGGAACTTATGGGTTAATATTTTGTTTTGTCTCTTATAATTGTATCTGATCCTTGTATAAAAGTACTTTCGCCTTCAAAAAACCATTTGAATGATTATAGAGATATTAGAGAGGTCAGAAGAACAGGCCTCTGGTGTTCTTGAAGATAATTTCCTACCTGTTGCCACGTCAGTCTCTGACTATAAAGCCTTTGATCAGCCCTCAAACTCCAAGGTAATAAATTTGAGAGCTGGAAGGTATCTTAAGAGATCGGCTAGTTTGTGGAAAGTGGCAGCTGGGGGTTGCAGTGGATAGAGTGCCAGCTCTGGATTCAGGAAGACTCATCTTTCTGAGCTTGGATCTGGCCTCAGACACTTACTAGCTGTCTGACCCTGGGCAAATCACTTAATCCTGTTTTCCTCAGTTTCCTCAGCTGTAAAATGAGCTGAAGAAGGAAATGGCCAACTACTCTAGTATCTTTGCCAGGAAACCCCAATGGGGTCATGAAGAGTGAGAATGACTGAAAATGACTGAACAACAATAACAAAAGGTAGTAGAAGGTAGCAGAGCATAGTGTTTGGTGTGAGAGGACCTGAATTCAAATCCCATCCCTGCTACTGCCTGTGTAACCTTGGAGAAATCCTTTAATCTCTCTGGACCCAAATTTCTTCACTTGTAAACTGAGGTAGTTGGCCCTGATAGACTTTATGGTCCTTTCTAACCCTACACATATTATCTTATGATCCTACAAATAAAGACACTGAGGCCCAGAGAGATGCCTAAGACCCACAGCACAAAGGTAGTAGACGGAGTCAAACTTGGAGTCAAACTCAGGTCTTGGGACTCCAGACCCAACCCTCTTTTGCTCTGCTGTTTTTAGAAATGGGACAACTGAGGCAGAGAGACAGACTGAGTGAACGGAATACTCAATGAAATAACAGCACGCACTGCGTAAAGACGGGAGGAATTAAATACAGCTCGACAGAGGCATCTATTTAACACTACGATTCTATTTGGGTGCCTGTTTGAGTTTCCACCAAGTGGCATCATCAACCAGTGTGCGTCTGTTGTCTCTGGGCAATTAAATTTATTCAGCATTAAAACGCCAGCTCTGGGACCAGAGAATGGAATCTAAGAAGCATTCACTGATAGTCTGATTCAGAACAAATGCTTTTCCCTTTGGTCTATTCATGCCTATTTCAATTGGCATTAATGTAAAGTACCATGCGGGCCCTCTTTTACATGAAATCCTTGTCTTCCTCTTGGCAGCCATCCTGGCACTGGGTTCTCAATGGCCATTCGGGGATGATAAATCAGCTGTACTCGGTTGATGGATCTAACAATGTGGAGATTGCTGGAGGCAGGTGTTGTTATGAGGCCTAATTCTGTTGGCGTTAAGTGACAATTCATAGTTGCTGCAGGAGCACCAAATTGCACTGTTTTAGAACAGGAAGTCTGAGTTAAAAGCTGTGTAAAACCATTATACTGTATCCAGCACTCCAGGCTTTTCTAATTAGGTCATTTGGAAAAAGATGACCTTTTCGTTTCTGGGCCCCTTTGCTGGGGACACATGTTTCTCATTATCATTTTTATTCTACTTCACCAAAGCTGTTGACAAGCTGAGACTTTGTCTGTGGGTGTGTGTGCACACTGCGCAGCCTCCCCAGAGTTAATAACGTTTTTTTGTCTTCAAACATTCAGCAAATGGGAGGAGATGGAAACAATATGTGCAGTAATTTTAATGTCAGTGCAGCCCAAACCAGCTAGATGCAAAGGAACAGCCAATGTGAAAGGAGCTTGCTAATGTCCATGGGCTTTTAGGCCTGCCTGGGGTGAATCAAACTTGTTGGAAGTCACTGTATCAATATTTACTCTGTCCTGAACTGCCAAGTGTGAAAACGTTGTAAGATACAAAAGAGAAATAGATTTTAGGCTAGATTGTCACTGGAAAAATAATGGCTGCTCAGGATTGGAATTCTGTCTGTGACTTAAAGAAAAAAAAACCCACTCAATAATCTTTCAAATGTTCTTTTGGCATTTTGCTTACTGTTTTTGGAACCCTGACAAATGCCTTTATATGCTGACCTCTGATGGTCTTTCCTCCCTCAAAAATAGGTACTAAAATATTTTAATGATGACTTTAGCTGTTGAGTGTAGATATTGAAAATATTAGACGACACCAAGTCTAGCAACATTCTCAAGACTTCTTGTGGGACTTAGAAACATAGATTATCTGAGATTCTAGGAACTCCAGAAATCATACAGTCTAATGTCCAAGTTTTGTAGATGAGGGAACTGAAGCCCCAGGACTCAAGGTAGATAATGGGATGGTCAGGGTGGGAATTTAGATTTCTTGCCATCTAGTCAGGTGATTTTTGCCAACATCATATGAAGTTTCTCCTTCTATCTCTTCTTCTGTCCCTCCTTCTGTCTCTCTCTCTCTTTCTCTCTCTCTCTCCCTCCCTCTCTCTCTCTCTCTCTCTCTCTCTCTCTCTCCCTCTCCTTCTCTCTGTCTCTGTCTCTCTCTCTCTCTCTCTGTCTCTCTCTGTCTCTCACTTTCTTGGGGGAAAACGATTTAATTTTGCTGTCAATTTCTCCTTATGTCAGTCATAGGAGTGTAAAATCATGAACCTGGAATGGACTTTGAAAGACCATCTAGTTCACCTCTCTGCCCCCAGGCAGTTCTGAACTTAAACTATCCTGAAATGATAATAGTCTACTCTTTCTTTAAAGATCTCTCACAGAAAGTTGACAAAGAAAAATGATTATACCTAAATATTTAATATATAAATTACACTGGTGGTTTGAGGAAAATGTATGGAAGATGATTTGAAGTTTTTTATAAAATTACTAATAATCATTAATTCAGCTAAATTCTCCCCCACCAGCTCCATATGGTGTAATAACGTGCTGTTGAACTTTAGTACTAATCAGTTATAACTCAGGAGAGGGGATGGGGAGTCTTTGTAGATCAAGGACACGTGTGGCTGAGGTGGCGTCGGAGGAGATCGTTAGCGGCGTAGGCATGACTGACCGTAGGAGAAGAAACAGAAGTGGCGACAGCCTTCTCAGTGCTCCTTTCTCCCTACTGAAGGTGCTCATCCGGTCACCCACCGTTACTCTCAGCAGGCTATCAATTAGCCATTGCTAAGACTAACTGATAAAGGAAATACTAGCTGATAATGACTTGAGGAGGGATTCCTCCTGGGGGCACTGATGGACGGGTCTATGATTTCATTGGCATAAGTACTCCAGTAGAAGGGCTGCATTTCACAGCATTGCCACTGCTTTTGGGCCTTTGTACCTTTGGTCACGTCTTCTCCCATTAATGGGGGATTCTTAGCAGGGTCCAAACAAAAGAAAGATTGGGGGCAAAGTTCTTCAAATATTCCTATTCATTAATATAATAACTTTATCCAATCTCAGACTGCAGTCAGTGATTTTGGTCTGTATTGGGAAGGGAAGAAAATGGGACTGGATTGCTTTAAACAACAGAATGACATTTTTAGCAGTGATTTCTTTTATCTTCTCGGAAGGCAAGCAGAGAGAAATATTATAATGGAAGGCGGCAGCAAGTGGATAAAATTCAGGATCTGCAGTTAGGAAGATCTGAGTTCAAATCCAGTATCAGACACTTACTGGCTATGTGACCCTGTGTAAGTCACTTAGCCTCTGGTTGCTTCAGTTTCCTTATCTGTAAAATGCGGATAAGGATAGCACTTCCCTCCCAGGGTTCTTAAGAGGATCAAATGAGAAAATAATGGTAAAATGCTCAACACAGTGCTAGACACCTGCTCTGTCGATGTTAACTCTTATTGTTGTTTTAATGATATAGGACACAGGGGAAAAATTAAATTAGCCGTAATAGCCAATGTAGATGGGATGAGCTCACCTATAAAATGAAGGAGGGAGGCAGAATAGATTAGAAAACGAAACTCAAAACAAAACTTTATATATTTATATAAAAGAAAGAATTAATTAAACAAATATTACTTTGGTTGGGACTTTTGTTGGGAACTTCCACTGAGGAAGCTCCCTCTACCGCTGTCCCGCGACTCTACTGCGACCTCCTACCTCTTTAAAGATTCATACAGAAATAAGTGAGGGACTGGAGTAATTCACTAAGCTTCAGATGAATAAAAACATTGAAGTGAAATGATTCAGATGTCACATAAAGCAATAGTAACATCAGATAGTTAACAGAGTGAAATGAGGAAAATGCTTTATGATTAAGGACATCGTTGTATTTACCAAACACAGGTGCATGAAATGACACGGCATTGAAGAGCTTAAGAGATTAATTATAGGCGGCTCCAATGTACTTCTAGATGACCTACGTGAATCCATCCTAGAATAAATTAGATGTCTGAAAAGAATGTTTGAACTTTGGTGATCATTGAACAGGAAAATTAAGAATTATACTATTTTTCACCGTTGCTTGTCACTGTGATAAAAATCCCTCATCTATTATCATAGCATCAAGAACTAAAAAATAAATACAGAAGGAATAGTAAACAATTCTTCATAGGCCATAACACAACAAAATTATGATTTATGGACATTAACAAAGGACATTTAAAGAGGCTAAGTAATGCCATCTTCAATATTGCAAGGATCAAAGAAGAAATCATACAAACTCTAAATAAGTATTAGGGAAAATGTCAACAATGAGATAGCATACCAAGATTTGAGAGATGTAGCAAAGAATTGCATAGGGAAAATTACACACGTCTGAACACAGATTAGAAAGAGAACAATGAATTGCACATGCAAGTAAAACAAAACCTAGAAAATCAACAATGTCAAAACAAATGAAAAATAGAAATTTTGAAAATAGAAGAGAAAACAAAAAGACAAAACAAAGAATTAGTTCTTTGAAAAGAAGGGGAGAAATAGGCATTTAGTAAGTGGTAACTACGTGTTAAGCACTGTTTATTAATCTCTTTTGCTTTTCAGCACAACCCTTGGTGGTACATGCTGTCATTATCCCCATTTACAGTTTTAAGGAAACTGAGATATACAAAAGTTATAATTCATGGTCATTCAAACAAATTGTTCTCATCCACCCGTTCCATGGGGGGAGGTCTTCACATACTTGGGATGGACGTCTTCCTCACTCACCAGCAGGTTGCAGCCCTGTCAGCTACCCTCAGTTTGATTTCGTCTGTCTGCTGAGATGGTTTACTGCGATGTACTGTGCATGCTACAACTTGTTGGAGCCACAGGTTAGAGTTGAGTGAATCAGGTACATACCAAAGGTGGATGAGCAGCTCTGAAAAGGCCTCTACAAGACCTCACACCAGAGGTGCTAGTGCTCCCTGAACACCCCATACATTCCTCTATGTGCCAAGCATTGTGCTAAGCAATGGGACTGCAAATGCAAGCAGAAGGAAAGCCAGTCCCTGCCCTCAAGGAGCTTACATTATAATGGGGGGTGGCAACACATGAAAGGAAACTAAGAATGAGGCAGTGAGAAAGAAGGTATTTAACAGGAGAGAGAGGTGAGAAGGATGGTAGGGAAAATCTGGAGTGCATCCTGGAGGGGAATGAGACATGGCTTGCCTGGGTATACTCTTTAAAGATTCTGTGAGGAGCCATCTAATCAGAGGGAGAGGCCACACGGGCAAAGGGTACTTCCAGTGGGTGAATTCTAGGGCTGGAATATGTTTCCAGGATGAAGAGATTTCTGGGACATGACAGAGAATTCTGGAGGAGTATAGCCTGGAGAGGAATCAGGTACTCTTGGTCTGTTTGCTTCTACCTCTACAGCGTCCATCCCTTCTGCCCTTGACCCTTACCTCCTGGTGCTCCCTTTGCCTCATTCTTTGTGTCCTGACTTGATCTTCCCTCACACTCCATCACTCAGACTTGGGGTAGGAGCATTTGATCTATGGTTTTCTCCTTTCGTTGGAATTGCTTCTTACTCTGATTGTGTAGTAGTGCCAACATTTCCCCAGCAAAATTTGAATTCACTCTTCCCAGCACTGCTACGCTGCCTTGCAAGGGCAGGCTAGAGTGGGCCTGGATCTGCCCAAACCATTTAGGGGAAAGACTAACCTTAAGGTTCAGTCAACACTTGTTCCTAGAATCATAGGCTTAGGAGTAGAAGGCACCTCAGAGATCACTGGGTCCAACCTCTTGGTTTTACAGAGGAGAAAATGGAAATATAGAAAGAGTGGCTTCCTTACAATAACAAAGCTACTAAGTTTCTGATGTAGGATTTTAACCCTTTCTGACTCCAAGTCCAGTGCCTTGACTGATGATGCCATAGTGTTGGAGAGGATTTCTTCCCTGTGGGGTATTGTCAAGTTAAAGCCCCTGACCTGATAACAAAAAAAGGGTTCGACTTAATCTATGATGGATGTCCTTCTTTTCTAGATGTGGAACAACAGGAACATCGGAAACTTCTAGGTCCAGTGTGAATTTAGATCCAGCCCAACCTGTAACCCAGTGGTTCTCAACCTTCCTAATGCCGTGACCCTTTAATACAGTTCCTCATGTTGTGGTGACCCCCAACCATAAAATTATTTTCGTTGTTACTTCATAATTGTAATTTTGCTACCATTATGAATTGTAATGTAAATATCTGATATGCAGGATGTGTTTAAATTGAACATAACCCACAGGTTGAGAACTGCTGCATTTAACCATTACCCTCTACAATCTAGCAGGATCACTCCTATATGCCATCTCTCCACTTCCCTTCCAACAGAATCTCAGGTGAAGAAGTAGATGAAAGCCCATCCCAGCTCTCTCTGTAACACCGCTGGATACTGAACTTGTCAATTCATTTGCTACTCACTACTCTAGGGTTTTCCTTATTTCTCTTTCTCCTTTCCTATATTTATCAATTACTGGCCATTTAGGAGAAAAATGTTCCCAGGCCTCTCCACTTATTTTTTCATCTCTATCCTTCTTCAGGTGAACCCCCACTCATGTCCCATTTCAATGCAGCTGTAACTGAAGCTGCTCTGGTCATGCCTAGTTCTAACATGGCAATGCTTGTGAATGGCCTTTTTGAGTAGACCTGACAAGGAATCCATTGGGTCCCTTGCCATGTGAGAGGATGTAGCATTCCTTGATTAGGTGTCCTTATCTTTAGATGTAACAAGACTGAGCCATTCACTCTTTTCCACCACCTTTTTTTTGCTAATTGTTGCCCACTGTGCCAAGCATGAATGCCATGAACTGAACCAGTAAGATGGGAAGGACTTACCTTCCTCTATTACTTCTCTTTTATTTGAGCTTTGAGAAATGGGTTTGGCAGTGTTTGTTTCTGTTCTGTGTTGTTTGTCTTCAGATTCAAGTGCCAGTGGTGATCTTTATAGGATCTGGGATTTTAAACCGTGGGGACCTGGTACAGAACCAGCCTAACACGGAAGCCCTGAGAAGCCAATGTATCCAGGACTCAAGCCTGATGGGAGTTTTGGATTGGGAACTGAGAATGTGCTCTATAGGAATGGAGCTAACTGAGCCTAGCCTTCCCCTCCCTAGAGACTGGGATGGTATAGGGGAAGAGAGATTATATCTCCCTTTTGTTGGCAAAGTAAGTCTGTATATTTGAGATTATACCTTTTGGAGTAAATATTCTTTAATTACATGATTGTGTGCTCTGGAATTCTCTTCTTTTCTGGGCTGTGTGTGTGTGTGTGTGTGTGTGTGTGTGTGTGTGACAATTGGGGTTAAATGACTTGCCCAGGGTCACATAGCTAGTAAGTGTCAAGTATCTGAAATCAGATTTGAACTTGGGTCCTCCTGACACCAGGGCTGGAGCTCTATTCACTGCACCACCTAGCTGCCCCTGGATTTCTTTTCTCTGGTGAACAAATTCTCTCTCATCTTGGTACTCTTTCTCTCACATTCTTTCCATCCATTAGCCTTCAATGAGACCTCACTCTCCTGGGATGATAACGCATCTCTGGCTTTCTTCTCCAACACCTGGTATACCTTCTCTCACATCTCTCCAACACAATGAACGTGGAGGAGGAGTAGGAATATTTCTTGCCCCTTTCCATTATTTCTAGAGTCTTCTTTTACATTTTCAAAGTTGTTATGGGAATCTGAAGATCTTCCCTGCCCCTAAGCTCTTTGCTAAAGTGGCTACGTGACTCTGAGAACCTTCTGATATTTGAAAGTATACTCTGTTCCCTAATAGGCTGAATGTGGTCATGTGGAGCCTGTGGCGCCAGGCTTGTTTTCCAGGAATGCCCGTGCCTTGTAGCTTTGTGATTGGGCAGTGGGTCTAGAGGGCTGTGACATTCTCCAAGCCAGGAGAAGGCTATATACACGCCCTGATGTGAGGTTTTGGTTTGGGGCTCACTTTGAGAAGAGTTGTGTGATTTGATCAGATGAGACTCTGGGTAGCCATTGAGCCCCCCCGGCTGTGAAAATCCCAGTTGTTGGTGCTTCTCTCTCTGGTAACTGAATAGGTAACTGATGTAATGGTCAGACGCTAGAAGCCGTCTGCTGATCTGTTTTTCTGTTTGTTTGTAACTTGTGTTTGTATTCTCTGAAGTTCAGGGTGCTGCCTTTTCCCCCTGCACTAGGTAAATAATATGTTTGATTAAAGTAAGATTGTTAACCCATACTGAGTTGCTTTCCTTTAGAAAAGCAGATCTAAGAACCTGTGCTAGTAGCCGCCCTAGGTATGCTAGGGTGCTTGCTGATACAAAAGTCCACCTAATTAAAATTTCAAACCAATTGATATAATTATAGTGCAGCAACCTGCAGAAATTCTCCCCCTTTCCTCAAGTAGTTCAATACCTGAGTCACCACCTTCCTTTCCTCCTGAACTGTTTCCTTTGTACTTGGAGACTTTAATATTCACTTATATGCTTCCTAAAATCCCAGTTCATCAGTCTTCTTAAATCTCATGACCCACATCTTCACTCCATTTTTGCCATAGATAGAGATGGTCACATATTAGCATCCTTCTTCCCTAATTATAAACTTACATTCCCCAATCTGATCACAACCTCTTATCATTCCACCCTTTTACTATGCTGCTTTTCTTCTAAGCTTGTTTTTATCCTGAAAAGGGTCTTGAAAAAAGACCTTTGAATCCTCCACCCTTCGTACAGACTGTTAAGACTGTTCTGACTTCACTTTTCTCCCAACTTTAATCCAATATTTAGCTATTTTGACTCTAAATGTTCAAAGAGAATCACTCTTACTATTAGATCTGGTATTTAAAGAACTTCCTTTAGTCATTTATATTCTCATATTTCTCAAGATTGTACCTAGGTCAAACACAATGGTATTTACATAGATTTATAGCATTCAAATTATTTCTCTCCTTGTAGTTCTGAGGTCCAAGCCCATTCTGTGTTATGCACACAATACGCTGGCTTTTGAGTTGTGACAATCTCAGAAAGGGTGGATTTGGAGTCAGAAGACTTGAATCTGAATCCTGGATCTGCTCCTTACATTCATGGGACCTTCAGCCACTCTCTTAATCTTTCTGTGCCCCCATTTTCTTCATTTGGAAATGACAGGGTTAGATTAGATGATTAGTAAATTCTCTTCCAGGTTAAAAAACAAACAGGAATTAGTAGTCTTTGGCTCTAATGTTCAATCCTTGTAATCCTTTCCACACCAGAGAATTTCAGAGTGAGAAGGCCATTGAATAAATCCATACCTGACCAAGAATTCTCTTTTCAACATATTCAATGATATTAATTGCATTTTTAAAAATTCTATGGGCTTGTACATAGTTAGGAACAGCAGTGGATAGAGAACTGGGTCTGGAGTAAGGAAGACCGGAGTTCAGATGTGACCTTAGACACTAGCTATGTGACTCTGAGCAAGTCACTTAGCCTCTGTTTTAGTTTCCTTATCTGTAAAATGGGGATAATACTAGCACCCACCTCCCAGCGTTCTTACAAGGATGAAATGAGACAATATTTGTCAAGCATTTAGCACACTGCCTAGCAGGTACAAGCTGATTATTATTATTATTGTCATTATCTTGGAGATTTCCAGTGGCAGGCTGCTCACTGCCATTCGAGGCACTCCATTCCACATTTGGATAGCTCCAGTTAATAAGAAATTTTTCTTTGCATTGAGCTTCAGTCTGACTTCCTACAAATTCTAGTTTATCTCATGATAGCCTTTCAAACAGTTAAAGACAGAAATCATGTCTTCCTAAGGCCCCTCAGTTCAAACTTTCCACCCAAACAGAATTATAGTGGCAGTCAGTATAATACAGCGGTTCTCAACTTGTGGGTCACGACCCCTTTGGAGGTCAAAGGACCCTTTCACAGGGGTCACAGGGGTCGCCTAAGATCATCAGAAAACACATATTTTCCAATGGTCTTAGGAACCGAGACACCACTGCTCTATCCGTCTTCAGGTGGGTCCGCCCACATGCAGATACACCCACATATTAATTAGTATTAAAGGGTTGTGGCATTAGGAAGGTTGAGAACCACTGGTATAATAACAACCGCCAGGTTATTCTCTTTCCTCAAGGGGCTCAGCACCTCTTCCCCAAACCCTCCCCTTATAGCAGGGGACTTTAATAACCACTTAGGAGCCTCAAACTTCTGAACTCCCTAATTCCTCAGTCTCCTCATGTTCCATGACCCGATCTTTCACTTATCTTCAACCAAGCATAGGAAGGGTGATGCACCAGACCTTGTGATCACCCACAAATGTTCTCCTCCTCTAATTAGAAATACTGACCTTCAGCTATCTGACCACAACATCCTATAATCCCACCTCTTTTCTGTGTTTCACCCCTTCCCCACATCTGTTCTTTGCCCTCATGGAGACCTCCCATCCCTCCAGTCCTCCGTACTTTCTTGTCATTCATTACCTATTCTTTCCCTTCACTTTCCTCCCTCTCCAACCTTAACTCAATACTTAGCTATTTCAGCTCTATATTGTCTTTTGCTTTTGAATCCCTTGCTCCTTTGTTCCATTGTCATCCTTTTCTTGCCAAACCTCCATGCTGGAAGTTACTCCCACCATCTGCATTCTCCTGTTTTACTCATAAGCTGATTAACAGCAGGAGGGAGTCACACAACCATGCTGACTGGGTACCTTACAAACTCATATTTTTAAAAATTTTTAAATTTTAAATTTTTATTTATTCATTCATTCGTTTGTTTCTTTAGTTAGCTTTTCGGGGGGTGGAAGGCAGAGCAATTGGGGTTAAATGACTTGCCCAAGGTCATATGGCTAGTCAGGGTCCAAGGCTAGACTTGAACTCAGGTCCTCCTGACTCCAGGGCTGGTGCTCTATTCACTGCACCACCTAGTCGCCCCAGAAATTCATATTTTTCAACCTTAAATGGGCCCTCACTTCAGCAAGGCAGTCCTTTTGTTCTTCTCTATTTGTTTATTAATTTCACTCACCAGAAATGTTATGCCAAATCTTTTTTCTTCTCGAATCTCTTGCTCCCACTTCCTCCCAAGTTGTGGATCTTGCCTTTTGCTTTATTAATAAAATTGAGACTATTCAACATAAGCCCCATCTCCTCCCATTCTCTTCATCTTAAAATCTTTTGTGCCACTCTCTCCTCCTCTCCCTCAGTATCTGAGGAAGGGCAGCCCTTCTCATTGCTGAGGCCATGTGCACTCGGTCACATCCCTTCCTGTTTTCTCTAGCAAATTGTATCCACAATCTTCTCCCCTTAGATGATCCCTTAGATCGTTAGCCTCTTCCTATCAACTGCTTCTTTCTACTGTTTACAAACATGCTCAAGTTGTCCTATTGCTTGAAAAGCCTTCAGTAGACCACATCCCCTCAAGCTGTTGTCCTATACCTCTCTTTTCCCAGCCAAACTTCCTGAAAAAGTTGTCTTTATTTGCTTCCTTCTCTTCTTTTTCCTATTTTCTCTTTCAGTCTGGCTTTTGACTTTGTAACTTAACTGCAATTGCTTTCTGCAAGGGTACTGATGCTTTCTCTACAAATCTGCTCTTTTTTCAGGCCAAAACTTTCCCGGACTCTTTGTTGAATTTTATATTGTTGACTACGTTGTTCTTCTGGATATTCTTTCCTCTTTGGTTTCTTTGACACTGCTTTCTCCTTGTTTGCCTCCTACCCTTCATTAGCCTTTGCTAGCTTATTGTCCAGACTGTATCCCCTAACTCAAGCTGTTCCCCAATGTTCTTTCCTGGGTCTTCTTTTCTCTCTCTGTGCTCTCTTTGGATAACCTCATCTGCTCTTGTATTTTTAACTAACATTTCTATTCAGATTATTCCTAGGTCTACATAGCCCAGCCCAGACTTATTCCTGAACTGGAGTCCCACAATAAAAGCCTACTGGACACATCAAATTGGATTTTCCAAACACATTTTAATCTAAACATATTCAGTACTTAATTCTTGATCTTTCCTCATAGGTTGTTCTCTTCTAAAATTCACTTTTTCCCGTCACAGGTACCCTTATCCTTCTGGGCTATCAAACAACAACCTTGGCATTATCCTCAGCTTCTCCCTCTCAGTCACCCTACTTACCTGTTCAGTTGCCTGATCTCGCCATTTCTATGTTCACAGTATCTCTCACATCCAACCCTTCCTCAAAGAGCTATCATGTAAGTTCAGGCCCTCAACACCTCTGGCCTAGATTATTGCAGTAGCCCCCTAATTGGTTTCCTAGTGTTCCTTCATTACTCTAATCCATCCCACTTACTGCTGGCAAAGCAATTATCCTTAAATACGGATCTGACCAAGTGTTTACTTAATCAACTCTAGTGGCTTCCTATTGTCTCTAGGGTAAAATATAAAATCCTTTTGCTTAGCCTTTAAAGCCTTAAACATTCTGGATCCAACCTCTCCACTCTCCTTGGACATTACTTCTTCTCATTCCCATGCTCTGTGACCCAGCCAAATTGGCATTCTCTTGTGTTCTTTACACATGAAAGGCCATCTCCCATTTCCATGCTTTTTCATTAGCTGTCTCACACACCTGGATTGTACTTTCTCCCACTTTTGCCTCATAGAATACCTCTCTTCCCATAAGGCAAGGTTCAACCATCATAGATACCTGTGTTTCTATCTGATATATCAGCTCACCAAACCAGGACCACTCTAAGAACTCTCCCTCACATTAAATGACTTGGTTCTGTCAGTCAAAACCTACTTCTGAAATAATCTTTTCTGGTGCCACTGGCTACCTAGCAGCACAACTTTCATAAAAAAGCTAGGTGTCACTTGGAGTGTGTTAGCTACTGCTAAGGAATGGGAAAATCATCTTTTATACCAAATACCATTGCTAATCAGAAAGCTCTATCCTCCTATTAGTTGGCTGGGAATAAAATTTCCAATCACACCCCTTATCTGTGTGTAAAATACTGTATGTGCTGAAAAAGTGACATTCATGTGTTTGAAGGTTCCTTTTTGGACCTTTCTTTTCAATCTACTTAAATGTTAGTGAATAAAAATGCTAAAAAGGTTGGAGAAAGAGAGTCCTCATTGACTGCTTAGAAGTGGCTGCTTTAGTTTCATACCATCACTAAAGCAGACAGTGGAATGACTGCTGTCAAAATTTGATCTGTAACTTGACCTTATACCTTGGTAATATATTACATCAACTGTGACATCTGAACTTGTATTTTCTCCACACTATGGGTTAAATTGGTTTTGGTAACTGAATGGATGTCTTTCTGTTTCCATACAGGAAGTTTTCAGGGGGGCGGGGGGAGAGGAGAGCTGGATCTAACTTGATCAACATGGGCCAAACAATGTCCCCATAGATGATGATGATGATGATGATGATGACAATGATGTGTGTGTGTGTGTGTGTGTGTGTGTGTGTGTGAGTGTTTTCCAGGGCATCCTGTTTTAGAACTTCAACTGCCCCAACTGCGATGTATTGCCAATTCATCTCAGAATCCAGTTCAAGTAGTTTCCTAATCTTGGCTCTAATGGCCTTTGCTTCAATTAGCTATGCATCCTATCAAGTTCTTCTTCCTTCTCCTCATTTATAATCTCTGACTTTATTTCCTGGTAATGTTAACTTATTTCTTTCCTTTTTCTATTACCATAAAGAGCAGCCAGGCAATGGTGGTTCTTGCAGAATCCCATCTCTCTTGGCCAGTCTACTTACAAATTCATTAGGCTATGTCTGCAGTGCCCCTGGGACACCCTTCCTGGTCCCAATGGTAGGGTTTGTCTCATAGGCTCCACAGTTTTTGTTCCTTTGAGAAGACATACTCAGTGACTCCAGGTGGGGATGGCCTTCATGGAGTGAAGAGTTACATACAATATGAAAAACCATCAAAGAACAGCTAGAGTAGCCCTTCTATATTCCTGGGCAGGAGCCTCCCTATCAGATAGTTGAAGTCATGTGTTACCCCTTAGGTTGCTACTTGGTGGAAAAGTTCCTCATTGGCTCTACCAGCTGCATCATGATTGTTATTTAACTTTGCCAATGCCTAACTCCACCTCTGGCATTCCATAGCTACATGAATGGTTCACAGAAATTGTGAAAGGAGACACCTTACCAAATTCCTTTTCTAATACAAATAAAGTCTTGATAGCCAAACCAGGAAGATAAAGGGATCTATAGACTGATACTTTGTAAGGAATATTGATATAAAAAAATTAGCAAAGACTCTACAGCAATATATTGAAAAGAAAAAAAACCCAATGGCTCACTATCATTCAGTTGCGTTTAGATCAGAAATATAAGAAAAGTTCAGCCTCAGAAAGATTTTGTAAATATCTGAAACTGTCAATATAGGGAATTTCCAGTGAAGGAAATATATTGAGAAATTAAAGAAAGGAAAATATAGATATAATAAATTATATTAAAAATAAAATTATAAGCTTACTTTAATATGTAAAAATCATTTCGAAGTTCTACAAAATATACCACTCGTTTATGTTGAGACACTACAAAATTTTTCTTCATGTGATAAAAAGTATCTCTCTAAAAGCAAGAGGTAGCATTATTTGTAATGGAGAAAGAGTAGAAACTTTTGTAAAAAAGTCAAGGCAGGGGTGTCCATTGTCTCCACCATTCCTTGATATAGTGTTACAAATACTAACAGTAGCAATAAAACAAGAAAAAAAGAAACTGAAGAGATAGCCAAAGAAACAAAGGAGGCAAAATTACCTATCTCTATTTGCTAATAATATCATGGATTATTTACCAAACCCTTTAGAATCAATGACAAAATTAATCAAGACAATGAATGCTTTTGCTACTAAAGTAATAGGATAAAAGCTGAATCTGTAAAAAATCACTAGCTTTTTGCCTATTAATAAAAAAATATAAGAGAAATAGAAATTTGAGATAACAAAATTAATTAAATATCTTGGAACTAACCTACTAAAACCCACTGGGGACATACAAAAAAATTGAAGAGAAATAAAAGAAAACCGAGTTATTTGAGAATCATGGGTAGGTTGTACCAAAAATTATAATTCTACCCAAATTACTGTATAGATCTTGTGCTATATTAATCAAATGATTACATAAAAGAAAACAATAATAAAATTAATTCACTGTAATAATGATCAAAATTTCAAGGGATAGAATGAAAAAACAAATACAAAAGAGTAGAGTTTAATGCAACCAAAGTTTTAATGCAACCATCCCATAAAGTGGTAATCATCAAAATTATTAGATTTTGGATAAAAATATAGGAAATCAGGGGCAGCTAGGTGGTATAGTGATTACAGCACCAGCCTGGAGTCAGGAGGACCTGAGTTCAAATCCAGCCTCAGACATTTGACACTTACTAGTGGTGTGACCTTGGGCAAGTCACTTAACCCCAATTGCTCTGCCTTCCTCCCTCCAAAAAAAAGTATAGGAAATCAGATCAATGCAACTGACTCAACAAGTAAAACCTCTACTGTTTGACAAACTGCAGCATACAAACTACTGGAAAAGCCACTCTTTATTCAGCAAGAACTGCTAGAAAAAGTAGAAAGCAGTGAAGCAAAAAAAAAAAAAAAGATTTAGTTCAACATTTTATGTCTTATAGCACAATAAGTCCCAAATGGATAAAAGATACGTCTATTATGTAGCTCTATATCTCATAAATACATATAATATACTTTGTAGATAAGATGCCATAAAAATTAGGGAAACATGGAAGATTACGTTGTTTGCAATTATGGAGAAGGGAAAGATTGTTACCAAAGGAAGAAGAAATCACAAAAGACAAAATAGATAGGTTAAATTATATAATTTAAAAAAATAATTGTACAAATAAAATCAATGAAGCAAGAATCGGAGGAAAAGATAATGATTTGGAATTTTTTTTCAAGAAATATCTTTGATGAAATTTTGGAGAACTGAAACAAAATATATTAAACATCATTCCTCAATAGAGAATGATAAATGAATAATTTCAAAAAGAGAAGACAAAATATCAATAACCATCTGAAAAATGTTCAGAATCATTAACAATAAGAGAAATGACTTCACACACCATTGATTTGTCAACTCATATCCATCAAACTAGCCAAGGTGCTGAAAGTTGGAAAACTTTGGAGGCATACCAATTCACTGCCATTTGAGCTATGAATTGGTTTAATCATTCTGGAAAATGATGTGAAACCATACAAGAAAAGCCATAAAATTTTTCGTAGCCTTTGAACTAGAGATTCTATTCTTTGGACCATATAGCTTAAAGAGATCACTGGCAGGAAGAGAACAACTATATGTACAAAAATATTGACAGCCATATTATTTGTGATAATTGGGGAATAAGTAAAGAAATTATTGTATATAGATATAAATGTATACAGATATGTACATATTGTATACAAATGTTATGGGATACCACTTTGCTCTAAGGAATGGCTAATTAAAGAATTCAAAGAAGCACAGGAAGATTTGCAGGAAGTGATGCAGAATGAAGAAAGCAGGACTGAAATAACCTTTGTTATACAAATATATCATTGTGAATAAAGTCAGCTGGAAAGATGCCAAAACTCTGGTCAAATATCATGGTCTGTGTTAGCACCACATTGTCAGAGTTGAAAGGTGCATTCCTTTTTTATGTTAACAATTGATAAACTAATTGTTTTTAGGAATATATTTTTTGTAAAATAGTTTGGATTTTTTTTGGGGGGGGAAATATCTATTGTGTTAAAACAAAATATATTAATTTCTTGTCACTATTCTTTGCTTCTGTTACCCACGAAGGAAGGAATCTTTAATAAAACTGGGGAAATGGGACAACATGAAGCTGACATGGACAGTGATGGCTATAGGAATTCACAGAAGGTTAAGATCAATATGAGTAGAATCATTCAAGGAAGGAAGGGTCTTAGAGGAAGTGAGACTCACGACCTGGGTTCTTAAAGATAAATTATATTTGATTTGGCACCAGCAGTTTGGAAATGGGAAGATATTTCAAAGAAGCCTGATAATAGATATTAAAAGGAAGGTTCCAATGATTTCTTGTCTCATGACACAACAGTACACACAATCACTTTGCTTGAATGTGATGATATGATTTAAGTAGGGACTTTGAGCAAAGCATCAAATGCAAAAGAGGCTTGGGTTTAGTTCAGGCTCACCCAATCTTTTCTCTACCCTGGAGGCAGGAGCTGGGCATATTTCCTGGCCAGCTGATTCGTGCAGACCTACAGAAGTTGTCGTACCTATATACCATATGCCTATGATCTACAACAGAGGGAAGGACAGTATGAGAAAATTTGGAGTTGGTGATGAGCATGGCCTATTTAATGAATAATTGGTCTGGCCTGGGCTGGATGAAAGGATTTGTGTTCAGATTTGTGGATAAGCAGGGTGGGGCTAAGTTGTGGCATTTCACGTAGTAGGGAATGTTATTTAAGCACTGTATACATCTATCTATATGCATATATATTTATAGAGTTTGCAGCCATAAAAGTAATACCAGAGTCTTTGAAATCTGACACAGATTGTACTGTTTGTTGTTCTAAAAACAAGCTTCAGGTGAGGAGTATCCTAGGAAAAAATCTGTTTACCAAAAAGACAAGAGGAAAACACAAAATGCACTTGGGCAAATCTTGCCCTATGGAAAGATCCTAGATTCACACCAAAGAGGGAAGACTTCCTTTAAGAGCAGTGTGCATAATAAATAAATGAGAGAGAATTGGACTTAATGTAAACAGATGCTGTGCTGCATGTACTCAACATATCTCAAAGCACTTTACAACGTAGGCAATACATTAGATAATGTTACTGCTGTGACTTGGCCACATTTATGTCCTCGGGAGAACTTGCATATTGAACATTATAAACTATTGATCTTTTGTTATAATAGTCAGCTACTCTAATAGCTAACATATAATGTTATAATAGTTTGAGAAAGAAGAAAGCTATCAAAGTCCCCTAGAGTTTCAGATTTGGTTCTCTGAAATTTTTATGATGAGCCCCGGGGGATGGGAAAGTTCTTATTATAAGCCTTTTATCATTCTGGTTATTTCTCACCTCTCTTGAATCCTTCTTTTCCCTCCCTTTAAATATGATTCAAGTGAAGCACAAATTGGTAGGAAAAACTAGTGAATCAGCAACAACAACAAAATGCTCTCACTTCTAAGCTCAACCAAAATTTATCTTAGGTGTTTTTAAGTTCCCCTTGGTAATGATTGGGTACTTCACTGACTCCATTAAAAGTGGCCGTTTCTCTTTGTTCAGAGTTCATAGGGCCTCTTTGGTCCTAAGAGATTGTTTGGGAGTTGTATCTGTCTATAACCCATTAAATTTCAGTAGCCCTGAAAAATGGAGAAGCAATTGCCTGGATTACATTGCATGGTGGTGTCTAGGAGCCAGCCAGCTTTCAGAGGGGAGGCATGTGCCAAGTCTTCACTTATACACTCCCTTTCAAGCAGATGTTAGCTGGGGGTAGGGATAAGGAAGAGGGTTGAGGAGAGAGAGGAGAAATCAGAGGATGAAGTAAGAGGAATGTGTGTGGTAGCCACTATCTATTGCAGCAGGAGGAGAAATGGCAGTTATATCAGCCTTTCCAATGATCACCTCCTTTGGAAGTCACTTTAGTACAATTCAATTAATCTGCAAGGATTTGTTTATTTATTGTTTTTTTTTGAGGGCAGAAAGCAAGGCAGTTGGGGTTAAGTGACTTGCCCAAGGTCACACAGCTAGCTAAGTGTCAAGTGTCTGTGACCGAATTTGAACTCAGGTCCTCCTGACTTCAGGACTAGTGCTTTATTCACTGCACTACCTAGCTGCCCCAAGAATTTATTTTTAATAGTATTTTATTTTGCCAATTATATGTAGATACAATTTTAACATTCATTTAAAAACTTTTTTAAATTCTAAATTTTCTCTCTCCTTGCCTTCCTTCCTCCCTCCCTAAGATGGTATACGATTTGATATAGGTTATGTATGTGCAATCCTGTAAAATGTATTTCCATATTTGTCATGTTGTGAAAAAAGAAACAAGCCAAAAGGAAAAAAAAACACAGAAAAAATAAAGTGAAAATCGTATGCTTCAAACTGCATTCAGACTCCATCGGTTTTTTCTCTTCCATCATGAATCCTTCGGAGTTGTCTTGAACCATTGTATTGCTGAGAAGAGCTAAGTCCATCATAGCTGATCATCTCACAATGTTGCTGATACTGTGTACAATGTTCTCCTGGTTCTGCTCACTTCACTTTGCATTAATTCATGCAAATGTTTCCAGGTTTTTCTGAAATCCTCCCAGCAAGCATTTATTAAGCTCCAACTGTATGCCAATTATGTATGCCACCACCTTGACCACCATCTCCCCTCAGGTTCCTCAGACCCATTATCCCAGGACTTGAAATGCTTCAGCTCAGAGTCTGCAGCTGTTGTCCTGGGAAGCAATCCCTGTGAAGATGCCGCCTGGTGACTGCTCCTATAGGCGCAACGGACACAGCTTCTGAAGCCAGAGAAAAGAAAGGTCTGGTCACCAAAGGCCTTGGCATTGTCAGGTGCTGCAACATCAGAAACAAATATGATTTTATCAGTGGAAATGATATGAAAGAAGAGGCATTGCCACTGTACCCTAAGGACCATTGTACTTTTCCATCCGATGTGCTTGAGAAACCTGATTGGGTTATCTCACCCATTAGAATGTGGGCTCCTTGAAAGCGAGGACTTTCTAATTTTTCTGTTTATATTCCAGTGCTTATCACAGTGTGTTTCACATAATAAGGTCTTTATAGATGCTCTGTTCATTCAAATACAATCATGAGATAGTCCTTGTTCTCAAGAAACTGATATTAAATTAAAGGAACATAATCTATTCGCAAATAAATAAATACAGGATATTTACAAAAGAAATACTCAGAGTTATTGGGCAGATTGAAGGAGACACTAACAAGTTAAGAACCAGGAAAGGCCTCTTGAAGGAGGTATTAAGCTGAAACTTGACAGGGATGATGGGTCCTCAGGATCAGAAGAAGAGAGAGAAAGCATTCCTGGTATGGGGGATGGCGTGTGTGAGGACTTGTAGGTCAGAGATGGAATATTGTCTGTGGGCACCCACCTGGTTCCTGAGGGAAAAGCTTCCTTCAATCTCAGTCTGCTGGTATTTGGGAGTAAATGACACTTTATTGATCTGAGGAACGTTAAAAGGAAACTCAGGAAGCTCAATGGTTATCCCTGGAGGTAAGTGGCTATTTGTGAAAGTAAAGGTGCCAGAAAAAAACCAACCAAACAAACAAACCCAAATTCCAAACACTGGTCTAGGTATCTGATGGGTTCTAGTCTTTGTAGGGCTACTACTAAGCAGAGAGACTTTGGAAATTTCAGTCCACTTTTCTTATCCTTAATTCCCTTATCTGAAAAATAAGTTCAATGGAATATGTGTGTGTCTAGACAGATATAGATATAGATATAGATATAGATATAGATATAGATATAGATGTAGATGTAGATGTGGATTTGGATATATAGATATAGATATGGATGTAGACGTGGATGTGGAGGTGGAGGTGGATGTAGATATAAATAGATATACATGTATGCATGTATACATGTATATACATATGTATATATACATATGCACACACATCCATACACATTTATGTATGTACATACACATATACACACAGATGTACAAACATACATACACACATATAACACACATATAGAAGTATATATGTGTACACACACACACACTCACACATATTTTTTTAAAGCTCTTAGCGGTGCCTAGCACATGGATAGCGTTTAGTTTCGTTCTAGTTCTAGCTTTCTATGGTTCTGATTCTCACAATAGGTCATTATCAGCTACCACTTTAATATCTATTGATGTGTTATCAAAGATAAGTTGACAGTCAGCTAAGAGCAAGAATAGTCCATGGGATAAGAAGCTAGCCATGGAGAAGAGTGTTTGGAGAAGTTGCAGTTACCTGGAGAGAGGAGAAGACTGTGGATATGAAAGGTAGGAGAGAAACAAGGATAAACACTTATTGCAGAGTCTTTTTTGGAGCTGATCCTGGCCAAGATAGCAATCAACATGCCCATCGGGTGAAGATCTGTGGTGTAGGTAGAGACTGGGGGCTAGGTTACTCTTGGATCTCTTTCTTTTTTTATATCAATTGTAACCAGTAAAACATTTTTTCTTTTCTGTCAAGGAACAAGTATTTATCGAGCTCTGTACCCAGCACTCTGGTAGGTGCTCTAGGGCCAAAGATGACAATTAAACATGGTACCCTATTAAACTTTTTCCACTTGCAACCCCTCACCTTCTTAAACTGTGGGTCATGACCCCATGACCCACAGTTTAACAAGTGCTGCAGGGCAGCATATGGTCTATAACATTTCTAAATTATAGCTAGAACCAGATTAAAATGTAATTGAGAAACATAAAAAAAAAATAAAACCACAATTTTTGTCGTTGAGTTGCTTGGTTGTATACCACTCTGTGTGACCCCATATGGGGTTGTCTTGGCAAAGATACTGGAACGATTGGCTTTTACCTCTCCAGTGGATTAAGACAAATGGAACTCAAGTGACTTGCCCAAGGTCTGAGTGAGTATCTGAGACTGGCTTTGAACTCAGGTCTTCCTTACTCCCGGCCCAGCACTCTGTCCGTTGAACCTCCTGGATGCCTCAAAAACACAGTAGAACATATACAATGTTAATTTGTGGTTTTCTAACTCAATATGTACCAATTTTCATATATCATAGTGTCCTCTTTTCTATTCAAGTTTCCCTCCACTGCTCTAGGACACAGAAGAGAAGGATAAAACAAAGATACTGAACCTGAGGAGTTTATAATCCATTTGAGGAGCCCATACTAACAAACCTAAGACCATTGGAGAACAACCAAGCCAGTGCATGGCTAAGATCTGAGTCGTGTGGCACTGAGGTCTGAGTCTCTAGGCATTTCCTGATGGGGTCACTTACAGTATCTCACAGCACGGGGAAATGCAAGAGGTAGAGCTTTGAAAGGAAACAATTTGTATCTGCTCACTTCTCCGCTTTGAGTTGAGGGAAGAGCTAATGGCTTTGCCTTCTGGTAGTGTGTTCACCTAGCTGGAGGTGATAATGGTAGATAACTGGGTTGGTGCACAGTGCCGTTCAGAGAGGGACATGCAGTGACTTAGCAGAGAAATGAGGGGAGCCCTGTACAGTGTAGAGGATAAAGCACTCGGTTCTGAGTCAGAAGGCCTGGATTTGAATTTTGGCTCCATCACTTGATGCCTATGTGACCTTAGGCAAAGCTCCTGTAGTCTCTTTGGGTTTCAGTTTCTTCATCCATAAAATGAAGGGGTTAGACCAGATCGGTGGCACAGTGGATAGAGCATCAGACCTGGAGTCAGGAAGACCTGAGTTTAAATCTGGCCTCAGACATTTACTAGTTGTGTGACCCTGGGCAAGTCACTTAATCTTTGTTTGGCTTAATCCACGGGAGAAGGAAATGGCAGACTTCTCTGGTATCTTTGTCAAGAAAATCCTAAATGGGGTCACGAAGATTCGGACACAAATGAAATGACTGAACAACAACATGAACAGCTGGGGGGCACAGTAGAGAGAATGCTGGGCCTGGAGTCAGGAAGACTTATCTGAGTTCAAATCCAGCCTCAGACACTTACTAGCTGTGTGACCCTGGGCAAGTCACTTCACCCTGTTTGCTTCAGTTTCCACGTAAAATAAGTTAGAGAAGGAAATGGCAAACCACTCTAAGCAAGAAAACCCTAAAAGGGGTCACAAAGAGTAGGACATGACTGAACAACAACAGATCCATATATAAGGAGCCTTGTGGGCTCCATATTGACTTAGTTTTAAAATGTAATGTTGTCCATGTTTTGTTGTATTTTGATGTTTTGTTCGATACTTCTCAATTACATTTTAATCTGGTTTGGGCAGCACTTGAGAGTGTTTGTGGCTGCATGTCGTCACTTGGCTGGCAGTATGTTTGACACCTCTGGACCAGATGATCTCTAAGCAACCTTTTAGCTTGAAATCTATGATCCAGGCAGGGTAGGGGTCTGTCCAGCAGAAGATCCAGCAGCTGTACCCCAGCCCTTCCCCATGTCACCTTTTCTCTGCCTTCTTGAGAATGGGTAATTCATACCATATAGTACCATTGTTAGCAGTGGGGTGGAGATCCAGTCCCCACCTACTGGATTTTGTTTCCTGTGTATGTGTTTGTGGGAGAAGGAGGAAGAAAAGTCAGATGGATGAAAATGGGGAGCAGGGAGGGTGGAGCTGGGAGAATAGATTTTGTCTTAAGGTTTTAAGATTAAGGACAGGGAATTTTTATGTTTCATTTCCTTATGATTTTTCATTTGAAAAATAATTTCTAGGTTCTGGTTTTAGTTAGAAATTTCCATAGTAGAACAATAGTACTATAGTACATTTCCAATTTAAAACTTTGCATTGCTGATGAAGCCCCTTGAAAATAATAGTACCAGGCAACTCAAACATCTGCTGCTTTAATTATTTTTCAGACTAGCAGCAAAATTGTGGTACTAGTCCTGGAATGTGAGGCCTGCCTCTGATCAGTATTTGGAGGAGTTCTGGTCTGCACACAAAAGGACAGATAAGATTCTATGCTTGAAATCTATAATGCATTGCAGATTGTGCTGTGGCTTTCCTAGAAATTTTGAAGTCTTGGTGGCTTATAAAATAGTTTGAAGGAACAGCCCTTTAACATTTTTTTGATGTTGGGTATTTAAATTAATGTGAGTTGCAACATGAAGCACAAGTTGGCAATTTGTGGCGCCTTTTGATGACCACACATCAAACTACTTGAAACTGAGAAGGAAAGTATGTTCTTTGGGAAATAATACAGCAGTATCTCAATTAACAAATCCTCTGGGAAGAAAGCTTCTGATAACAAAGGCAGCCTGAGCATGGAGGGAGCTGGGGAAGGTTTCAGCCAAAGAGGTGGCTTGGGCTTATTGAAGAGGCTGAGTAGAAGGAGGCCAGACTGCTGCCTTGGGTATAGGCTTCTCTTTGGGAGAAGAAATCCAGAGGGCCTGAGGGCAGGCTGTGTTTTGAGTCACACGGGAGAAAGGTGCTATGGATCCGAGCCAAATGTTCTGAACATGAGATCCCAGGGCTTGTTTAAAAAA
>CM053587.1:17334476-17363397 GCA_028646515.1 Pseudochirops corinnae | reverse complement strand
GTCACCACCACCACCACTACCATCAGCAGCACCACCACCACCCCTACACCACCACCACCACCACCACCACCACCACTACTACTAATAAGATAGACCTTTGAACTTATGGAAAGCTCTAATTGTTGGGAAGTTCTTATTTGTTACAAGATAATACTTGCACTTTTTGCTCTTAGTTCTTTCTTGTGGGACCAAACGATGTAAATTCATCCCCCTTACATATGTTTTTATTATTTTTCAGTCATTTCAGCCATGTCTGACTCTTTGTGAACCCATTTGGAATTTTCTTGGGAAAGAGTGACTTGCCATTTCTTTCTCCAGTTTACTTGACAGATGAGGAAATGGAAGCAAACAGGATTAAATGACATGCCCAGGGTCACACAGCTAAGGTCTGAGGCCAGATTTGAGCTCAGAAGATGAGCCTTCCTGAATCCAGACTCGGCACTCTCTTCAGCTAGCTGCCTCTCTCAAGTATAGTTCTTCTTCAGCTATCTGAAGATTAGCTCTCTTCCCACCGACTCCCAACCTATTCTTCTTTGCTCCAAACTAAAGTTTTCTGTTTCTTTACTAATCCTCACGTGGCTTGGTTTTGGTTCACTTAGCCATTTAAGTCATTCATGAGGTTCTTATTTTAGTAGGATAAATATTCTTCACATTTCTCTAAATAAACTATGAAATATGTGAATTTCAACGTACAGCATAAAGATTGCAGTTTAAACCTATCAGGTCAATTGAAAAGGTTTTTGCCAAAGCTCTATACTATTTGCAAAATAGCTTTTGTGAAGCATCATTGCCATTCTGAATAATTTAAGACAAGATTAAACTATGTGAAATGGAGATTAGGTCACTACCACCTGACCCTAAATGTTTTCATTTCCTTGCCCCCATGTACCATCTACGTATCTTGATAATTGCAACACATGGAAGAATTGCATGAATGGGTGTGCTATCTAAGTATTAGAGGTATATTGGCATAGTAGAAGAAGACGTGGGCCTGGAGTCAGTAAAGACCTGAATTCAATTTCTACCTCTCCAAATTATTAACTCTATGACCACGAATAAGATGCCTTTCTAAGACTCAGTTTCCTCATCTGAAAAATGAAGATAGCAGTAATATTTGTAGTGTCTATCTCATAAGATTGTTGTGATGGTGAAAGGAAATAATGTTGGTAAAGCTCTTTGTAAGCCTCAAGTGCTGTATAAATATC
The DNA here is from genome assembly GCA_028646515.1 of Pseudochirops corinnae. Lineage (NCBI taxonomy): Eukaryota > Metazoa > Chordata > Mammalia > Diprotodontia > Pseudocheiridae > Pseudochirops > Pseudochirops corinnae. The sequence continues at coordinate 17,362,192 of CM053587.1, read as the reverse complement.
AGATATCAACAAAATCTTGGCAGTATGGTGTAGGATCTCTACCCATCATTCTTTGTGTTCAGGAAGGCCAAAGATTGGTCTTGCAAATGTCTCCTACTATTGAGGTGACAGTGAGTAAGTCATTTAACTTTTTAAAGCCCTAGGCAACTCTCTAAGACTTGAAATTTCAGAGAAGATATTGATTTTCATCAGTATGAGAAGTTTGGCCTGAGTTTCCTATATCAATGAAATCATTTGTCTGATCAAAATAATAAATAATTCATTGCACTAAAGTTTCTGTCAGTGCTGATAGACTTTTGACCTCTTTACTTGAGTAACAGAACCAGGGGAAGGGACCTAAAGAAGAGGATTTTATTAGCCCTATTGCTTAATTATATTGTCTTTTCCACTAATAAAAACACCCAAATACTTCACCAAGCGAAGAACAAACTCTACAAAATCCAAGAAGAACCAATAGAAATTCAACTTCATAAAATCATAAAACAGGAATATTAAAATTCTCATTTAAATGGAACTTTCAAATTTTAATGTTTTGGCCTGATTTAATTGCTTGAATGTTCCTTTGTATATATGTGTCTATTTACATACATATGTATGTTTATACACATGTGTATGTACATGTATGTTTGTATATATGTGTACGTATATATGTATAAAATCTCAGATAGATAACAGAACTGAGCCTTGGGAAAGAGTCTGCACAATATGGGTGACCTGACAGGTCAATGGAAATCTTAATAATTACACTTTTTTTTTGCTCCGGTAATTTTAAGTTTACGATCATAACACTGAATTAATAGAGGTTTTATATTTAATATTATATAATTTTAAGAGCTATCATATAATTAACTGAAGTTATTAGGGGGCAGGACATAATAATTAGTTTGAGAAGATTTCAAATGAAACTGACAAAAAGAGAAGAAATTTCTATTGATTTTTTGTTGAAATATCCACTCTGGGAATTTTAAAACTTTAAAACTGATAAACTATAGGATATTGGTATGTATGATCTCATTCTTTATTCATACTAGTTCTATAGGAAGTTAATCCCAATGAATCAAAAAGGGGGACCAGGTATTGCATGAGGAGGTCTGTGCTACTGTTTAAGCAAGTGACCTCTTAGAATTCCGTCTCCATCTGTAAAAAAGGCTAATAATATTTGCCTCTTTAACCCCTGCAGGGTCGTTTTGAGGACATTTAAGTACAGTGTAAGCTGTAAAGTGCTATAAAACTGGAGGGACCAGAAAGCGTTTGAAAAGAAATTTTGTTGTATTGCTCTAGCAAATATAACCAAAAAGTAGAACTAGGCTAATGCAGAATTGTTTAATAAAAAGGATGTGGGAACTATGTTACAGAACGGGAAAGAATGATTTCAAATGAACATATCAAGGTTTGTAAACAGAGCTTCTAAAAAGGCCACTTAAAGAGTTCATGCCTTAAGTAGGTTAAAAATTCTTTCTTATATGCAACCATATTTCCAATATTTGTCTAGTGACTGTTAAAGAGGGAAAATGATATTGTCTCGTGTGGTGTAATTACTTCCAGATATAACATATACATGTCACATATATACACAATGCATGCACACAATACATATATGTATTTATATGTATTATGCATACATATGCATGTAGTATATACACACATGCGTGCATATAGACACACACATACACAAATATATACACATATGTCTATCTATCTAATCCCAGTCCCAAAGCCCATTGGCATGAAAATTTCTCTTTATTGGTGCATATTAATGCCCCGTGCCTGCATCAGAGGCAGAATGGAATTGACAAGATGAGAGGTGAGAAGTCTTTGGTTTTCTTTAGACCTTTTTCAAGTTGCTGAGTCTCTTTGAACTTTGGATGCTTCTGACTTCTAGCTTTGAGAGAGAAGCTGGAAGATGCTAACTCCACTTCAGGTTGCTAAAGACTGTGGGAAGAAGCCAACATGAGAGGACCTGATAGTCTTCATCGTGTCCCCATCTCCAACTTGCTATAAGCTTTGGGAATTTTCCTCTTGAGTGAGATACAGAACTCTCTCTTGGATGAGCTGACTTCCCTCACTCTCAGTGGTAGGGTTCTCTCTCTGTATTGGCTGACACATATTCTCCGATGTATACTTTTTCTGATTTCTGTATTGCTGCCAATTTGGACAAATGGGTTTCTTGGCCAAGTACTAGGTATGTTCATTATGGAATTGGTATTTTGGTGGAAAGGGAGTTAAGCTTTGGATATAAAGCCCTGTGTTCTGTTTCCTCTAACAATGAAAAAAACAATAAGAAGTTTGATTGGACCTGAACATCTCATCCTCTAGTCAAATAATGCTGAAAAGAGTGGATAGATAGAATTCTAGCCTGGTGTCCTCTCTCTGAGGAGAGCAGAGTGGCCTCCAGCCCCAACTTCCTACTTCCCCTGATGGAAGGAATTAAAGTGTCCCTAGGAGAGGGGACTAGGGGGGAGAAGAGGCTAGTGATATCTATTCCCCTTCCCTTTGAGCCACCAGATACCCCTTCACAACACTTGGGACCTCACTAAGTACATATACATATTGATATGTCTCTGTATATCTATCTTTCTATCTATCTATCTATCTTTCTATCTATCTATCTATCTGTCTATCTATCTATCTATCTTTGTGTATATATGTATTATAAACATGCAGTATATATGTATAGATATATACACACATACATACATATATAGTTGTGTGTCTATTATACCCAAGAACCATAGATATGAGACTCTCCTTATTGGTGGAAATGAATGCCCTGCCCTGCTGAAGGACCAAGTGGAGTTCGGGAGAGTTGAACAGCTCTGACCTTCTTCAGTTTTCTTTGGGACTCTTCAAACTCCAAGTTGTCTCAGGCATTTCTGGTACTTTTGGTCTCCACCTTCTAGAAGGAAGATGGGAGAGGTCAACCCAATTCATTTACTAAAGGAAATGATTCTGGGAAGAGTCCTCCCCCCCCTCCCCCCAATGATCCTTTTTCCCCCAATAGTGATCAGAAGTTAGATTGAACCTAATCATATTCCCTGGACTAACAATATTTAAGGGAGCAGATAGACATGATTCTAGTCCTGGGAACCCCTCTCTCTAAGGAGAACAGTGTGGTGGCTTCAGGCTTGAACTTCCTACTTCTCCTTCTGGCAGCAATTAAAGTCTTCCTTGGAGAGAGTGTGAAGAGAAGACACAGAATTATATCCATCTGCTCCCTTAAATATTGTTAGCCTAGGGACTATGATTGGATTCAATCTAACTTCTGATTGCTATGATATATATACACACACATACACACACTACTACATATATATATATATATATATGTATATATATATATATATATATGTGAATTAAGCACAGCAGGAAAAGATAATGACCTTGCTATTCTCAATTTAACTTTTGTGCTTATTCAGATTTATGTACATGGTAAAACCAAAAGGATTTGGGGGATCTAGAAAAAAAGTAAGGAACACCAAAAGTTGTAGTGGCTCAGGCACATAGAGTTCTATTAAGGTTTCCTTGGTAGAGAACCCAGAAATGGGTTTGGGGGCACAAGAGCCCAATAGGGGATCAAGATCTTTCTAATAAATCTAACTCAGGTGGAGACCTAGGAAGATTTTTCTAGCAGGAAGAAATGAGTTCAAAAGTGCTTTGTGTCACTCTGCCTGGCTTTTGGCCTATGGCTAGTAGGGTATGATGACTTAGCTCTGACTAAAGAGTAGTCAGAATGTGCTTAAGAGAGCAAGGGTTTCTAGTCACTGTACCCTAGCAGGCAAGAGCTGAGATGGCCCAGCTTGAGCCCTAAAGAGATGAGGCTCAGGGGCTGATAGCAAAGAAAAGTTCAAAAGCAGTGGAGCACAAGGCCTTACCAAGCCCATGTGCCATGGCCATATTCTTCTTAAAAAAATTATTTTCAGAGAAACTAGGTGGCACAGTGTATAGAACACCGGCCCTGGTGTCAGGAGGACCCGAGTTCAAAAACAGCCCCAGATGCTAAATGTCCTAGCTATGTGACTTTGGGTAAGTCACTTACCCCCAAGTGCCCTGCCTTCCCCCCCCCCTCAAAATTTTATTTTTATTTTTAATTTATGGAGTAAAAGAAACATTTCCATAACATAGTATAACAAAAAAGATGATCGTACCTGACAAATCTATTATGTACAATTTACTATTCCTTTTAAATATTTAATAAAGTTATCCTGTAAGTTTCTTTTTTCCCCCTTTTTCTTCCCTCCACCTCTCCCTGTCTTAGAGAGCTATCATTAGACACAAATGTGTATCTATCTATCTGTCTATCTATCTATCCATCCATCCATCCATCCATCCATCCATCCATCATCCATCTATCCATCTATTTATCTATCTATTCATCCATCCATCCATGTATCCATCTATCTATTTATCTATCTATCTTTCTATCTCTATCTATCTTTCTAATTATCTCTATCTATCTATCATCTATTTATCCATCCATCCATCCATCCATCCACCCATCCATCTAGTTATCTATCTATCCATCCATCCATCCATCTATCTATCTATCTATCTGTCTGTCTGTCTGTCTGTCTGTCTGTCTGTCTATCTATCTATCTACCCATCCATCCATCCATTCATCTATCTATCTATCTTTCTTTCTATCTCTGTCTATCTATCTATCTACACACATACATGTAAAGTTATTCTATACATGTAAAATTCTTCTATTTATGAGTTCTTTGGATACAGAAAGCATCTTCATATGTCCTTTGTAGCTAATTTGCATATTTATAATAGTCACAATGACTATATCTGCTAAAAATTGTTATTCAAACAATATTGCCGTTATGGCCACAATCTTAGCAGAGGGCACATGCCAGTTGTGCTATGCACCATGGCAGACCATTGAAGACCAGGCCCAGATAGAAGAACACAATAGGGTTAGCAGATGCCATCATTTCTGTTTGCTTCAATTTCCTCAACTGCAAAATGGGAATGATAATACAGCACCTACTCCCCAGGGGTGTTGTGAAGATAAAATGAGCTCACGTCTGTGAATTGCTTAGCACTGTGCCTACAGCGTAGTAGGGGCTATATAAATGTTACTATTATCATTGTTATCATCGTTCTTATCCCAAATATATTCTATAGTCTTTTGTCATGGACAGAAAAGGTCGTGGATTTATAGTTGAGAGGGACCTTAGAGGACGATGAGTGAAACTTTCTCATTTAATAGAAGAAGAAACTGAAGTAGTAAAAAGTTAAGTGAATTGCCCAAGGTCATACATTTACTAAGGGACAGAGGTAGCACTTAAACGTGGGTCCTCTAATCTCTAACATAGTGTTTCTTGAGAAAGAAGGAGCAAATATATGAATCGTAACGTTGGAGGTAACATGGAACCAAACTTAATTTCTCTTTGGGAGACGATGCTGCTGGGAATAGCTGCTTGAGAGGAGAGACTGTCTTACACTGCCACACACCTACCAAAGCATCAAATATCATTGAATATTATTATTACAGACTGAAATAGTTAGTGATCTGTTTACTTTGGGACATAGGCAGGGATATGCTGGAGCTAGCTCTTGAGAGCCCATTGTTGAATTTCCAATGTGAGCTTTACAACTTGGAAAGAGCATCACTAGGATATAGAGCTTGCTTTATTTTTTTGATCATCCAGACTTAAGAAAGAAATTATGTTCAGCAATTTTTTCAGTTGTGTTTGACTCTTTGTGAGAGCCCATTTGGGGTTTTCTTGACAGAGATACTGGAATGGTTTGCCATTTCCTTCTCCAGCTCATTTTACACATGAGGAAACTAAGGTAAACAGGGTTAAGTGACTTGCCCAGATTCACACCACTAGTAAGAGTCTGAAGCTGGATTAGTACTCAGGAAGATGAGTCTTTCTGACTCCAGACCCAGCATTCTAACCACTGTGCCCCCTAGCTGCCCAAGAAAGTGATGGAGAAATTGTTAATAATACAGATGAAACTTAAAAGTGCATTCTGAATAATCTTCTCCCTCCATTCCCCTGTCCTGCACTCCTAGATCAGATTAGCCTCTTGCTACTCACCCTTATTTAAGACCTTTGCAGGGGAGAGCAGAAGGTTGGGACTGGATATAGGCAATACTTTTCCACCCCAAACCCAGAACTTATCTTTAGGATTCTTGAGACTGAGCTAAAAAACTTCATCACAGAACTGCTAGTATCCTACGCACTTCCCGACTCAACTTGACTTCTTGCCCTGATCTCTCAGTGTGGCAGTCAATCTACTTGCTCATGAGTATGTTTCTCCTAAATCTCTCTACAACTCAGTGCAGAGGGTGTTCCACATGATCACCTTAGATAAAAGTCAGGGAAAGCCTAGACAGAATGATCAGCATCTTTCAAAGCAGCTATGAACAAAATATAGCTGGTGCTCCAGTAAATCCCTGCTAGGCAGTGGTGCCTGCTGTCTTTGTCAACTGCTGGGGGGTGGTGATCCATGTCAGTCACCAAAATGACACCCCAGAAAGCTTTAAGTCTGCTCCCATGGTTCTTGCATATGCGAACACTTTTGAGAATGAGTGGTAGATAAAAGTGGCTTATGAATGTAATGATGGAAAGAGTCCTTCCTGATTCTGGACAAAGTGCATTCTGTGTGGGGTGGGCACCTCCAAAGAACTGCCCAGAGACTTTTCATAAACCCAACAGAGTGATATAATGTCAGATTTCAGAGCTATCAAACTAACAAGAGGTTAAGACTAACATTTACTTATTAAAATAATTTCCTAATCATTCTTATAAGAACTTAATGAGTGACAAACTGACGGTGGATATAAATTTATGATTTCCCAAAATAACATTTGATTGGTTTGAGTGATGTCTTACATGAAGTAATCATAGTTAATTTTTGCTTCTGGAGAGATTTGACTTTACCAGTCTATCATGTCATCAGATGTATTTCAAGACTGATTTCTTTGTCTGTTGATACAGAGCTAAAGAGTTCCTATGGAGATACTTGAATCTCTAACTTGTATTTTTGTCAGTGCAGATGGGGTAAATTCAGATTTGGGGTAAGACATTAAAATCTCTGGTGGAAAGACATAGTATAGTAGAAAGAGAATTTGAGAAGAAATGAAGAGACTTGGGTTCTAGAGTCCAAATCAATCATTTTATTAGCTAAATGACTTTGCACAAGTCACTGCACATCTCTAGAGCTTAATTTTCTAATCTATAAAATGAAGAGTTCAGGCTAGATTATGTCTGAATTCACTTTTAGCCCTGATTCTATAACCTTCTACAATATTACAAAGACACAGCACAGTACATAATAACATTTCCTCTTTTGGTCATAAAGATTAAGGGAATCAATCTGTCCACATATTCTGTTGACACTACAGATGTCAACTAAGCAAAGACTGCAGCACAAAGGCATATTGGGAGCTAAATGTTAATTGTGAATGTCTGGGTTGTCAGCCAGGTAAGTTCTGAAAGTACATAAAAGTGGATTTTATCTGATTCCCCTCTTTTCCATTAATAGAGCCACCAGCCTAGTTCAAGCCCTCATCTGGACTATTATAATGATCTGTATTGGTTATTGGCTTGAGACACTCCTGCACTCGAAGACCAGATAAGTCTCATCTGAGAACCACTTCTTGGTTCTTGTGTGACACCGATCTATTTTTAAACTCAGTGTAGGATTCTAACTCTTCTCAGTTACATATTTTCCTTTCCACTTAACAGTGCTGCCTGTGATAATCCAAGCATCATAATAAATTAAAAACAGAGAGTAGAAATTTCTGGTCACCTGGCACATGGTGGAAAGAATGACACACAGTTTTCTGTGTCACCATTGACAAAGGAAAGGATCTACAGAAAGCGCACGGACTGGAAATGTTTTGCCCCTTTAGATGTGGGGGTCATACAGCAAGACTGGTGGACAGGCCAACTTGCACCACAAAGTTCCACAGTGACCCAGCTGCTGGTAAATCAGTGATATGAATAGAACAGAAATAGAAACAGTGGACTCAGGATCCTTAGTTCCGTTATTTTTCATGCCTCTGTTCTCTCCCTTTGTCATTTATTGGGAAGTACAGTATGGTGGAAAGTATATTGACTTTAGAATCAGAGAATCTAGATTTGAATCCCAACTCTGCTATTAACCACCTGAGTGGCCTTAGTTCACTTAACCTTTATGTGCTGCTTCTGTTTCCTCACCTACAAGAGCGAGAGGGCTGGAGTAGGTGATTTCTGACCTCCAAGATACCCTTCAATTCTAAATCAATGAACCCATGAGCAATGAATCTGAAATAATAAATTTATATCACAAATGGATACTATTTCAGCTGCATGATGGACTTTGTGGGCTAGCTTGGGAAGCTGGCCGCCCCTTTTTAACCTTATTCTATGAAAATTTTCCAAATTACAAACAGCTGGTTTATAAACAAATTCTTTTTGAACACAACCCATTCGAAAGCTCGCAACTGCCTGGATGCTGGTGATGTTTGATAGCAGATAAAAGGAGTCATCACAAATGTTTTTCCCGTTAAGCCAGCAGGTGTCAGAGCTGAGTAACAAGAGGGAGGCCTCCACTCCCTGTGACCTGAAATGCCCTCACCGGGTGCTAGGGTTCTGCTTTGGGCTGTCATGAGCTGACATCCAGATCTGAGACTATGTTTGACAATGTCATTCGGGTCCTCTACATTCAAGTTATCAACTGGGGTATTTAAAATTGCAGAGCAAATAGTTCTACCTGCCTCATCAGGCTGTTGTGAAGATTAATGGGATAATGCTTGGCAAGTGGCTTGTATAAGAGGTTTAATATGAATGCTTTCAGAGGTGCTGTTTTTCAAACTGATGCATACACCTCGTGTTTCTAACGCTTAGAGGCTATTATTAGGGAAAGACCCATATTGGCAGCCGGGCAAGATGCCTGTCTTCCTCTTGCTTAAAGATTCCCTTTCCCCTCCCCCATTTCCCCCATGTTTCTCTGGCGACATGCTACCTGGGGATGAATTACATCAGGTTGGATCAGTCACTTCATATTATAGAAAGGAAAATAATGGATAGAGCGATGTACTAGCCCACCAGCCCGGGAGCTGCTGGGGGCAGCAGCTGTGATGGCAGCTGAGGATCTCCCCTCTGGTTCACAAGAAGAGGTCACTAGTTCTAGATGGTGAAGATTCTTTGATAATAATTCCTCCGTGTACTAATGTTTCCTTTTCACTTTTGATTTCTGGGAACCATATGTTGTGGCTCAGTTTCCTGCTGCTATGATGTATCTGTGGGTCCACAACGAATGTTCTTTGTTAATGATGAGCTGGGTGACCAGCAAGCATCATCAGTCTTGAGACCAGAGTCTGACCATTTCTGTTTCCTTTCTCCTCTGTCTTATTCACCAGCCTCACGCTGATCAGCAGTGGCATAATTAGGGTATTGCTAAGGGAACTGTGTGGCAGATGTGGAAAAGCTATTCTCTCCTCTTCTATTGCTGTCTGCAACGGTTTAAAGGGTGCGAGAGAGAGAAGGGAGTTTGTTTCTTCCTCCCTGTCATGCTGGGAAGCATGACTACGGCAACCATATTTTCCAAAACAAAAACTGAGACATGAAATCTGACAAGAGGTATTCTTTTGTTACTGGTTCTGCCAGGATGAGCAGTTATCTTTTCAGTAACTTTTAGTCTTGTGAAGTTTCCTTAGAGCATCTAGACTGGTTAAATGATTGGTGTAGCAGTAGGAGTGAGGAACCTGAGACCTTGAGGTCACTTGTGACCCTCTAGGCCCTCAAGTGGGGCCCTTTGACTGAATCCAAACTTCACAGAACAAATCCCTATCAACTCTGTAGGCAAATCACTAAAGACTTTGTTGAAGTGAAGTTGCTGACCTCCATTAGTAGAAGGAGCTTCCTCACCTAGAAATTCTCTACAAAATCAGACATCCAGTCCTTCCCTTTCTCGGATTCCTTAAATTTCTGTGCCTTAAATTCCTCTATTTGCAAATCAAAGATAATTTTGCTTCAAGTCATAGTAAAGACTTACATAATTTTCACTGAGCTTTTCTAAAACTGATAAAAGATGCTGGAATAACATGAAAATTCCTTGATGTATTCTGTGAAGTTTGGATTCAGTCAAAGGGCCCCACTGAGGACTAGAAGGCCACAGGTTCCCTGCCCCTGGGTCACAGAGCAAGTATATGTCATAAATAGTACTTCACTGTGGTATGTGATTGTAATGGGATATTATTGTGCTATAAGAAATGACAAGCAGGATGATTTCAGAAAATCCTGGAAAGATCTACATGAACTGATGCATAATGAAGTGAACAGAACAAGGAGAATCTGGTACACACTAAGAGCAATATTATTTGATGAAGAAGTGTGGATGCTTAGCTATTCCCAGCAATACAGTGGCCCAGGACAATCCCAAAGGACAAATGAATGATGAAGCGTGCGGTCCACCTCCAGACAAAGAACTAATATTGATAGAACATAGGCTGCTTTTTTCTTACTTTTTCACTTTCTTTACTTTTTTTCCTTTTATTAGAGTCTTGTACAAAATAACTAACATGGGAATGCCCCACATAATTGCACGTGTATAACCTGTATCTTTTTACTTGCCATCTCAGGGAGGGGGAAGTGGAGGGAAGGAAGGAGGGATAGAAATTTGGAATTCAAAACTTTAAATAAAAATGTTAAAAATATTGGGGAAAAAAGAAGAAACACTTGAACCCTGGTCTTGCCAACTCAGAAGCTACCTCTCTATCCAAAACACCATACTAGTAACCTCTATTTTTTCTTGCAACATCCTGTTAAAAAGTCTACTTTTTTCTTTCTTTTTTGAAATCAGGACTGTTTCAGAAAGCAGAGGTTTCTAATCATTCTAAGTATGCCTGCAACTTTGTGAGAGAGTCAAAGATAGCAGAAAAAAGGAGTAGGGACAGCTTTGGGGACCATTGTGAGGTGGGCAAAGGTGGCTTCTGTTTCCCTTCCCTTTTAGCTGGACTTTCTGTCCATTTCAGTATTTTTCCCTTCTAGTCCAAGAGCCTCACCTCCCAGAACAAAGTGCCTGGTTAGAGAAGGATAACATTAATGAGTTATTCCTCTAAAACCTTTCCATTTGCATTTTAAAGGAGTATGCCTAATGAGATCAGTGCTTAGCCTAAAGGAAGGAAACTTTGTGAAATTTCTCACAGTAGGTAGGAAAGCTATTTGGGCGCATTAGGGCCTTCCTGGCATCCCCCAAATAATAGCATATAAGATACCATCACAGGAATTTTAGAGTTTGAAGAGATCTTAGGTATCATTTGGACTAATGGCTTTAGACTCAAATAAAAAGGGACAGAAGGCAGCTAAACTAAGGGTCCCTGTGAACTACGCATTGGCTTAGAAAACCACATATTAGCATTCTCTATGATTTATTGTATTTTTATTTATTTTGTTAAGTGTTTCCCAATTACATTTTAGTTTGGTTCAGGCTATACTTGGTAGTGCTGCAGGCCACAAGGAGGTTCCTGGGCTACATGTTTAACCCTTCTGATTTTGATCAATTCTATCAATTTATAGCTATGAGGAAACTGAGGTCTTGAGAGGTTAAGAGATTTACCTAAGGTCTCCCAGTGGCAGGGCTTAGGTTTGAACCCAGGCTTTTGGGCTCTAAGTCCAGTAAGCTCTTCTCTATTTCATACTATTTCCCCATCTGTACATCTGACTGATCTTTTTAGTGTAGTTATAGTCACATATTAATGAGAGAATCATGCTATATGTTTATAGAGGTCAAAAGTAGACTGAGGTTGGAAGATTAGGGCCCAACAGCCAAGCCTTGCCAGAGGCCAAGAAGAGTCAGTGGAAGTCCTCTCCTCGAGACATGCTGTCCTGTGGCATCTTAACCAATTCACTTGACCTCTCAATTCTGTAGGCAACTCACTAAAGACTGTTACTTGAAGAGAAGTTGCTTACCCACATTAGTAGAAAGAATTTCCTCACCTAGAAATCCTCTATAAAATCAGACTTCCAGTTCTTCTTTCTATCAGATTCTTAAAATTTCTGTGCCTTGAATTCCTCCATTTGCAAATCAAAGATAAATTTGCTTCAAGTCACAGTAAGGACTTAGATGATTTTCAGCAAGCCTTTCCAAAACTGGTAAAAAGATGCTGTAATAACATGCAAAGAGGCAGCATCTGATGCCATTATATGCTAAAACATAAGAAAAGATGGGAGTGACTCAGAAGAAAGTGAATAAGGAAAATATCAATCATTCTGAGCTTGACTCAATAATGTGCAAATGGGTCCCCAAAATGAAAGTAAATCCAGCGGTTAAAAGTGCTAATGGTCTCTCAGTCCTTTTGTTCCCCTTTTATTCCAGGTCACTCGGGTGAGGATGGTTCTTTCAGAAACAGAATAACCTTTCTTTTCTTCTTCTGTCAGCCTACAAACCTCTCTGCTTGCCCACAGAACCAAATCTGACGACACTCTGGCCTATAAGGACCATGTGTACCAACTGTACTAAATCTCTGCTCAGCTATTTTAGGGAAGTTGGAGGAAAAATAGCAGCCTGCCTATGCTGCAGGAAGCTGGGAACCTGCCAAGGCCATGATGTAAAGGTTTCCAAGTCAATGCTATGGCGGAATCAGTAAAAGCCTGTCAGATTCAGGCTATGCTGTAAGATCTTGCCTTCTGAAATCCAATCCCCTATTTCATCCTGAGCAGGGGTGATATGTCACATTAGCCCTTCAGCTTTGCAAGAGAATCCGGAGTGCTACACAGCTCACTCTGTTATGACTTCGTGACATTGCTAAGGAGGTGCTGGTGGAGGTCCTCTCTCTGTTTCCGAATCACCATTTGGCTGCAAACAACCTCATCTAACCTTCTAAATGAAAGCCAATGATTCCCAATGGAGAAATAATTAAAACCACTGGTATTTTCCTAAAGCTGTTTGATTTTTAAATAGTACCAGCGAATGGTTGCACAGCAGTTTTATTCACACTACAGCTAGTACGGAAAATGTAGAGAGTTTGAAAAAATATTTTTCTTGTGTTAGATTCTTCCCTGTTCCTTTTCCGTGGTAGCTGGTCTTGTAACTTATTTTTCTTTTATCAGATGTGAGTGGGCTTGGTGGCAGGGTCAGTTCAGAGATGTCCGATAGAATTGCTCCAAAAATGCCATTTAATCTAAAACTGAAATATAAATAAATCTTGAGGTCCTCTTTCCATATTGCTCGTCTTTCCTATGGGAGATCAAAGGTCCTACTTGCCAAAGTCATTTTGGGGGAAAAATTCATGAGAGTATATCTTCGTTTTCTACAGCAAATAGTCGGATCACTTTGAGCATAGTGTTTTCAACAATGAAATGATTACCAAAGCAAAATCTCACTGATATATTTCTGTCTCAAGGAAGTTGTTTTCAGAAGATACTTGAAGCCAACTGTAATATAGAAAGGAGATGAACATTCATGTCACCCTATACTCAAAATCACACTATTTTATATGTTAAAAAACATTCCAGAGGCACCTCCTCCCCTCTTTTTATATAGTGGAGTAGAGGAGTGGAGAGGAGAATGTACTCAAGGCCTAAAATAGAGCCAAGAAATCTATTTTTTTTTCCCATTGAGGGGTATTATTGACAGCAGTAATTCTATTTCACAAACACCCATTGGTGCACTGAACGAGATGTTGGGGACACAACGACCAAAACAAAACTATGTTTGTCCTCAAGGACAAAAGTAATCACAAAATAAAAAGCAGTTTAGTTAGTTTAATAGGTTAGAATTTTTTATACATAAAAGTTTAAATGTGCCCATATTTAAATAAACAGAAAATAAAACTTCAATAAACATGCAAACATTTTAACTACATATATATGCATATACACATATTTAAATCTTATATTCTATCCAGCTAAGGAAGGGAAAAGGAGACAGAAATGAAATAAATGAGAAAAGAGGAGACATAGAGGGGTAAAGGGACAAAAGAAGAATCTATTCCGATCCTACAATGGATCCAGAATTTCATTGATGTAAAGATTGTCTCTAATAATGAAGATCACAGCAAATCCATGCCAGTTCATCTTGTGCAACTCTCATTCATGTTCTCCCATAAATTTGTCACAGAGGGTCCATCTCACATTCTGGGGACTTCCTTGCACTTCCCTGAATTACGGTAACACCAGTGGAGTAAGTGGTCTATCTATTGGTTGTCCTTTGGTCTCACTCAGTTCACGGCACATATGTTTCCATTCATACATTTCTCTGTTGCCTTGTCCATAACACTCCGACTGTCTAATGTGTTGTAGCCAGGTTATGGTTGCCATTGCTCATTGAGTTATCAGATACTTACAGCCACATGGAACATCCTTACTCTAACCTCTCCTCTTGCCATGACAGCCGAAAGGAACATGGGGTTTCCTGCACCTGGGCTTTCCTCACTAACAAGGGTCAGGTCACTTGGAGGAACACACTCTTATGGGTAAAAATGTTCAATATCATTGGAAGAGTATCAGTGCTAAAAGATAGGCTTTTATTTTAGGGAAAAACTTGGAGTCACGAAAAGACTGTTCAGTTTCCCAAAGACAGGCCAGCCTGATCTTCTCTTCCTATTATTCAATTCTGGGGCTGGCTCATCGTTCATTTGCAGTGCCTGTCAAAGTTATATACAATGATAGACAAATCTTATGGGTTGTGTATCCAACATTATATCAGAGTTTAAAAAATTTATTTTCATCCTCTTTGTTTTTCTTTCATGGCTAGTTATGGAAAACTCTTTTGAATCATTATTGGTCTTTTGTATAAGGCTCGGTTATTATCCAAGATTTAATGAATTAGCTCAATGTCATGCATAAATGGCAGTATCTGGAAGACTTTACCACCTGTAGGAAATGCCCTTTCAAACAGTTATAGCTATGCTACGACTCCTTCCTGACAACGGTGAACACTTTTGGTGATTATAACCCTCCTGCTTTAGAATCACTTCCTAAAGAAATTTAACTAATGTAAATCAATAGTCATAATGATGAGACCAAAAGATCCTAGGAACCTCCTTACCCAGCAAACACTTTATCTCATTGCCAAGTGGAATGACAGGGTATCCAAGGCTAACACTAATTTAAAATATAAACTCATTTGCAAAATCTCTCGGAGAGGTAAGGTGGATACTTGATACTAATAATCAAGTCACTGTCAGACAAAGTTATCTCTGTTGTTATATCTTGAAAGCATCTTGTGTGATTTTGACATATTCACGGGAGACATCTTGTTGTAGGAGAGCCTCAGGGCATCACTTGACTGTACCAGATCAAATCCTTTTTGGGAATCAAGAAACAAACACAACAGGATTTTGTAGGCTCTACACTTTTCAGTCAACTTTGTATTGTAAATATGTGTGGTCTACTGTGGAATGTGGCTGGCAAAAAAAGCCCATCTTTGCCCCTTTAATACCCTCATCAAAGATGCCCTTGATGTCAATATACATTTAGGTGGGAGAGTACACATATGAGTCTAAATCCAATTTTTGCTATTCTCCCTTTTTTTGGGGGGGGGTAGGATGGGGAGGAGTCGTTGATGATAAAGTCAGAGGCAATTAGGTGTTGCTGGACCTGGAGTCTGAAAGCCTGAGTTCAAATCCAGCCTCAGATATTTGTTAGCTGTGTAACCTTGGGCAAATCACTTAACCTGTTTGCCTCAGTTTCTTCATCTGTGAAATGGGGATAATAATAACACCTACAGGGTGGTTGTAGGTATCAAACGAGATATTTGTAAAGTGTTTAGCACATAGAAGGCATTTCGGAAAACCCGGCTATTATTAGAAATTCCTCCCCCCCACACCTTTAGCATCTTCCCCTCTTTGATGTAGCTTGAGAGAAGGTCCTTCAAT
The DNA here is from genome assembly GCA_028646515.1 of Pseudochirops corinnae. Taxonomy (NCBI): domain Eukaryota; kingdom Metazoa; phylum Chordata; class Mammalia; order Diprotodontia; family Pseudocheiridae; genus Pseudochirops; species Pseudochirops corinnae. Next base: position 17,346,372 of record CM053587.1, on the reverse strand, counting down.
AACCTCAAAATCACGTCCCTCCCAGGGCAGACTTTTCTGCGTGTATATCTTCTTGCCCGGTTGCTTTTTAAATTTTTATTTTCTTCATTGTTCTTTTCATTTGTCACAGAATAAACAGGACCATCATGTATGAGTCTAAGTATGATGTTTCCAGTATCTCGATGGTGAAAAAGAGTTTGTTTTAAGCATCTTTTCCATTTTTCAATTTCATTTTCTGAGGCTATGGGACAGGTACTTTTGTGGTTGTTGCTGTTCAGTTGTTTCAGGCATGTCAGACAATTTGTAACCCCATTTGGGGTTTTCTTGGCATAGATGCTGGAGTGGTTTTTCATTTCTTTCTCCAGCTCATTTGACAGATGTGGAAACTGAGGGATCAAGTGACTTGCTCAGGGTCACATAGTTAGTGTCTGAGGAGATCAGATTTGAGCTCAGGAACATGAGTCTTCCTGACTCCAGGACCAGAACTCTATTCACTGCAATACCTACATAACTCACTTTAATTCCCCAAAAAGGATGGTATTGGCCTGTATGTGTTTGTTGAAAGTTTTAAATTACTCACTGTTTAGTGATTTGGAGTTAAGCTAGTCTTCTTTCCATCCCACCCCATCCTCCCTCATTTTCCTTCCAGCTCCTTCCTGGTGATGGTAACATCTTTCTGGTCCTAAGTTTATTCATCTCTAAAATTAGTGGATTATGCAATATGATCCCTGAGGTCTCTTCTAGATCTTGATCTCTGAACTTAATGAACCTGTGATCCTGGAGGTTCATTGCCCATACATGTGTGTTCATGTGTACACATGTATGTACATACACGCACATGTGTGTATATACATACTTTATATCTACACATATACATACACACATACATGTATAATGTATAGTTTTAGTATTGCTGTGTCTTCACAGAGTGCACAGAACCCAAATCTCTTCTCTTTTAAATTGCTAAAAAAAAGTCGCTCCTTGGTCACCTGTGGATTGATTTGGACAATGCTTTGGGGATGCAATTTGCATGGAAGATTCTAAACAATTTCAGATTTTGAAAGAGTGATGGAAGAAGTTGGATTTGATGGTGTGACTCTTCCACTTGACAACCATTTATGCTCATCGGGAGAATTTGTATTTCTTACAAGGGGAAATGCTTCTCATTTCCTCAGCCACTGCGTACAACTCTCTTGGGGCTGCTTGGATCCTCCCGATGCTAGGATTTGTGGACTCCTGTTGTGACCCAGGGTGCCCCTCCCATGATGCCTTTCACTGAGCCTGCTCCCTCACTCTGTAGCAGGGGGCTAGGCAGCTGCTGGCACACATTCCCTGCTATTAGTATCCCATTCAATTAGCGCCATGTGACAGGCTATGGTACTGCCTACAGCCTCACTGGGGAGTGAAAGCATAAACCTGCTTTTTGTCTGGTGACCCTACAGGGACTTCTCCATCAGGATTTGAATCTCTGGCACACACAACTCGCTGCATCTCATTTCTTTGCTCATTTGCATCTTAAGCGTAGCATCTTACTTTCTAGTCATCCATATTTATGATATATCACAGTACATGGGTGACTCCTTTCAGGGCAATTTTCCAAATGCCATTAGTCTCTATGTTCCAAATTAGGGCCACCCTGATAAATAGGCAAATAGTTTAACAGACTTCAAACAAGGATTAGACAAACAAGAGTAAATAAGAATAACACGATGCTTGTAACGGAGCCAGCGAAGAGGAGTAAATGAACTGGATCGATGCACTCAAGAAGCTGGAGCAGCACGGGCATTTTCATCACGACTGCCACTCAGAAAGTCCACCAGGCTTTCCCATCTCCCCGTGCTTCCCCCCTGCCCCCGTAATTTAGGTTCAAGAAGACTGACAGGCCATGTGACTCAGTTACTTGTGTCTGGCTGACATGTCTTGGCATTCTCTCCCATGACCAGTCCTCTAGCGAGAGGCTGGCTCATGTGCTGCCAAGTTGTGAACAGTCTACATTCCAGCACAAAATCTAGGCCTGCAATTCAAAGAGACAGCTGCTTCCTGATGTCTCTGGATGAAAAGCCCAATGGAGAGTGGGATGGGAGTGCTGTCACGTTGTTATAACAGTGATGGGAACGTCACAACGTGCAAGTTTTGGCAAACACCATCTTGCCTCTGGGCTTTCTACTTTTAAAGACTTATTGCATTCTGGCCAGATCAGGCATGGGACCAGTTTGAAGTAGGCCCAGAGTTTCTGCCGCAGTCTAGAATAACCTTAAGAGATCCTGGATGATCCTTAATCATTCCTTATTTGGGGTGTTACACTTTTGGGGGGAAAGGGGTGGTGATGAGGAGAAATATTTTGCTAGATACTACTTCTGTCTTTTAGGGAGCAGGGTTTAAAATATTCATAGAAGCACTTTTTGTGGCATTAAAGAACTGGAAACAAAGTAGATGCCCATCATTTGGGGCTTGGCTAAATAAGGATATAATGCAATATTACTACCCCATCAGAAAAGACAAGTATGAGGAATTCAGAGAAGCAAGGGAAGACATATGAATTAATGCAAAGATAAACAAATAGAACCAGGAAAATTACATGTATGCATCTATGCACATACATATACTCCATCAACATTCAAACACATACATATATTCCTCATTAAATATATTTATATCATAATGATGTAAAGTGGAAGAAAAAAGGAAATTGGATGTTATGTAATTATAAAGACCAAGCTTAGCCCCACAGAAAAGAGGAAAAAAGTACCACTTTTCCCTATTTTGTAGAGAGATGGGAGAAAATGTACCTCTTTTCCTTGCACCTCAGTGCCATTGCACTAGCTGTCCCCCATGCCTGGAATGCACTCTCTCCTTACTGCAGCCTCTTAGAGCGCCAAGTTTCCTTGAAAGCTTAGCTTTGAGGTTCACCTCTTACATGATACCTTTCCTGTTCTACTCCTTTCCCCTCCCTCCCTCATTTCTCAGCTATCAGTGTCTCCTGTACCCCCAAAGTACTCTGTATTTATTTTGTGCCTACTTATCTGTGTACATGTTGTCTCTATCTCTCAATAGAATTTCAGATTCTTGTTGGAAGGGACTGTGACATTCATATATTTTTTTATCCCAGAACCTGAAATATAGAAGGTACTTTATAAATGTTTGTTGATTGATTAAATTGAAATGATTGAGGTAATCTCCAGGCACATCACAATATCCCATTTGTACTTCCACCTGTTCCAAGAGTGTCTCATTCTCCCTACTATCATTGCATTTCCTGGAATATGATGTTCATTTTTCTTTCCCTTAATTGGATAAGGAGATGTAGCATCTTAGCAAGTGATTGATTATATAGGTGGAGAGATAAAAACGCCTGTCCATGACCATGGTTTCTGAGGGCCGTAGCTTTAGAGATAGAAAGAACCTCAAAGGCTCTCTTGTCTACACCTCCTCTCACCATTTTACACTTGAAAACACTGAGGCACAGAGAGTTACAATTGCCCTGAGGAATTTGGGGGATGCCTGGGTCAAAGTTGAAGGTCTCCCTCTGCCGCCTTGCTACTTATATTTTTATACCCTCTGTAATTTTTCCTGGCTTCCAGTGGTATAACTTTCGTGCATCCTTGTGGGATTACTGGCATCAATGCAGATTCTGCAATTTTATGAGTCCTAGTGAGTTGGATTCATGGTGCCTGGGGTCAAATAATCAGATTCAGAATTTGGTAAAGAGAGGAAACAAGTATTTATTAAGTGCCTACTATATCCAGACAGTAATTAAGCAAAGTGCTTAAAAATATTTGATCCTTTATTGAGGGCCTTAAAATCCTAGCCACTTGTTCATTTACCACCAGCTGTTCTGCTTGGTTTCATCTCCATCATCATCTTCATCATGCCCCCACATGCAGTACCCTCTGGCACTCTACCTCCCCAACCCCACCCTCTTCTGGTTTCTTCTGTTTATTTTCTTCTCCCATTAGACTGTAAGCTCCTTGAAGGAAGGGACTGTCTCTGTTTCTCTCATTTATATTCCTACAACTTAACACAATACCTAGCCAATAGTAAGTACTTAATAAGTGTTATGTCATAGGTGCTATTGTGATCCTCATCCTATGGAAGAGAAATCTCAGACTGACAGAAGTTGAGGGACTTGTCTGGGGTCTGGTGCCACTTTTGAACTCTGGTCTTCTTGACTCCAGGTCTGGAGCTCTAGTCATCGTTGAATTACAAAGCCAGTTCAACATCCATCGTATGACATCTCTAAAATTACCTAAAACATAACAGGTCCTCTTTCTTCCCAGTTTTAGTGAAGTCCGTTCCTGGCTTGCCTGCTTCTGTTAACAGCAACTACAGTTTCCAAGTCACCCCAGCTTAAAATCTTGTGGTACTTTTGTGCCGCTCCCAACTCTTTTGTGGTCCAAGCAATCGCTAAATCCTGTTAATTATTTTGTATTATTTCTCATGCCTCTCCCTTAAAATAACTCTCACTTTCAAAGACCATTATCTATAGGTACGCAGCCAGTATATGCACCATGACGATGTCAGGGGAGATTGACAAAGGCCTCTAGCACATTGAATAGACCCCCTTTGGTGAATTTATGGGATAACATGGATGAGAGTGACACAGGATGGGTTGTATTACTGTATTACTGGAGAGGACTCCTAGATGGATGAAAACACAGATCCATTTGCACATCTATCAAGGCATCTAGGTACCGGGGTGGATCTTGGTCCTGGAGTCAGAAAGACCTGAATTCAAACCCAGCCTCAGACACTTACTAGCTGTGTAACCTTGGGCAAGTCACTTGACCTCAGTTTCCTCACCTGTGAAATGGGGATAATCATAGCATCCAGCTCCCAGGGTTGTTGTGAGGATGAAATGGAGATCATTTCTGTAGAGTGCTTATCATGGTGCCTGTACCTAATAAATGCTAGCTGTCCCTCCTTTTAATTTCCATCCTTACCTTATTTGGGATCTTTGCTAGCTCATGTCTGAATCTCTATGATGGCCTCCTTTACTAGTCTTCTGGCCTCTAGTCTCCTCACTCCTCACCTGTCCAATGTATATTGCACCCTTCCAGCAAGCTATTCCTCCTGAAACCTTGTTCTCATCACCCCCTGTTCAGGCTCCTTTAATACAGCAGTCCTCAACGTGTGGGTTATGTTCAATCTGTAACAATGAAAATACATCCTGCATATCAGATAGATTCATAACAGTAGCAAAATTACAGTTATGAAGTAGCAACAAAAATAATTTTATGGTTGGGTATCACCACAACATGAGGAACTGTATTAAAGGGTCGCAGCATTAGGAAGGTTGAGAACCACTGCTTTAATAGCTGAAAAGATGTCTGAACTCCTGTACCAGACTCAGGAATAGAGAGACCAGAGCCCAATTCTTTACTCTTCCAATTAATTGCTAGTTATAAGACTTTGGGCAAATTACATTGCTTCTAAGCCTCAGTATGTTTATCTGTGAAATGGAGATAATTCAACATGCTCTCTATCTCACAGGAAATGGGTTGTCATAATAACCAAATGAGAATATAGGTGAATTTTATTAAAAAAATAAAGAGAAAAGTGTGGGAATAGAAGCTTTAGTGATTAAACTTGACACTCAAGCCCTATAAAATTCGGCCTACCTTTCCTAGTTTCTATTACTGAATACCAGCTTTTTTCTCCGGCAAAACTGACTACTCGCTGTACCTCCAAGATGCGTCATCCCCATGTTTATCCTTGTGCTTATATAGTTCCCAATGCCTGACACGCCCTTTCCTCTTTTTTTATGTGCATCACAAATCCACCATTTCTTTGGCTCCCTATTTAGTTCCTGTTTACTCTGGGAAGTATTTGCTGTCCGCCCTGGACCATAATCCTCTCTCCCTCCACTCTACTCTGAGAGGCCTAATTAACTCACTGACTTTGAACTTGGTGTATGCTACCTTGTTCTCTTTTTTTTGTATGTTTTTCCAAGTAGGCTCTGAGCACCTTCAGGCCAGGGATTGTCATCCTCTATTCCTCTGCTGAGTAACAGCAATTCTGATTCACCTAATGCTTCAGCACTTAGAAAGTGTTTTACTCATAGCAGTCATGATAGTGTGAGTAATCTTATGCCCATTTTACAGATGAGAAGAAGGAAGCTCAGAGAGAGGAAGGGACTTGACCACAGTTATACTACCACTAAGTGTCAAAGGAAGGACTTGAGGCCATCTGTTGGCTCATTGTTAAGCATTCTTTCCCTCTGTAACCTATTCTTTCTCTCTCTAGTTTTCATAGTTCTGAGCACAATGCCTTGTATAGAGTCAATGCTCAAGAAATGATTTATTAAGTGGTTGATGGTTTTTTTTTTCAGTAAATCAGTCAGCAAGCATTTATTCAGTGCTTACTACACGCTAAGCATTGCGTTAAGTTGTGGGGCTGCAGAGAAAGGCACAAACAGTCTCCATCCTCAAAAAGCTCATATTATAATGGGAAGGTCAGTTTGCCTTTCTTTGTACTCACAATTGCTTAGTACATAGAAAGTATTTAATAAATCCTTGCTAGTTAGCAGGCTGACTGATGGATGGATGGATCTTGGGTTCTATTCCAGGGGATAATTTGTAGGGTTGCTTCTTCTTCACCATGACTGTAGGACTGTATTCCTTAGGAACAGAATGGAATCTCTTCCATTTACCCCCATGGTACCATACCAAAGGGTCACTGGGCCTCTCTGGGTAGCTCTCACTTAAATCACCCAACTTGACTTCAGCTCTCCTTCCTCCATCCTAGTCCCTGGCACGGCTTCTGGGGAGCAGGGAGCCCAAATGCTTTTACTCCAACATTCACCACGTGGCACTTGGCTCTTACTGGCATGTTGGTGTAACACTGTGCAATGTAACAAGTTACACTGTGAGTATGTTGTGTGTTATGAGTGTATATGTATGTTACCCTTCCATGGCACATCTCAAACCCAAACCACTGCCAGGGAAACTCCGAATACAGTATTTTAGTGAATATTTTGGAATCTGTGTCTATTACAAGCCTGTAGTGAGATGATCTATTCAGACATTATAATAGAATTTATTTGACCTGAGATAGAGTCTTGGGTCTGATATAAAGATTATGAAACCTGTCTGATTTTCAAAGGCCCCTGTGAATTAAGAAATGATGTTATAGAATTAAAGGTATAGCATGCTTGGGTCTTCTTGGGTCTTCATGCCTTTTTTAATGAAATGACTTGAAAAGATGCCAAGAGCATCATTCATGTTCAGGGAGGAGCACTTTCTTTCAGATAACCCAGGAATATTCCAGTTGCTTTCAGTTTCTTACAAACTATAGATGTGGCTCAGAGCACAATAGTTTGCACATGAGGCAAAATCCAAGTGCCTTAACAAAATTCAGTCACTGGGCACTTTGGACAAATGAGACGGTATTAAACCCAGCAACCTGATCACATGAAAGTGGTCCCTACATTCTTCTCCCTGAAATTTTTGACCTTTACTTTCTTGGAAACAGTGGAAGAGGTAGAATGCTACAAAAGGGGTCAGGAAATGTGCTTTTGTAACCTAGCTGTATTGCATATTACCTACAAGACTTAATGTCTTTGAACCTCAGTGTCTTTGGGAGGTTGGACTCTATAACCTCTAAGGTCTGTCCAGCTCAAGATCTACACTATGAATGATGGCTTATATTTCTATAGTATGTTATGGTCTGCAAAAAGACTTTCTCATAAAAATCCTATGAGGTTGGTAGTGCAAGGATTTTAATTCCCATTTTTGCAGCCCAGGAGAATGAATCCCTCAGTGATTTGGTGATCGCCCCAAAATGTGCAGAGAAGGAGTTGAACCCTGCTCTTCTGACTCCGTATTTAGTAGTATACCACATTGTTTCTTGACTTAAGAATAGATCCCCATTGTGCCTGGGATCCTGTGTTTTGCCTCTCAAACTATAACCAGGTTTTATCTCATAGATGGCTGAACTTGCCATACAGTTTTTGAAGTTTGCATGATTCCTTGAGATGCAGTGTGTTATATTTTGAAATTGCCAGTGTAAGATGTAATGTAATTATCTAAGTAAACTTTCCAACCTAGTCAAATTTTCTCAAAAATAAGTGTGTGTCAGGTTCAACGGGAACATGGATAATTCAATGTTTGCCAGCACTAAGTGTGATAAACACTTGCTTGTTAAGTCAATTTCATCAAGACAAAATTCGAATGGGAAGTAAGAATGTACTGCAAGTCTGTGACTAGAAATTGCAAATAGCGTTCATCTGACAGATCAACTAATTTGCCACAGTGATTCCAGCAAGATTTCAAAGCGAGATAGCTGGAGTTTCTGTATGAAATGTAATTTACTGCAGAAATGCCCCAAGAGAAAACTTGAAGCTTCAGCCTTGCCTGTTGATTTTTGCCAAATAGTCAACTAGGGCTCTGTTCTTAAACAATCTGTGATTATTCACACAAAAGAAATAGTTGCATGGAATAATTAGAAACAATTAAACACCCCGCTTATTGGTAATACACCACTGGCTGCTATTACATAAGATACACAGGTGCTTGCTGCAGCCCATCAGTGGGTATTGGCCTAAAATACAAGTTTAATAGAAAAACTGGAGGTAGAAATAACACCATTCCCCGTTGAACTGAAATTTAATGAGGATGGTGAAGGGATGTAATTGTGTGTTCTACTTGACTCTACTTTTAATTTAACTGGAATATATAATACCCTCTCTAAAGTTACTGCTACCAAGTAAAGCAAGTTACCATTCTTATTCTGTCCATTTCCTGAGGGGAAAACAAAACCCAAACCTGATGAACCCTCATTGAACTTCCCACCCCATTAATGATATATTCCTATTTTTAGATAAGCATATAAAAACATATAAGTAGTATATATTCATCGGACCTTTAAGGAGTCAGTTTTGATAGACTTTTAATTATAATGAAAGGCAAATATTTCACAAGGTATTAATAACCAATGTCTTCCCTCTTCTAGGATTTTGGGGTTTTTTTTTTTGTCCTAAAAGCAGTCAAATGCTTTGATGGATCTCCCAATTGCATGCTCTTTCCATTGATTCATACAACTCTAGAAATTATTTGCAATCTGTAAATTTTTTTAAAGTTAATTAATTTATTTTTAGTTTTCAACATAAGTTTTAAATTTTCCATAAGTTTTAAATTTTCTCCCTCTCCTTCCCCTACCTGCTTCCCAAGATGGCATATAGTCTGATATAAGCTCTACATATGCATTCCTATTAAACATATTTTTTACAATTAGTCATGTCATGTAGAAGAAAGAAGAAGAATAAGATGAACCATGAGAAAGAAAAAACAAAATAAAAAAGGAAATAGTCTGCTTAGCTCTGCATTCCGACTCCCTAGTTCTTTCTCTGGATATGGATGGCATGTTCCATCATGGGTCCTTTGGAATTGTTTTAGATCCTTGCATTGCTGAGAAGGACTAAGTCTATCAAAGTTGGTCATCGCGCACAGTGGCTTTTATTGTATACGACGTTCTCCTGGTTCTGCTCACTTCACTCAGCATCAGTTCATATGCAATCTGTAAATTATTAATGAAGTAATTGAATTGTCAGAGGAAGATGAGAAACTGGTCAGTTTGAGAGAACTGACTTCTGCAATGTTTGTTTGACATCTCACACTGGAGGTTTTTTTTTTTTAAGTTTTTCTTGATATGTTTTGTTTTACACATCATTGGTTATCCCTAATATTATTCCTCTTTCCCCTTCCATTGCGTCTGATTCTCAGTTGTCTAGTCTCTTCCATTGATCTACGTGTTGATTTTTAACCAAAACCAGATAGTTTTAATGAATGTTGCTTTATAACATAGTTTGAGGTCTAGAACCACTATTCTCTTCATCACTGTTTCTTTATTTTATTTTTGCTTTTTGGAGGGGGGAAGGTAGGTCAGTTGGGGTTAAGTGACTTGTCCAAGGTCACACGGATAATTTTTGTGTTAAATGTCTGAGGCCAGATTTGAATTCAGGTCCAGCTGATTCCAGGCCTGGTGTTCTATTCACTGCCCACCTAGCCACCCCTTTCATTATTTCTTTTTGTCATTTACCTGGATGTTCTACATCTTTTATTTTTCCAAATGAATTTTGTTATTATTTTATCAAGCTCCATAGTAATTTGATTGACTTAGCATTAAAGGTGTAAGTTAACTTTGGCAGTATTACCATTTTTATTATATTGGCTTGGCCTCTCCATGAATAGTGAACATTTCTCCAGGGTTTAAGTTGCTCTTTATGTTTTTAAGGAATATTCTGTAGGTTGATCTCCAGATATTTTATTCATTTTGTGGTTATTCGGTGTGAGATTTCCGTTTCTATTTTTCTTTCTTGAGTTTTGTTACTGTTACCTAGAAATGCTTTTGATTTATGAGGGTTTATTTTGTAGCCTGTGCTTTTGCCAAAGCTGTTGATGATCTCAATGAGTATTTTTGCTGGTTCTCTAGATTCCCCATTTAAGGAAATAAAATCTAAAAAGAAGTATGACTTTAAATGTGAAGGCTGCTGGACAAAACTTCAGAAAGAGCTTTCATATGAACACCAACATTTTAAAATTATTGTGGTAGTTAATGGGAAAAAAAAGGCATCTCTAGCAGAATGGATCCCCTTTATACTGTTCACACAATATTTACAGCTATGGTCCCAAAGGATGATTCCAGAAGGACAAGCACTGGTCCCTCCTGCTCCCCCCAGTATCTGACCAGAGGATCAATGTTTCCTTTACTGGATCTTCCTTTCAAGTATCCCCCAGGGATTAGTTTCAGTTCTCCTGCTCTTCTCACTGTGTGTTCCCATTCTCAAGCATTGTCATTTATAATGTCTTCAGCTGCAATTTTGATGAAGAGAGACAGCTCTAGCCTTCGCCTCTCCCACTATCCAGTCCCACATCTCTGAGGCTTTAGCTGCATGACAACAAGCAAACATTTTGTCAGGGAATAAACACATTCATAGAGTTGTGGGTGGCAACATCTTTATATGGGAATCTGTTTCACACTGTTTTTCACATTTATGTCCACCCTTCTTTCAAAATGTTTTGTTTATTTTTTTGGTGGTGAAAGGAGTTTTCCTCTAAAAAAAAATGAAATCTAACTTTCATAATGGTCCTTAATAGACCAGATTCCCACTTTATTCTATCTTTTAACACCATGTAATAATACTGAGTGGATGGGAAATATTTTTGGCCCAAGAGTGCAATGTAGACAAATCATTAATTCTCTCTTCCTTCCCTTATTTGGGTAAATATTATCTGTTGATCCCCAGCCCCACAGTCATGGTACCTTCCCCTTGTAGGGATACTCCTCAATGCTTTTTAGATCATATCTGGCACGCATTTCCTCACTGTAAACTTTCTGTGGTCCAACTATTCTTCGTATCTTCATCTATTTAAGTATCATTTTTATTTCCATAAACATTTCCATTTGGAAATAAGGTATTAGAGCAGTGGTTCTCAACCTTCCTAATGCTGTGACCCTTTAATACTCCTTTGTGGGCAGACTGCCTGGAGACGGATAGAGAACCAGTATCTCGGTTCCTAAGACCATTGGAAATATGTGTTTTCTGATGGTTTTAGGTGACCCCTGTGAAAGGGTTGTTCAACCCCCAAAGGGGTTGCAACCCACAGGTTGAGAACCACTGTATTAAGGCCTAAATGTGATGGTTCCTCTGTCCCTATCGATATAAATAGTTTATTATTGGGATGTTGATTCATTTTTTTCATTGTATGTGCTCCTGCCAGTTACATCTATGAATGATCTGGGATTAAGTGGCTTTTTGGTTCTGATGTTATGCTTTCTGTTCTACAAGGCAACCCTATTCATAATTTGATGTCATCCATTCCATAAGGTTTTGCAGATGAGATTGTATTACTAAACCATAGTTGTACTTTGTTACCATCTCTCTTTCTTTTTTTTTTTTTTTTTTTTTTTAAAATTTTAT
>CM053587.1:17296932-17333976 GCA_028646515.1 Pseudochirops corinnae | reverse complement strand
AGCCTTCCAGGCAGGCCCTCTCAGCCTTCCAGGCAAGCCCTCTCAGCCTTCCAGGTGGCCCTCACCAGATTCTGGTCTCAGGAAAACTCCTTCTCAGTTCTCAGTCAGTTCTCAGCTTCCAGATGCTGGGAGAGAAACTCTTTCTCTCTCTCTGTCCCTTCAGCAGGAGCAGCATTCAAATTCTGTCTCTCAGATGCTCTCTGTCTCAGCTGGCTTCAGTCTCCATTGAAAATAGCAATTCAATTTGGCTCCATCTATATAAATTGAACCTAAATCTCCATAATAAGGAATGCATTCTTCCTTCAAGGGGAGCAAAATTCCAATTCTGTCTCTGTCTCTGGAATTCTTGCTTATATACACACCTCAGCCAATCCCCTTCTTCCACATCAACAGGGGCTCAGCCAATCCCCTTCTTCCACATCAACAGGGGAGTTCATGCCTTCTCAACAGTGGGACAGTTTGCATCTTCCACACTTAGCACTTAGGTACTAAGTGCCAAGTATCCTGCTAAACTGATTACTATTACAGAGCTTATTTTTTTTTTTCAAGATAAGTATCTTTGAGCTTTGCCATCACTTTGGTCACTCCTGGCTTCTAGGTTCAAGAGAAGATGAAAGATGCCAACTCTTACTTCAGATTGCTGAACGAAAAGACTCTGGGAAGAGACTGACATGATAAAGACTGCCAGCCCCTCTCATGTCAGCTTCCTTGTAGAGTCTTTTCTTTCATGGAAATGAAGTGGGTTTGGCCCGAAGTGGCCGAAGAGCTCTCCTCTCTCCCAGTCTTTCAAACTCCATCTCTCATGCAGATGCAGGGTATTCATCTCCACCAATCAGGAGACAGTCTCATACCAGTGGGCTTTGGAACAGGGATTACACACATTACTGCTTCTTAAAGTCCACTTAGATTGGTCTTCTTGCTGTTCCTCACACATGGCACTTCAGATCCCATCTCAGTATCTCATCGTTGGCACTTGCCCTTGTTTAGAATGCACTCCTTCACCTCTACCTCTTAGTGTCCCTTGTTCCCTTCAAACCTCAGCTCATGTCACCTTCTACTTGAAACCTGTCGTAAGTTCCCCACCCCCCACCAGCTGCTTGTGCCCACCCCCCAAATTACCTTGTGTCTATTTGGTATATATTTTGTATACACATACAGCTCTCTAAGATAATAAATTTTGGATCAGGCACCAATTTGAATCCCTGGAACGAGTTTCTTGTACCAGTGAAAGCACAGGTTATATACATACGTGTGTGTATGTGTGCACGCATGTATATGTGTATATACATATATATTCACATATACATATATGCTATATATTCTTATACATGTGTATGTTACCTTCCTGATGGAATGTAAGCTCCTTGAGACAAGGGACTATTTCATTTTTATCTTTTTATCTCTGGCTCCCATGCTCACATGCAATAGTTAATTATTTAAAATTTTATTAATGGATTAATTCCTGGGCTTCCAATCCCTCATCTATAAAATTTGGATTAGAAGATTTATAAGACCCTTTCCATCCCTAATTCTTTGTTGAATGAATTAAATGGCATTATCATTATATTTCTGTAATTATTCTCTCTGAAATTTAAATAAACATATAAATAAATAAATGAAATAAAAAATAAATCCTCCAGTTATTTTAATGTCTCAAGAGACAGAGTTCCCCACCACCCATTCAGATGGGCCATAGTAACTAATCATCTGAAGCTGAGAGGTATTTGAAAATGATCACTGGACATAGACCTATGTTTACCTTTTGATGCTACTTACCTCTTGTTTAATGGGAATAATTGGATCCCATTGTGAAGCAGAATTCTTTAGTTATTATGTAGGGAAAATGAATTTTAACTTCAGGTGAATCTAACTTGCTAAAAACCAGCTACCACTGCAGTACAAAAATGGGGTCTCTATTTTTAGCGCAACCTAACTTTCTAGTAGCTAATGTTTGGTCTCCAAACTGCACTGCAAGGGAGAAAAATTCTGAAAAGGACTACAATAGGCCAGAAGTTTCTAGGACCTTGTTTATCTAGCCTCCCTAGAAATCAGGATTGCAATGAGATTTAATTCCCTATCCTCAGCCAGGGTTAGAACTTTATCAGGCCTGTGCAAGAGCTGAGTGCTGCTGGTTCAAGAAGGAAATCCTCTAAATGATTTGGTAAATGCTAAATGGAAAGCCTTGGATATCTGACATGAAATTCAAAAAGTAATAGCAGCAGTAATGCAAAAAGGAACTTGGGTGTCTCCCGGGACGGCATGTTAGGCTAAGTGAAAGATCGCAACAGTTTCAGCAGCTGAAACCCTGAACCACTCTCACAGAGCCAAAGTCCTGCCATCTTCGAAACATTAATGGAGCCCGGATGGGAGTGATTTCCTTGCTTCATCATGGAAAACGGCAAACCACACGTCGATGTATTTGCTTCTTTTTGTTATGATCAAAAACGGTTCCATAGATAAGTGTCCTGTCATTACATGTAAAAATAGTTTTGAATCTTTTTTTTTTTTGCTTGCAGACATTCTGTCTTCAAGCACCTATAGAACTTGAGCTAAACATTCTGTGCTCTTTCCAGTAATCAGGGTTCAATCCAGTCAAACACAAGGTTGGCTCGAAAATGGCAATTCAATTTGGCTCCATCTATATAAATTGAACCTAAATTTCCATAATAAGGAATGCATTCTGCAGAATGGAATGGGGGGGGGGGAGTGGGAGGAAATAGCTTTCCCTTTAATGAAAAAATTATGAGCCTCTTAAATGGAGCTTAAAACAAGTGATCTGAATCAGGTTTTAGCTGTGACCTCAGGTATTTCAGTTCTTAGGGTCTTCTATAAAAAGGAGAAAGTTATTTGGCAAAAACTTCACTGAGACATTATTTGGCTCAAGCTTTCCTGAAAAAGCTAAAACACATTCTTCAGATCAAGTTTTTCCATGAGAGGTGGTTAGAATCTACAATAAAGAATATTCACCTCTTCCATAAAGGTCTCTGATTAAGCAAATTTTCATTTCAAAACATCACTGATCCTCCTAAAAGTAAATGCAGGGCCAACTCACTCATGCAGAACTCAGCAATCCCACAACCACACTGCTCTAGAACATAGTTGAAAACCAGAAAATAAGAAGAAACAATCCCCAAGCAGTTAAATTAGGAGGATGTCAAAAGTCCCAGATTCATTGTTCCAAGGGAGTTTCTCATATCCTCACTTCAAACAGAAATACTCTCACTTTGCACACAAATGTAACAACTGTGATTATATGTGCTCTGAGTCTATAGGAGACTATATAAGCAGAAATTTAGAAAGGGAATAAGGACAGGGGCTAAGAAGGAAGCAAATAGGTGATCTATGTTAAAAGTAAGCCCATTCCACACAGCTGCCAAAGAGATATTACTGGAACAGCTCTCACCGGTTCGCTGTTATACTCCCCCTCATGATGTCATTAGAAGGACCAGGATTTACAGATACCTCAAAGGATTACATTGTGCCAATTGATGCAGTGGGTTTTTTTCCCCCTACAATAAGGCAAAGAAAATGGAGACAGGATGATTTTTTTTTATCTTAAAAGAAAATAATAACAATTTTTTTATACCCAATGATGCATCTGATTCTGACTACTTGATTGGTGAGAATTCAGCACCAGAGAGCCTATCCCTTATCTGACTGGATCATAGAGTTTGTGAGGGGGAGTGATACACAATAAATCTGGAAAGGAAGATGAATAAGTATTATTTAAGGGCCTCCTAGTGCACTTATGGAGTGTGCCAGGCACTCTAAGAGCTTTTTACAAATGTTATCTCATTGGTCCTCACAACAACTATTCAAAGAAGGTGCTATTCTTATCCTCATTTTCCAGCTGAGGAAACTGAGGCAGGCAAAAGTTCAGTGATTTGCTTGGGGTCACTCAGCTGGTAGAAATGTCTGAGGCTGGATAAGAACCAAGATTGTCCTGACGGGAAGCCCAGAGTTCAATCCACAGAGTCACCCCACTATCCCACTGGATAGACTAGAGATGGAATGGGAAGGGCTTTAAATGCCAAACAGGAGAATTTGTGTTTCATCTCAGGATAGGGAGCTGGTGGAGATGCTAAATAGGAGGGTTATTAATAGTCTTGCAGGAATGGGTAAGACCCTCTGCCCCTACTTCTACCGGATATTCAGTCTCCAACATCCCTAAATCTATTTGGCTGCCAGGATTCCTGGGATCTTTTGACATTAATCTTGGCATACTAGCAAAGATGAATCCACAGACTAAGTACACATTTTTGTGCTAGAAAGAGAAATATGTAAAGGGTATTTCAGAATATAGACAATCGAAGGAATTCTTGGCTCAATAATAAGCGTGTCAATCTAAGTTGAAGGGCTAAACACTTGGTTCATGGATAACCAGGGAAATCCTTAGCTCAACAAACCTAATTAATAATATAATAACAACCACAACAAATCTATCAGTGCTGAGTTCTATGTAATAAATATCCAATCCAAATCAATAATCCAAAAACAAAATAAAAACATATTCAATTATTCCTACATACAGAATGGACCTAGAACACCTCTCCTTGCCCAGTTAGGTATTTTGGGATGATGATGACCTGGAAACAGAGCAAAAAAGAGACAGAACAGAAAGGCTGACAAGCCAGGCCTTCACTCTGCTCCGCTCCAGTTCAAGAGAGATGAGAAGAAAGTGGTTATCCAGCTTCCTAATGCCGTGACCCTTTAATACTCTATGTGGGCGTATCTGCATGTGGGCGGACCCACCTGGAGACAGATAGAGGAGCGGTATGTCGGTTCCTAAAACCATCGGAAATATGTGTGTTCTGATGGTCTTAGGCCACCCCTGTGAAAGGGTCGTTCAACTCCCAAGGGGTCGCAACCCACAGGTAGAGAACTGCTGTCCTAGATGCTTTGGTACTAATTCTAGGCAATAAACCCCATGCTTAGTCATGTACTCACTCTCAGCTCCACTTCCCAGTAGTATCTATCTGTATTGGAAAATTCTGCCAACTTTGGAAGGGATTATCATCCCTATTAAAAGAATTCAGTTTCCTTCTTAGGGTTCACAATATTGAATCAAAAAAGCCCTGACCTATGTCCATGATACAAAGCCAATACTTTGATTCCCCAGCTTTAAGTGACTCAACTTAAAAATATTACCTTGCTTTCATTTTGAATATTATTTGTATTTCTTTGTGTATGTACACAAGGTTTTCTTGATATTACATCAGGTCCCTGAGGGCAAGGACTGTCTCTTCTTTATCTTTGTATCACCAATACCAAGCATGGTTCTTGGGTAAAGTACGTATTTAATAAATGTTTGTTGGTGGATTAATTTCTTGATTGATAGTGACAGCAGCAAGAAGTGATAGTTAACTCTAAGAAAAAATCCCCAGAACCAGATGGATTCACAAGTGAATTCTACCCAACATTTAAAGAATTAATTCCAATACTAGATAGACTATTTAGAAAAATAGGCAAAGAAGGAGTCCTATCAATTCCTTTTATGATACGAATATGGTGCTGATAAAGCAGGAAAAGCAAAAATAGAAAAAGAAAACTATGGACCAATTTCCCTAATGAATATTAATGCAAAAAAATTTAAGTAAAATACTAACAAGGAAATTATAGCAATAAATCACTAAGATCATATGCTATGATCAGGTGGGGTTTATACCAGAAATACAGGACTGATTCAATATTAGGACCACTTGCATAATTGACCATATCAATAACAAAACCAAGAAAAATCATATGACTATCTCAATGGATGTAGAAAAAGCTTTTGACAAAATATAAGATTCATTCCTATTAAAAACATTGGCAAGCATAGAAATAAATGGAACTTCCCTTAAAATGATAAACAGTGTCCTTCTAAAATAATTAGCAAACATTATCTGTAATGGGGATGAGCTAGAAGCCTTCCCAGTAAGATCAGGGGTGAAGTAAGGATGCTCATTATCACCACTTTAATTCAATAATGTTCTAGAAATGCTACAGCAATAAGACAAGAAAAAGAGACTGAAGATATTAGAATAGGCAATGAGGAAATAAAATTAACACTCTTTGCAGAAAATATGGTGGCATATTTAGAGAATCTTATAAAGAATCAGTTAAAATTAGTTGAAATAATTTACAACTTCAACAAAGTTATAGGATATAAAATAAACCTACGTAAATCATCAGCACTTCTACATATTACCAATTAAGTCCAGCAGGAAAAGCTGGAAAGACAAAGTCCATTTAAAATAACTGCAGAGAATATAAAGTATTTGGGAGTCTACCTACCAAGACAAGCCCAGAAACAATATGAAAATAATTACAAAACACTTTTCACATAAAGTCATATCTAACAATTGCATAAATATTGATTGGTCATTGGTAGGTCAAGCCATATAATAAAAATGACAAATCTGCCTAAATTAATTTACTTATTCAGTGCCATGCTAATCAAATTACCAAAGAAAATTACTTTATAGAGCTATGAAAAATAACAACAAAATTCATTTGGAAAAACAAAATGGTGAAGAATATTTAGAGAATCTACTAAAAAAAAAAAATAGAAAGGAAGGTACCTTAGCAGTAACAGATCTCAAACTGTATTACAAAGCAGGAATCTTCAAAATAGCTTGATGCTGGCTAAGACTTAGAGTAGAAGGTCAGTGGAACAGAGTAAGTATACAATACAAAGCAATAAATAATCATAGTAATCTAGTGTTTGATAAACGTAAAGATCTAAGATCTTAGGATAGGAAATAACTATTTGAGAAAAATTGCTGGGGAAACTAGAAAGCAATTTGGTAGAAACTAG
This sequence comes from Pseudochirops corinnae, assembly GCA_028646515.1. Taxonomy (NCBI): domain Eukaryota; kingdom Metazoa; phylum Chordata; class Mammalia; order Diprotodontia; family Pseudocheiridae; genus Pseudochirops; species Pseudochirops corinnae. Next base: position 17,327,177 of record CM053587.1, on the reverse strand, counting down.
GTATAGACCAGAATTTCATACCATATACTGAGATAAAGTCAAAATGGATGCACGTTTTAGATGGGAAAGGTGATATTGCAAGCAAATTAGGGGAGCATAGACTATTTTATCCGTCAGATTTATGGCTAAGGGAAGAATTTATGACTAAACAAGAGATAGAGAGCATTACAGCTTATAAAATGGATAATTTTGATTATGTCAAATTAAAAAAGATTTTCTACAAGGGCAGCTAGGTGGCACAGTGAATAGAGCACCAGTACTAGAGTAAGGAGGACCTGAGTTCAAATCTGGCCACTTACTAGCTGTATGACCTTGGGCAAATCACTCAACCCCAATTGCCCTACCTTCCTCCCTCAAAAAAAAAAAAAAAAGGTTTTCTACAAACAAAAACAATAAAGCCAAGATTAGAAGAATAGCAAGAAAGTGGGGGGAAATATTTATAGCAAATCTCTCAACAAAAGTCTCATTTCTCAAATATGTAGATAACTGAGTCAAATGTATAAGATTATGAATCATTCCCCAGTTAATAAATGGTCAAAGGATATGAACAAGCATTTTTCAGAAGCAGAAATCAAAGCTATCTACAGCCATATGAAAAAATTCTCTAAATCACTATTCATTAGAAAAATACAAATTAAAACAACTCTGAGGTATCACCTCACACCTATCAAGATTGGTTAATGTAATAGAAAAAAAGTGAGACACTAATGCATTGTTGGTGAAGTTGTGAACCGATACAACCATTCTAGAGAACAGTTTAGAACTATGTGCAAAAGGCTAAAACACTGTGCATTTCCTTTGACCCAGCAATACCACTACTAGGTCTGAACCTCAAAAAGATCAAAGGAAAAGGAAAAGGACCTAGATGTACAAAAATAGTTATAGTAGCTCTTTTTGCGGTGACAGAAAACTGGAATTTCTGGGGGTGTTGGTCAATTTGGAAATGGATAAACAAGTCATGTTATAGGATTGTGTTTGAATACTATTGTGCTATAAGAAATGAGAAGTAGAATGCTTTCAGAAAAACATGGAAAGACTTACATGAACTGATACAAAGTGAAATGAATATAACCAAGAGAACATTGCACACAGCAGCAATACTGAACTATAATCAGCTGTGAATGATTGACCTGTCCTCAGCAATACAATCATCTAAGACAATTCCAAAGGACTTATGATGGAAAATACTATCCATCTGTAAAGAAAGAACTGATGAAGTCTGAATGCAGATTAAAGCATTCTTTAAAAAAAAATTTTTTTTAATTATTTTCGGGTTTTTGGTCTGTTTTCTTTTGTAACATGACTGATGTTGAAATATGTTTTGCATATCTACATATGTATAATCTATATCGTATTGTTTATCTTCTCAAGGATAGGAGGGCATAGAAGAGAGAGAATTTGAAACTCAAAATTTTAAAACACAAATATTAAAAATTTTTATTTATATGTAATTGAGAAAGATAAAATTAAATGAGGGGGAAAAAGAAGTGATAACTAACAGAAAAGAGATCAAAACAGCATAAAAAGAAAACATAAAAAATCAGAAAGTACAGCAATCTAGTATAGCGACAAACAACTAAATCATCCTTCAGAGAATCACTGGGTTAGAACATAGCTGAATAAGTGATGTTTATAATGATGGCCTTAAGCCATAAAGAGGATTAAATTAATTTGATATCCTCTCTTTATGAAAGAAAGAAATGCGTAGTTTGGAAGAAAAAAAACTTCTTTTAAAAATAATTAATTTAAAAAAGAGGCAATAAAGGTATAAGCTTTAGTTATCTGGAAAATTAACACATGAAATACTTTCAAAGAGATCACTTAGGTTTTAATGCATATTTATGTCAAGTCCAGTCGATTTACCAGCAGGGAAATTCTTAGGGACCAGGTGTTATGTTAAGTGATGAGATTACAGATATAAGCAGAAAGACAGCCAATGGGGAATATAACGCATAAAGAGAGCCAAAGAGCAAAAGGAGCGAAGGTGAAGGTGCCTGGTATGGGAGGCGTGACCAAGGAAGTCCTTTGGAGACCAGTCAGCAACACACCCTGGAGAATAAAGAAGACAGAGTTGGCCTGGGCCTTTTCCTTAAAATGTAGTTTCTGGGAGTAATCAGCCAATCAGAGAGAGGCCCCGCAGTAGAAGGTGGCACTTCCAATTTAAGTTAGTCCAGGGGTGAAATGAGCTTCCCAAGCAAAGAGGTCTCTGTGGCCTGGTGAAGAATATCCCATAGAGAGTCAAGAGTACAGACTGGGGAGGAATTTAAAGTTTGTGCACAAATAGATCTGTTGAAATCTTCCCATGGATATACACAGATGCTTTTATATTCACTTCCAACTGAAGCCAAAAGGTAGTTCTTTTCTGTGCACTATCTGAAGAGAAGGTAATATCAAAAGAAGAGCAAAAAAAGGAGTTTTAAAAGGTTGTTTCCTGTCACCCTGTTTTGGGGCTAATTTTTCCAACAGTTGTGTCTTACTAGATGGATTCATGTGCTATAGCAAAGAGCCAAGGCAGGGTAGGGTGGAGGGGAAGAAACTCTCCAGTAACCAATTCCACTTTAATCGAGATACCAGTCACTGGGCAGGGCCTGAGCCTAGCAATTCAGGTCAATAATGCACCAACTATTGATTAAATAGCTTATAAGTATGCAGTGAATGGGGTATACTCCCTGCACCCTCTGTGAAGACTCCTCAGAATGAGAAGGGAGAGAAACTATCTGGACACCAGAGATAGACTTTTGTAAGACTGGACAGGCCTGAGTCTTGGGTTTACAAAACCTAGGACCCTTCCCCCCTTCCCTTGCTGTCATCAGCATTAGGCCCCTTTCAGGAGTTTTAGACCTCCCCCCTTGTATACCACACCCTTAAAAGCATTAGGCCCTTTTTCAGGAGTTTTTCACCTCTACCCTTGCTTGTGACCTTTTCCCCTCCCTTGCTCTGGCGTTTACCAAATAAGGCCATGGATGATACGTTGGCTCCCTGTCTGACCTCCCTGCCAATACGAGATAGTGGCGGGCTTCTTTGTTATCTGCCATTGGGTTAGATTTTGCATGAAGATTGAGAGCCCACCTCCCAGCCAATGGGAGAAGGGACAGCCAGGGGGAGGGGGCTTGACTGCTGTAGGGTATAAATTCTTATTCTGTCTTTTCTAACACACTTCCTCTCCTTCATCCCCACCATGGAGAATAAAATTTCCTGTTCCTTCCTCAAGATACCTGTGACTTTTGATTTTTCTTGGGTAGGGGATTTTTGGGGTCCCCATACCCCATACAACAGTACTGGATGGCAGGTGTGTGGGGGTGGAGGAATAAGGGAGGGAGAACCTGGGTTTATGAGTAACTCAGTTTACGTATGCTTCACTGAATGAGGAAAAATGTTTCACAAAATTTGTCTTGCAGGATGATGAACAAAAATTCTCAGTACAAACATCACGTTTGGACTTGAACAGCTCATGAAGTTTATCAGATGTGGGGAAACATACAAAATTTTGTTGAAAAACATCACCCAAATAAGGCTGTAGCAATGAGAACCACAAATATTTTTTAGGGATAATGCAATGTCCCATCTCCGTGACATTCTGAAAAAACATCAAAAACAAGTGTCATTTGATAGATTCCTCGTCAGAAGTGAACATAAAGAAAAAAAAATCAGTGAGTCAAAACATCAAAGTGATTCTAAAAAATGAAAAATAAGTGAAGGCAGTAGTGTTGGTCTTACTTTTAGTGAAAGTAGCATAAGGAAGAACACTCCAGACGTTGAAATCCCTGACGTTCTCATGGAAGGAGATTCTCCTTCCAAGCAACAACCCTTCCTCCTCCTCTTCCTCTTTTTCCTCCTCTTCCTCCTCCTCCTCCCTCCCGTCTCCCTGGAGCCAGCCAAGACTCTTCTCAAAGGTAAAGTGCAGGTTAATTTGTTTTATTTTTGGTTTATATTGTGTACTAATTGTTGCTATTATATTTCAGGTGCATTAGGGATAAAAAAAAACTTTCTTAAAATTATAAATAATTATTTTTATATGAATATTTTGGGGGATGTGGTACCGATCATCTGACTTTGCATTATTTCCTATGGGAAAATTTGGTTTGCATTACAAACAAATGGCATGATAAACAGAATCTCAGAAGGAATTAAATTCTTAAACCGAGGTTCTATTGTACTAAGTTTAGAGATGACTCAGTCACAGACACCATGGAGAAAACAGAGAAATGGAGGGGGTGGGGAAAGGGAAAGGATCTTAGCTATACAGATACATTAAATAATGATTTCCATTGCCATGGGGATTTCATGTGTGGGAGCTCCCTCCAATCAGGCAGATGCAATATAAGGTTTTTGGTCTTAGAAAATTATCTGAAGCTTAGAAAGGTTAAGAAATTTGTCCATAGTCACATTGCTAGTTAAGTGTAAGATTTGAGCTAGTAAGAGGCAGCATTGAACCTTTCCTAACTTCAGCTCCGAGACTATTTCCATTATGCCACAATGCCTTTCTCTATATAATACAAAATAACACACGATGAATATATACAAAAAGCACAAAATACACAAGGAACTGGGGCAGGGGGAAGGGATTTGGGAGCAAAGAAAAAAATTGTTTTCTTTTTCTCCACAAGGCAGTCAGGGTTAAGTGACTTGTCCAGGGTCAGTCACACAGCTAGTACATGTCAAGTGTCTGAGATCTTGATTTGAACTCAGGTCCTTCTGACTCCAGAGCCTGTGCCCTATCCACTGTGACAGCCAGGTATTCATTGAATAAGGCTTTAAAGAATAGGTTTAGATCCTTTCAGAGTATAGAACCCTTCATTAATTTACTCCTATGTTTCTCACTTCTCCCAGACAAGAAAACAAAAGTTATAGTCAGCATCAAGTTATCTACGTATCTATTATATTATCCTTCTTGTTAATAATACTTGGGCAATTTTTATCCTTGGACTTGGTGCCCTCACCATCCAGCTGTTCTATTTTCAGGCAATACGAATTTCAACTTGAATGTACGTAACCCATCACAAAGCCAAACATAAAATTTCTGGGATAGTATCTGATAGTTTGAATGAGATCTGCGTTCAAATCCTGCATTTAATATACTTACTAATCACATGATAATGGAAAAAAAATCACTTTCATCTCTTATCATCAGTTTCTTCATCTCCCAAATGAACAGGATAATATTTTTACTGCCTGTTTCACAGCGTGATGATGAAGAAAAGTTCTTTATAGAACTTTATGCCATATAAATACTATGAGATAGTTATGAAAAGTAGCATGGAATTATGCAGAGTCACAACCCAAATCAATATCCAATAATTGTCAAATTGATGGACTACTAACCTAGTTCTAGTTTCCTTATGTTAGGAAGATGACAACTCTCAAAAGCACTGATTAGAATAACATGGAAAATGGGAAACACAACCTTGGCGATTAGAAAGTGAGACAAAACTTTGCCCCACTTGCTCTAAGCTTCCCAGGGTATAATTTGACCCTCTATATCCAAGATGAAGCCCATGGAAAGTAAGAGATAAATAGGTCCTGTTTATTCTGAAAATCATCCAAAGTTGTGGCAACAAACTCAAAGATTCAAACTTAACGAGAAAGAACCCTTCAAATCTAGACCATCAACATACTAGGCTGCGGCGGCTGAAATCAAACAATTAAAAGAATGTGGCGTACTTGAAGGGAAGAAAAAAGAATTCTACGATATATGATTATTTCTTTATTTTATTAATTAGCTTGATCTCAAGGGGGAAAATCAGTAAAGTACTTTCAAAAGTTTTTTAATCTAATCATTTATTTCCCCTGTTCCTGACTCTTTAACTCTCTTGATAGTTCAGTTTGTAATGATTCATAATGCTTTCTTTTAATTCCATTTTCAAAACCAACAACTTTGACATCAAAGTTATCTTGCAAAGAAGACATCGTGATTTGCTTGTGATTTTAACTTGAGCGTTTACTTTATTCAGCTTCCTCAGCCCTCTTAGGAATTCTTTAGCTTCAAAAGCAAGCTGACTACTTGTCTCCTTAAAGTAGACACACTCCAACAGCATTTTATTAGCATTGAACTTGAACAGTATAGCTATCAGTAGGTCTAAGATGGATAAACCAGTCCTTATTTATTGAAATACATACCAGCTCTATTCCTCACCCACTGCTTCCCTCAAAAAAGACAGGTAGCTTCCAAATAGCATCATCACAACACATACACCATAGAGAAATCATTATTGTTCAGGACTTCTCATCCCTAATACCTATTCCTGGAGACATAGATAATCTCACAGGGAAGGAAACAGAGCAATATGTTAATTTTTAAAAGTTTGGGAAGGAAAAGAGATCCGTGGTATCTGAGAATACAGGTCTATAGCTATCCAAATTCTACACATGCTTGTGAATCACAAATGATGGCAGTAGTGTTCATAATACTGGTTATATTTCAGGGAAAGTAACTATTTTTTTAATTAACTTTTATTTTTAGCTTATATCATTCATTTCCACAAGATTTTGAATTACAAATTTTCTCCCCATCTTTCCCCTACCTACCAACCTGAAACAGTGATCCCACTGTATACTCCCTCCCCCCAATCTGCTCTCTCCTATATCCTCCCCCATTACCCTCTAACTTTCTGGTAAGGCAAGATGGATCTCCCTGCTCCAGTGCCTGTATATCTTATTAGGGAAATTAACTATTTACAGAAAAAGTTCCCTTGCAATAAATGGAAAGAAAAATCACCTTTCAAACCCTTGAATTTTTCCTTTAAGATCTGCCAACTATCCCCACCATCTCCCCCATGAGTGATTTTAGTCCATACTAAGGTGAGATTGTTTGTAAAAAAAAAAAATTAAGGAAATTAACTAAAATAATGTGATTATTTTCAAAACCACTAGAAAGATTTGCATATTTTCACATGTAAGTTTGGTATTTTGTTTCTTCTTTGGCAAAAGGTCACTGGGGAAGGATGTGTTCCTTGTACATATTTGATCACGACCTGTGATTTCATCTGTATATGGAGTCAAAGCTCCATTAATAAGTGGAAACTCACCTTTGGGATAAAAATTATTATAATCACAAGGGCTCTTTTGATTAGGTATTGTTGCCAATCACTGAATCAATGATACAAAGATAGTTATCTGCAGATTTTATTTACACTCAGAGTACAAGCTCATCTGCATGAAAAAAAAAAATCAGAACCCAAGGAACAGCTTCAGCAACCTTAGGTAGAATGTGAATAGAAAAGCAGGATGGGTTACTGTGGAATCTGACAAAAAGCAAGAGGGGAAGAGAAGGGTATACGCAACAGAAGGGGAAAGATAAGGACCCTGCCAGTGAGATCGGGAGCTGTTGTTTTGTTTCTCAACCTCGACTGGGCAGTTGGTGTGACATAGACAGTGTCCTCTTATCGTAGTGGTGGCAAGAACCCAGAGTCAGAGTTGCTTTTCCACCAGTCTTTCTCTTAACACAGCAGAAGTCTGAGCTAGAAATTCTCTTGCCACACCTTGACCTTAGTCTTATCTAGCACCAAAAGGTTAAGTTACTTGACAATGGCCACACAGCCAATACATGTCAGATATAGAACTTACTCTATATATTGTCTGACGCCTATCAACTGTGTTGACTTTCTGTGCCTTATATTTCATTGGAATTTAATAATATCTCCAAAAGAATGTTAACAAGACTGAGGGATGAGGGAACGTGTTTTTAAAAATGCTATCCTCTTTTAGGAGATCCCAGTGAAACTGACCTTTCTAAGAGGGTTTTTTGTGTGGCAAATACATTGGGAGGACTATATATGGCATGAACTCTAAAAGCTAATGGCACAACCCTCTTTCTATAGACCTCAAGGAATTGCCTCAGCCTGGTGACCCTAGTGATACTTTCTATTTTAAACCTTGGTCTTGAGAAAGAATGTGTGTGTACGTGTGTGTGTATGTGTGTATAAATAAATAAATATATATATATAAAACACCATATATTCTGCTCAAGAATCATAAACTTGTCTTACTCAGTATTCCTGCAGTACCACTAGTGGCAGAATAAATAAATATCTTGTTCTCTTTTTCCAATTATCTTCAACCTTCTTCCTCCTATAAAAAGAGAATTTTCAGAACCATTTCTCAAAGAAAGAATGCTACCCACTGTTGCCTCCTTCCTCATCTAGCAAAGAAGCAAAATATCAACACTAAACTTTTATCTAAAGTTTATAAATCTTTTCCCAGACTCAAAAAAGCATAAATCCCCCACCTCCCACCTTTTTAAGCAGTTCTAGTTTAATACAGATAACAGGAGAATTGGTGAGGAGACCAAGCCCATGTGCTTTCCTTTGGGTGCATCATTTCTGCCATGTGCAGCTATCCATTAACAAGTGTGCAGGTCTTTTTTGACAGCTCAGATACTTTTTTTTGGATCCAACCCATTTACTTGCCAATGGGCAAGTTGCTTGAAAAACAGCTAAAACAGATACCATAATTCTGTAAAATTCCTAATTTTGTACAAAATTAATTGTATCATTAAAAATATGGATAAATACAGTCCAAGCCTTCATTGCTTCAAGGCTAGCAAATTACAGCAGCTTTCTAATTTCAATTCACCATTTTTGGGTTAATCTTCTTTTAAATGTTACTGTCATGTCACCTATCTACTAGAGAGTTGTCAATAGATCTTTGTTGCCTATTGAACAAAGAAATAACTCCTTTTTTTGCCGTTCACCATCTTCTATGATAATCTGGTCCTAGCTTCCTCTTCCTGATTTATCCTCCTCCTTTCCAAGATAAAGCCTGTTTCAAATAGCTTTGTTTTCTCCCTGGCCTCCAGATGCACAAAGTGCATTCCTGCTTTTTTTGTCTTTGCTTTTGTTTCCTGCTCGCAATTCTTCCCTCCTTCTGTTGGCCTACATATCCAAATTTTGCTCACCTCTCAATGCCCAACTGAAATCTAACCACTTTCATGAAGTCTTCCCCCACTTTAGCGTATTGGGAAAATGCTTTACTTTGGTAAAACACTGAGAACATGTTATTATTCTTATTCTCTTAAGACCCCAGCCTAGATTTTTCTGAGCTGTTGTAATACTGAATATTTGCACGAGGCATTTCTTTTCGTCTTTGGTTAAATATGGTTTGACGACTTTAGTATATGGGTCAAAACATGTGCAACCAAAGTAGAGGTGGTGAATGACTTTTATTTCCAATTTGGGGAGGGGGAGCACTATCTGGGTGTTTTTTAATACTTCTTCCCCACTCCTGTGAATTTGGGTCCAAAATAGAATCTGTAGGAATTGAGAAGCCTTGTCTCTTTTGCTTCTCTCAAGGGGTTTAAGAACAGTGCCAACTTTCTAAATCAATAAAAATCACCAGGAATATCAGGAGCAAGTCCATTATCCGTCAGGATTCTCAAAGGGGAGAGACAGACAGCCAGACAGGAAGAGAGACAGAGAAAAATGATTAGGAGTTTACTATGTGCCAGGCATTGTGCTAAGTGCTAGGGATACAAATGCAATTAAGCGAGACGTTGTGGGGGAAGACCAAAAATAAAATGTTGAGAGGAAGGCTGATTACATCAGGCAGCATAGCATGATGGAGTTGGTCAGGAAGTGACATGAAAACTTGATTCCTTGCTGGATAAAGAAAGTTCACCTATAAAAGCCCAAGGACCAGGGCTAGCATCCAAGTTTAGGGGAGAAGAATGGGGAATTGAGACTAATGCAAGGTGCATAAGCAGTACAAAGAGGAATAACAAAGTTCCCTCATGTCCCATCAGAAGAATTTCTTAAGGTCATACCAATTTGTGAGGAAATTAAGCCTTTTTTGCTCTTGTTAATTTGCTATTTCACATTCCCCTGTTGGAATGTCAACCATGTGTAAACAACATGACAAAGAAGAGCAACCTGGGCAGACCCACCCCCCCAGAGCCTAAATGTGGCCCATGATGAAGAGAATCAGTCTAGGAAGGTCCACCTACAATTTGATTACCTATTGCCTTGTGAAATTATTTAAAGGATTTGCATGTAGATCTTGATTCCTCTGCTAGAAGCTAAGCTCTTTGAAATCATAACCTATTTATACTTGCCCATCCTGTGAGACTCTTATCTATGTATTTCCCTTAAATACTCTACCTGATGTGCCAAAGTCCTTTCTCTAGATACCTTGACATTGCATGGGCACCAATGGAAGATATGGGCTATCCATTGGTCATCCCTTACTCTCTTTACTGTACTCCTTTTCCAGTCATATATTTATTCAATAATATATTTTATACCCTTCAAATGATTTCATTAGGCAAGTGGACCACCAACTTTCTTTTTCCTTGAAGTGGGATCCTAGACCTGGGATATCATTTACGTCGAGATCCTCCCCCAACTCCCACCGCAGCCATGAGGAACAAGAATACTCCCTCCACCAACACAAATAAGAAACTGCTTTGTAACATATTATCTTGGAAAATTTCCCAAGGGAACTGAGAGAAGCAATGACTTACCCAGGTTAGTATGTGTCAGCAGCAGACCTTGAATGCAGGGTTTACCATCTCTGAGGCCAGCTCTCAGTTCCCGATCCCACACCATCTCTCTAGATTTCTCAGTTTCAACCACTCTAAGACTACACTGGATCAGTATCCTTTAATATGAAATGTGAGCTTTCACTGGTTACTGTTTCATGCCCATTGGTGTCCTGTCTTTATTTTTTTCTAATCTAGTCTCCAAGAAGTAGACAATCCATCATTCAAAATACTTAAAATACTCAGAAAAGTCCTAGAGGAAAATTTCTCTCCTCACTCTGTCCTCATAGACCAGATAACCTTCATTACCTGTATCCTGTTAGATGAAGCAAACAGCCCCATGGGAGCAGCCAGGCTCTACTAACAGGGAAAGCAGCAGAGACTTTTTGACAAAGTTTATGCTCTTTTTGACAGGAAGTGAAAAAGAAGTTTGAGTTGAGTGAGTAGGAAGCTGAGCAAGCCCCTGGCTCCAAAAAGGCAGCCAAACACTCCCAGCCTTCCCTGCCCTCCTGCTCTCTGAGCTCATCATAAAGGATGGGTCTCCATGGGGACTTTTCCTTTCAGAGTAGCATCACTTGAAAGTAAAGGATTCATCCTCTTTCCCCACCTGTTTCAAAACACTCAAGCCATCTTTGGCCTGTTCCTGCAAGTAGTCTTTAAACCCTGGTGAAGTTGGGTTTCTTACATTCCTCCCACCTGCCACATTTTCTTAACTGAAAGCAGAGAGTGTTGCAATTGTATGTATTCCCGTGGGCCTGCAGAGATTCAAGGAGTTCTAACAGCACATTTCTTTACGTTTTTAAAATAGGACAATGCAGGGCTGAAAATAGTGAGGTTTGGGGGTAGATCTTTTTTAAAAAAGACTTAAATATGGTAAAATCAATCTAAAAACTGTTCTAGGCAGCTGAGAGGCAGGGGATAACATGAGCAAAGGGAATAAAACGAGCTCTGAAGAGCCCATACCAGTTGCTAATACTTAATCTCTTTAAATAATGAATTAGCTGCTCATATCTACTGTGGCTCCTAAGAGAAAGCACTTTCTTTGTGGAGTGAAGTAAAGCTTGAATACCCATGAATTATTCAATATAAAGTGTGCCAGTTAAAATGCCTTGATATTGGAAGTCAAGTGTAAGATTATCTCTTGTCTGTCAAAAAGCATCTCTACTGTGTTACTGAGACCTGGGGAACGGGGGCCAGGAGTAGGATAAGAGAGGAGGCAAGCCATCCACAGAACAATGGAAATCAAGGCCTGTGGAAAGATTGAGGAGAAGGCTCTTCACTACTTCTGAATCTTGATTCAATTGCTAGCTTTTGAACAAGTCTCATTGCTCATTGCCTGTGTCTCTTTTCTCAAGTATAGCACACGCTTCAAGGGCCATAGATCATAGGGTTATAGATTTAGAGCTGGAAAGACTCTGAGAGGTCATCCAGCCCCAGAACCTCATTTTAAAAATAAAGAAACCGAAGACGAGGGTGGGGAAGTGACTTCTCCAAGGTTCATCTAATTTCCATGGATCAGAAATAAAGCTGGCTATTAATCAACCAGTGTTGGCTGAAATATAGAGAGAAAAGGACTTCCTGGCTAAGGTTTATAATTATTGCCAAATTTGGGCGATAACGTTTTGGACCACTTAGATTTCCAAAAACTGAGTATATCCATGAAGTACCAAATGTGATTATAAGAAATGCTGGGAAGTGTCAGATTCTTAATATACAGTATTACATCATTAGCCATGCATTATCTCATTAGCATTCAACCTTGAGCTGGTTGTGTTTTCCTCTCCCTCTCTTAAAACAAGCTTTGGGTGTTATGAATATTTTACAGCAAAATTGTTGGTGCTGAGATTCTTTAATATCTCAGAGAAGGGAGAAAGTCAGTGTGGGCCCAATAAAAACAGAGCCCCCAGAAATTCTTGTTCAAGATGTTAAACACATCCAACAAGTTTCACCGGGGCTTTTTATTCATTAGCATTGAATTCTGTCTGAGTCCTTACGGCTATGACACCGTGTAACATGGCTTCTATCAGGGCAACACATTCCAACCCTCTGATGCATGCCAGGTAGCACCTGCCGAGAGAGATCTTCCACCTTTCAAAAGGAGCAGGAGCCTCAGCTTGAATTATACCTTCTTCAGTTGGCGTGCCCCTGCCAGGCACAGTGGCCTAGATAGACAAGCATGAGTAACATTATTCAAACTTCCTCCCACAGGATTACAAGTCACTAATAATCATGTAATAATTTATGTTAGCTTACATCCATTTGAACCCTGTAAGACAGATAAAGAACCTTTGACCTGCTGAAGTGAGTATGAGTCAGGAGACTGAATCCTGAGTTCTGAATCCTCCCTCACTTGTTAGCTTGGCTGAATCACTCATTCTCTCTGTGACTCTATTTCCTCATCTCTAACATGAAGATGATACTATCTGTTTCACCTAGCCCACAGAACTGTTACCATGATCAGATGAGACAGTAGAATGCAAAATATTATATTATTATTATCATTATTATGGTTTATTATTGTAGGTAGTAACTATTGCCATCATTGTTATTAGTCTGGATCTGTGATTTAAATCAATGTGGAAAACTACTGGTATGGAAACTTATTCTACCAATGCAGATCAACATGTCTAAGTATTAGTCAGTGTTGCCTGGGGCACGGAGGGGTTAGGTGACTTACCCATTGTCACAAACAACATTTCAGAAGTGAGGCTTAAATTTGTGTCTTCTCACTCAAACTCAGAAGCGCTTTTCCCAACTCATTCTGCCTTTCTAAACCTGTCTTCCTATGAGTGGAAAATCTAACATAGAACACGAGACTGGCAGCACTGCTTTAAACAGAAGATATTTGCCTCCTTAGGCTCATCTAGATCCAATCCAACTGTATTTACCACATTTCCAAAGTATCTGCCTTTCCACTCCCCATCAAGGTTCCCAAAAGCTGCAGCACGGCTACCTCTCATGGATAAATGGCAGCCATGTCGTCTCTTCTGGATGCTAGGAATCTCCTAAGGCATTAAGTACCATATCACAGGTGTTACTGCAAATAACCCAATCAGTTTCTGTGAATCTCAATTCTGTTTCCCCTCTGGGCAGTGGGTATTAAGTTAGCCTACCAAAGAAATTTAAATGAATATCAGAAAGGTTTCTCATAAGCCTAGTTTTAGATGGAATTGAGCCCAAGAAACTTCTTTGGAGATCATACTAAGGTGTCCTTCATTTTTAGCCTATTAAAGAAACTTGCTAGGCAATGGGCCTTCCTATCTTATTTGACCAGAGATGTAGTAAACAGTTAGTAAGTCAATTTCTAGGTTCTCATTACTTTCCCAGGGTCTCTATGGGTAAGTGGCCACCCTTTTAGAATTCTCAGCCCATAGCTTACTCATGAACTCTGTTTCTTTTGGGGCCCAAAGCTTTCTGATGCTCCTTCTGTGGCATCCCTTATCCTGTAGGCTATTTGGGAGGGAGTAATTCACTGGTGCTACAGGGAAGAACTCTAATGACTTGCATTCATTCGTTTATTCAATATTTATCATGTACCTACTAGGTATAAATTTCCAGCAAGCAGAGGCTTGTTATCCTTGCCAAATGGAGAGTACATGGCAGCCAAGTGTAATAACAATTTTGAATATAATGTGTCTGTAAAATCGTATGGAAGAAGATAGTGGGAGATTTTGAGCAGCATTGCCTCATAGCAAGAAACAGTGGTTAAAAAAGCAAATTCAAGGAAAACTAAGCAAGAGATCCAAATAAGTAAAAATCATCCCAAGGGCATTGTTCACCCTCCCTGAATTCTCTTAGCTGAGAACCTTGCATCATATTTCACTGAAAAATTAAGATCATTCAGAGTTCCTGTTCCTTTCTCTTTCTTCATTTTATGTCACCAACATGCCAACACCACCACCACCACCATCTTCAAAACCACCCCTCTACTACATGGAAAGGTAGCTCCATTTTCCATGCCAAGGCAAAACCCAATAAGGGGACACGTGATCTTGCCCCATCTCATCTTCTCTGGTAGATTGTCTTCTCTATCACCCCTACTCTTTCACTAAGCTTTAATTTTTCCATGCCTACTGGCTTCTTCCCTACTCTCTACAGACATGCCCATATCTCCCAGATCTTTAGAAAACTTTCACTTGATCTGTTAATCCTTGCTGGATATTGCCCAATATCTCTCCTCTCTTTTGTGATCAAACCCTTAAAGAAGGTTGTCTACACCCACTGTCATCATTCAACTGAAGCTACTATTTCTAAAGTTTCCAGTCATTTCTTAATCAAACAATTGAATGACCTTTTCTGAAACCTCATCTTTTTTTTCATCTTTCTGAAGCTTTTGACATTGTTGAGCAACTTCTTTTTTTTTATTCTCTCTTTGTTATACATTTTCATAACTAATTCTCTCTCTCTCTCTTTCTCTCTCCCTCTCTCTCTCTCTCTCTCTCTCTCTCTCTCTCTCTCTCTCTCTCTTCTTCTCTGCTCTGCTCTTTGTCTGAATGCTCCTCAGTATCTTTTGAAGGATCTTCTACCAAGTCACGCTGCCCTAACCATGGACATCCCCCAAACTCCATTCTGGGCCTTCTTGTCTTTCACATCTATACTATTTCACCAGGTGATCTCATCAGATTCCATAGATTCAATTATCATTCCTATGTAGAAGATTCTCACATCAATTTATCCAGCCCTGACCTCTTTCTTAATACCAGTCTCAAATCTCCAACTGTCTATTAGACATTTCAAACTGGATGTTGTATAGACATGTTAAATTCAAAATGTTCAAAATGGAACTATCTCTTCCCCTAAATCCTTCCCTCTTCCTAACTTCCTTATTCCTGCTATGGGCATCTTTATCCTCCAAGTCACCCAGGCTTGCAACCTGAGTAGCACTCTTGACTCCTCATTCTTTCTTGTTCCCCATATCCAAACTGTTGCCAAGTCCTACCTTTGTAAGATCTCCCACATATACCCCCTTCTCTCCTCTGATAGAGCTACCACCTTCATACAGACCCTCATTACCTGATGCTCTCTGGTTAGTCTTCCTGCCTCCAGTCTCAGCCCACTCTAATCTACCTTCCACTCAGATATCAAACTCTAGTGTTCACCTCTTACTTCCAGGATCAACTATGAAGATCCTCAGTTTAGCTATTAAAGCCTTATGTAGCCTGGTCCCTTCTGACTTTTCCTCTCTCCTTTACACTTTATTCCCCTCCAAGTCCTCTCTGATCTAATAATAATGGCCTCTTTGCTGTTCCTCAAAGAAAACACCCCATTTCTCAACTACAGTCATTTTTACTACCCATCCTTGGAATTTTCTCCCCACTTATTTCTATTTCCTGGCTTCTTTCACATCCCTCTAAAATCCTACCTTCAGTCAGAAGTCTTTTTTTTTTTTTTTTTTGCTTTTTGGAGGGGGCAGGGCAGGGCAATTGGGGTTAAGGGACTTGCCCAAGGTCACTTGGCTAGTAAGTGTTAAGTGTCTGAGGCCGGATTTGAACTCAGATCCTCCTGACTCCAGGGCCAGTGCTCTATTCACTGTGCCACCTAGCCTCCCCCAGAAGTCTTTTTGTTCCCCCTTATTTCTAGTGACTTTTCTCTGAGATTATATCCAATTTATCCCTAATATAATATATGTTTACATAGTTGTCTGCATGTTGTCTCCTCTATGAGAATATGAGCTCCTTAAAAGCAAGAACTAGTTGTTTCTTTTTCATTTCTTTTTATCTCCAGAGTTTAGAACATAGAAGGTACTTCTAGGTGACATAGTGGATAAAGGGCCGGGTCTGAGTCAGGATGACTCATTTTCCTGAGTTCAAATCCCGCCTCAAACTCTTCTGAGTTGTGTGACTCTGGACAAGTCACTTAACCATATTTGCTTCAGTTTCCCCATCAGTAAAGTGAGCTGGAGAAGAAAATGGAAAACCACTCCAGTATCTTTTTCAAGAAAATCTGAAATGGTTTCATAAGTAGTAGGACATAACTGAAAAGACAACAATGATAAATACTTATTGACAAGTTGTTTCAAAAAAACAGAGATGAAAATAGAATAAAACAGTAAAAAATTCAAATTATAAATTCTTTTCACCATCAAGGATAGTGTATCCATCATATTTGAACTCTTAACAGTCTCCATGTGAAACGGTAGAAATGATACTGAAACAAATCATGATAAGACAAGAACCTGAATTGGATCAAGTATATACAGAGGTCTACACTAGAGGCAACACAATTTTAGAGCATTTAACAATGTGTTACAAAGCAGTAAATTCATGAAAAAATTCCTCTGACCTTATTATCCAAAAAAGGCTACTAGGCTCTCTTGGTATCAATAACTATTTGCCCATATGCCTACTTTTCTACCTCTTAGTGAACATTACACATTACAAACTAAAATCTCTGTATAAAAATGGCATAAATTATTTTACCAAAGAATTATGATCAGGAAAAAAAGGTAGGATGGTTATGGAAGAAGAGAGATAGTTGACAGATAGCTTGGATGTTCCTTCCATTGTTATCAAGGCTATATCAAGAGAAATATGTCAAGAGAATTAGAAGCCCCCTGGCACATTGGGTATCTCTTCTGAGGTGGATTTATAGGAAGGCATGAGTTGTGTAGAATGGATAGGCATCAATGGGTAACAATCTCTGTCATAGAGGGATATCGACATTAATTTAGATCCTGAATCCATCAAGGGAGTATGTGGAGAACTGTACTAGTCAAGGTGTGACCTTGGGTCCAACTTAACCTACATGGTCCCCAGTTCTTTGCTCTATAACAATGACCGGTGGGACTAGATGGTGTCTGAAATGCCTTCCAACTCTGTGACCTCAAAAGCCCCTTCCAGCTCAAAATCCAATGCTCATTTGTCTTCCTCATATAATTCTGAATAGAAATTCCATAAAGAAACAGATAAAACTAGGAAAAAGCATTCAGTCTACTCCAAGGTTTTATCCTCTTGAATGGAAAAGAGAAGTTATGTGTTTGTTTATTTTTCTTAAGTAGCTAAAGAGCTAAAGGACATCACTGAAGATTTTTCCCTGTTAAATACATCAGTCCTCCATAAAAATCCTATCCTAATGTCTCATTATGGCACAGAAGCAACCCTGAATCCTCCAAGGTTGTACCAGCAGAACATAAACCCTATGATGGATCTGTCCCTGAAGTCCAGTCTAAGGAAGCTTCCTTCCATTTCTTTTTTCTCATCTTTTCTTTCACTTTCCACTTTCTTTCCTCTCCTCTCTCCTTCTTTTCCCTTCCCTTTCCTCTCCCCACTTTCATTTCCTTCCCTTCCACCTTCCTTTTCTTCTTCCTCTTCTTCTTTACCTTCTCTCCTCTATTTCTCTTTCTTTTTCCTCCTTCCCTCTCTTTCCCTTCCCTTTTAATTGATCTATGTTAACAGAGGCAATACCCACACTTATAAAACTACATACTTTTTAAAATGTTAAGGTAATTTAGAATCCAATTAGAAACTCATCCAAATATATTTACCTGGCATCCCATAGATGAAGAAAACATCTTTTAGAGTTGCTAAAAATGGTGATGAAGATCTCTCTCTCTCTCTCTCTCTCTCTCTCTCTCTCTCTCTCTCTCTCTCTGAATGATATTGTCTCTAAGCCTCTACTTTCTCGTCTGTAAAATGGGTCCAATGGTGCTTTTATTATCACCTCACTAGGTCGTCATTGTTTTTATTTTTTCAATGTTGTTATGGTTGTTGTTATTATTTTTGGTTTGGAACAAATCCGATCATGAAGCAATGGGTACAGTGGAAAGATCAGTGGCTTTAGAAGCCAAAGAACTGGGTTCAAATCCCAACTCCTTTTCTGCCAACTCTGTGACCTAGAGTAATTCACTTTATTTTCCTGTGCTTCAATATCCACGTTTGTGAAATAAGTTGGGTTGGAGTAAGATCCAGAGACTTCTTCTCCTTACCCCACCCCCCAGGGCCTGTGCTGCTGTACTACAAAAGACAGGCTATACATCTGTAAGGGCACATTGGTTTCATTACATCATCGATCTGTTTCCTCATATGAAGAATAAGGTTTAAACTAGGTAACCTCTGAAGTCCCTTCCAGTTCCAATCAATAATCATATATATATATATATATATATATATATATATATATATATATATATATATATATATATATATATATATTCATGTATATATATGTATATGTGTGTGTGTGTATAAAGTCTTTGTATGCATAAAGGTAGCATGCAAATGTGAGTTACCCGTGAAGAGTAGCATAGAGTTAGAGATAATTAGAAATGAAATTAATGTTGAAAGTCTAGTCCAAACTTCTACCTCATTTTGTAACACTTTCTATAACTTCCCTGAGAGTTAGTCATCTAACCCCTACTTGAATAATTCCAATGAGAGGGATTTTACTATTTTTCAAAGGAGTCATCTCCATTATTAGATAGTTCTAAATATTAAAAGGTTCTTTCTTCTATTGCCTCCTCAATCAGAGGGCTGAGGATAGGGGAACTCTCATATCAGGCACGAATCAAAAACTATTACTGAAATAACCCCAAACAGGGAAAGTTAACGAAAGAAAAAGAAGACGACAAATCCTTACAGTTCCATTGTCCTAAGGTTCTTTCTGGAATTCTGGTAACTGTCATCATCATCATCACAGTGAATATTTATATAGTTTTTTAAAGTTTTCAGAATATTTTACAAATGTCTCATCTTTTCCTCATAACAGCCTTTTAAAAGTAACTCTCTACTTTCTATTAAAGATTTTCTTTGTTTGGACTCGGTAGAACATCATGCCCAAAGTTGGGTATACTCCCTGCTGTGCCCTGCCTTCCCCCCAATTTTCAGCTTCCTTTTATGTGTTGTCTTACCCATTAGATTGTAAGCATTTTGAAGGCAGGGACTTTCTTTTTCTTAATTCTATTCCCAGGCTTTGGCATAGTGCCTAGCACATAGTAAACTTATTTTAAGCTGAGTCATTTTTCAATTGTGTCTGACTCTTCATGACCCCATTTAGGGTTTTCTTGGCAAAGATAATAAAAGTGCTTTGCCATTTCCTTCTCCAACTCATTTTACAAATGAGGAAAATGAAGCAAACTAGGTTAAGGAACTTGTCCAGGGTCACACAAGTAGGAAGAATCTGAGGCCAGATTTGAACTTAGGAAGATGAATCTTCTTGACTCCAGGCCCAGCACTCTATTCATTGTGCTAGCTAGCTGACTCATTAGTAAGGCTAGCAATTGCCAATAAAATGAGATCCCAAGCTCCTCAGTAGCCAGGATACATCTGAACATCAGAATAGCTTTTTATACAGTCCAATGATGCAAATTCAACTAAGGCCATAATTGGTCTGACATAAGGATAGGAGGGGTTTACGTTTGACTTGACTGGGAGAGGGAGTTTCCAATCTAATATAAATCTGGTCCATAAGTATTGATTTCAGTGATTAACTACAATTTTTAATCATTAATCAATTATCAATGAGCTAAATTTCATACTGCCAAACTAACAAAGATGGGGCGACTGATCCAGGATTCTGAAAGTACGCAAATAGTGCTTGTCTCAAAATTGCTAACTTCTGCTGTATCTTAGAGCCAAATTATTTCATGCATTTATTAAGTTGTGTGCTCTTTGTATGATTATTTTATTAGGGATTCCTGAGAATACACAAGAAGCAGATAATAAGTCAGTCGGTCAATAAGCACTTAAGCCCCATACTAGACTCCATACCAAGCAAAGGGAATGCAAAGAAGGGTAAAAGATAATCAGTCCCTCCCCTCAAGAAGCTCACAGTCAAATGGAGGGAAGACAGCATGTAAGAAGCTGAAAAATGGGAAGGCTATGTAAATTTAATAAAAAAAAAAGTAAACTTAATAAATGTTAGTTGGATAGGATTGAATTGACCAGCAGTCCTAGGATATAGATGCCACTATCATTTCCATTTCATAGATGAAAAAACTGAGTTAGACAGACTCACCCAGGGTCACACAGGTAGTAAGTGTCTGATACCAGACTTGAACTCCAGATTTTCTGATTCCAGATATAATATTAGCAGGTTTCAATGGACCTAATAGAATTCAGCACGGTTGCTCAGTAAGGATCAGGGTTAGAGACAAAGATCACAACCTGGTATGATTTCAGTGCCTTCATGGTCTTCCTAATCTCCAAATCACACCCCAATGTGCTGGTTGGTGCTTAACTTTAATGCAAAGCATTTACTGGGTGCCCTGGGAGAACTAACATTTTTAAACTATTGACTATGTGTACCTTGTTGTGATTGAGTTTGAGAACATTTCTTGGGATCAGGTTTTGATAGGACAGAGCTAGAGAACCATCTCCTATGCAAACCTGAGGGGGTAGGGAGAGGCAGGAGAAAGCAGCAAAAAGGAGAAAAGAGTGTATGAGAAGTAGAAGCAGTGCATTAGGTACAATGACTTTGGTGTCAGAGGAGCTGAGTTCAAATCCTACCTCTGGCACTGTTACCTGTGTGACTGGATTGGGTAAGTTAATCAATTTCCTTAAGCCTAAATTGACCATAAAGAGGAGGTTGGGCCACCCAGTTTTGTCTAAGGCCTGTGCTGCTCTACTAAGAGCTATTTAACTGTCAGTGTGGCCTGACTTGGTTTCCTTCCTTAGATACTGTGGTCAATAAAGTTGGCTACAAAGCAATTTGAATTGATCTGTATAATTTTTAAAATAATATTTTAAACTATTCATTTTTATGGGAAAGAATTCTTCTGGAGTGCATCCAACTAATGATTTTTTACTCCTGTGGGGAATAACCTGACCGAGGTCACAGAATGACCTACTTGCTCTCTGAGTTCACCAGCCCCAGGCACTCAAGCAATGTCGCAATGGAAACCCTCTGTACCTCTCTCCCAAAGACAAGAAATATTTAGGCTTGACTATGTCAGTGTTCCAAAAGTTATTTAAAGGAGTTCTCCAAGTCTTCCCCTCCCCTTTTAATGTGTCATGTTTTTAAAAATGTGGAGACTTGCTATAATAAAAGTCTTTCCTTTTATTAATAAAGGATAGGTCTCCAACAGTCTGATGAATTTTGACTTGTAGAATCCACAAAGTTATAAATGATAGAATATATAGATCTTTACTACTTTTCAACACGAAAACAAAACAAAAAAAAAATAGGATTCCATAGGAGAGGAAAGAAATTGTGGACATAAAAAGGAAAAGAAACTACCAGACTTCAATGCTGAATACCCTGAATCCTATCATCTTTCTTACCAACATACTCCTATTAAACTCTAGCCCAATGTTAGAGAGAAAAAAGGGGAACAGAAGTAAAACCCACATCCCACGAGTTAAAAAAAAAATGGTAGAAGAGGGAACTAAAGCAACCTGATCTGCCAAAATGAAGCCATCAAGGATTGCCAAATGTGTAAGGTACCCCAGAAGTAGCTCCACAGATGTCTGCAGCTGGCAGGCATTTTCTTCCTTCAGCCTATAAGGCTGTTACGTTCCTGGCTAAGTAATGGGAAATCAGAAAAAAGAAAGAGAAAAATCCTTTCTAAATAAATATTAAGACACCTTAGATTTCAACATTTCTGTCATTGCTGGCACTTAACAAATATTTTTTTCTTATTAACACTGATAAAATTTGGAATTATGTTCAGCAACAGAACCTGCAGGAAGCCTCCTACTAAAACTTGGACAGTCAATATGTTGAGGTTTCGGGGTTTAGGGGTATTCGAGACCCCAAAATACCAACACATCAGGCTAAGAAGGGGTTTGCATCTGAGGGATTGCAAAGAAATAATTTGAATATTATAAACCCACATAATTTTTATTATATTTGACTTAGGCATAATCTTCAGAAAGTTGAGAGACTAGAAATGACTAGAGAAAATTCTTTAAACCCCAGATCTAGGAAAAACGTCTCTCCCTTTGACCACCCCTTTTCCATTATCATCAAACCATAGAATCATAGGATTTACAGTTAGAAGAGATCTTAGTGTTCAGACAGTAGAACCCCCTAATTTTATAGCTGAACTAAGTGATTCTGTCTGCAGAAACTTGGGTTAAAATGTGGAGTATTGGAAAATTAAGGGCATTTAAAAACTGAAATAACAGAGATGAACTAAATGCAACCTCTTTTTTTTCTTTTTTTTTTTTTTTTTTTTTTGCAACCTGTCTTTATAGTCTTTATAACCAGGGAACTTTTTTCTGGCAATCCTCCAGATTCCAAATCCAGGTTGATTTAGAAAAAGTGGCAGTGAGAGTGCCTGACTATCCCAACCAGGCAAGGTCCTCTCACTAAGGTGAATATCATCTTGGTTCCCATTTGGGAACAGATCCACTGCTAATGAAACTCTCTACAAGATCCAATGCTCACTTTTTACCTGTTCACCTTTTTTTTTTCTTTCTGAATAGGCAACCTGAAGTTTTTGCAAGAGTTTGGTTTATTAGTTTTTAATTTTCCCTTATGTCATTAAATAATTAATTAGATTAATTTTTTAAATTAAATAATACTATTGTGAAGGTGTTTATTCATTTCTTCTCTTAAAAGGTCTATGAATACAGTAGCAAAATTTTATGCCTGGATAAGTGCATTTTGAAATTCCAAAATATAGTTCTTCCTCACTGATGGAAGGTATCTAGGTAGCATAGTGCCAGACTTAGAATCAGGAAGACCCGAGTTCAAATCCTAACTCAGACCCAGGGCAAGTCTTTTGACTTCTATCAGCCTCAATTTTCTCATCTATAAAATGGGAATAATAATAGTTCCCAGTTCCCAGAGTTCTTGTGAAGCTCAAAAGAAATAATATATGTGTATGTATGCATATGGGCAGTTAGATAGACCACAGAGACTAGAGTTAGGAATACATAAGCTCAAATCTTACCTCAGACACTTAGTAACTGTGTGACCCTGGACAAATCCCTTAACCCTGTTTGCCTCAGTTTCCTCATCTGTTAAGTGAGCTGGAGAAGGAAATGACAAACCACTCCAGTGTCTTTGCCAAGAAAACCCCAAATGGGGTCGTGAAGAATCAGACATGACTGAAAAACAATCAACAACAAAATGTATGCCTATACGTGTGTGTGTGTATATGAAATATGTGTATAGAGAAATATATTTGTAAACCTTAAAATGCTATTTAAATGCTATTAATTATTACAATGTGTCTCTGATGATTCAGCATATAATTAAGGTAACAGTGCTAGGCAATATAAAGTTCATCTTTTTTTTTTAATGGTATCTGCCCATTTAGAACTCAAATTTTGATTATGGACTAAAAGTGAGGGAGATATTTGGACAAATCCTTACATGCATTAGGAAAAAGAAGGATAACAGAAGGTGATACAGCCTTGCATAAGCCTCCTGATTCTTCAAGAGTTTAGAAGCAGGGTTTAAATTTCAGCTATTCTTCCTGGAGTGGTCCAGAGCACTATCACAGTGATATGGCAGTATTTTGCCCTCGTAATGCAGAAATGTTGGGGGAGGGGCAAGTCATTGGTCCATATGCTCAGTTTTCATAAGTATCCAAGGAATGACTCCAGATCTTACCCTTGAATGACTCCAAAGTGTTGACAAGGTGTGGAGTGGCGATTACTAGGGTCTTAAGGTATCAACAAAGAAAAAAGCCACCCTTAACCACAAAGAACAGACTCTAAGTCTAAAGTAGGTAAAAAAGGACACAGCACAAAGCCGGGGAGAAACAAGGCAAAAGCAGAGAAACTTTCCATTTTTTTCCCTGCCCTACTTATCACACAGGGTTATTGTGAGGATAAGGTAAAATAAAATATATAGATGCTTTAGAGAAAAAAAAACAAGTGAAAGCCTTAGGCAAACCTGCTAGCTTTGCACCAGGGACTCCCAATAATAATAAAAGGTTTAGACCACCCCTGGGATTGCCTTCGGCCAAGGGCCTCCACCTGGAATCTTGGAGGGGCAGCGTGACTCTGCCCTTGTCAGTAGGCTGGTCACAGCCTGTCAGAGGCAGCTTCATTACAACAAGTTTGAAGGAGAAGCAAAACCCGCCTGTGACATCCCCCAGCAGCACCACACCAAATGACAATTTTCTGGATTCTCATCTCAACATCTGCCTGGTCCTAGCTGAGAACCTCCAGAGCTGGGCTTCTTGGAATCCTCTGGGCTCACCGAGGCTTCCCACCTGATACTTCCAACATGGAGCTTCGTCTCCCACCCTTGTGCGCTTGGGCCACAGCCTGCTCACTATTGTTCTCCTTATCCTTGAGAATTCTTCCCACTTCCAAATATAAGGGAAGAAATAATTTTGAATTAAATGTGTGTGAGACACTTTGGAAATACTATGCAATCTAAATAATTCTACCTTTTTCTAATGGCGCCCTATAGAGAATCAAACGTTTCTCTGGCTCTCAGGAGGTCAGAGGCAAAGTTGTTATGGGGACTCCCTCCTGGTCTGTTACATAGTCTGGTACCTACTTCACCAAACCAGATGTTGGCAGGTAAAAAAATCTGAGGCAGCTGGTTATCTAGCCCCTTAGGGCTAACTGCTCCAAAAATCACTTTTTTTCACAGCACACATTCTGATTCAGAATCTCTAAGCTAATTATCAGGGTTGTGAATCTCAACCTAATCATCTCTACTTAAGTCTCTAGAGTAAGATGAAATCAAAAACTTAACCCTTACTTTACCGACTCGTATGTATGAAGATGACACATACACAGTGGGCTGATGACCCTTGCAGTTTTTAAATTCTGAAACAGTTCTAATTTCTAGGATTATTTTTAATCTCTCAGTTAACAGTGAACAAAAAAAAAAAAAAAGCTTATAAAGTTCCTAATGTGTGTACAGTGGGGCATAGTGGTATCAAGTTTTTCTAAAGTTCCTGCCTGCAGGGAACACAGAGTCAAAAGAAACACTCAAATGATTAAGGCAAACAAACGAGGAATAGAAATAATAATGACAACTACAACAACAGTAATGATGCTTAACATTTATATAGTGTCTCAAGGCTGTGTGTGTGTGTGTGTGTGTGTGTGAGTCTAACAATAACCCTGCACTGTTATACCCATTATATAGAAGAGATAACTGAAGCTGAGATTAAGTGACCTGCTCAGGGTCACACAGTGTCTAAGAACTGAACTAAGTTCTTCCTACTCCGAGTCCAGAGCTCCTACCCATTGAACTACCTGGCTCTAAACACATATGCATACATCCTCGAGCTTACATTTATATAACACTTCAAGGTTTGCCAGGCACTTTGCCCATATTCTCATTTGACCCTCGCAACAATATAGAACATAACTGCTATTATTCTCTTTATTTTATAGATGAGAAAACTGAGCTTGAGAGATGTTAAGTGACTTGTCCAAGTAAGTCTCTGTGGCCGGTTTCAAACTCGGGTCTTCTAGACTAGAATTCTATCTATCTATCTATCTATCTATCTATCTCCCTATGTGCCTGTCTATCTATCTACCTCTCTGTCTATCTATCTATCTGTCTATCTATTTATCTATCTATCTATCTACCTACCTATCTATCTACCTATCACCTATCTACCTCTCTATCTACTTATCTATCTAGCTACCTCTCTATCTACTTATCTATCTAACTACTTATCTATCTACTTATCTATCTATCATCTATCTCCCTAACTATCTGCCTATCTATTTATCATCTATCTATTTAACTATGTGTCTGTATGCCTATGTATTTATATAATATATATTCACATATTTTTATGTACGCACATAGACACATGTCCATGTATATATGCACATGAACTCGAAAAGGTGGATGAACATGAAAAAATTAAGCAAATGAGAGTAAGTGGACATGGGGAAGGTATCATGTTAATGAGGTTTCTAGGGCATGTGGGTCTGTTTCTGTTCAGTACTGCAAGTTCCAGTGGCACCAATGAGATTTAAAATGTGCTTGGGAGGATGGAAGGGGGCCAATTTGGAATAATGGAATAAGACTGTTATTCCAATCACATGGATGATATAAAAGTTCAGAAGTGGGCACAGCAAGGAAGTTTTTCCAATTAGAGTGAAGGATTTGCTTAGGGTGGAGGAGTATAAATTTAGAAGCCAGAAGGAATCTTGGAGGTCATCTAGTCCAAAATTCTCATTTTACCAACAAAGAAACTGAGACCCCAAAAGAGTGAATAACTAGCCCCGAGACAAACAAACAAAAAATAGAGGTAGATCTAAGAATTATACCTACATCCTTTGGCCCTCAATCCCCTGTTCTTTCCACAGTCTAATCAACAATCTAGACAAAGTGTAGGTGGGACCTGGATAAAGGTTTGGACACTGGGGTCAGAGATGAGAGGACAGATCATGCATGGCTTACAAGAGACCATGACCTGACTTGTAGATGTATGGATGGAGTAGACAGAGCGTGATGCTTATTCAAGGGTGGCTCTGCAGACTGAGGCTCAAAGGGCCAAAAGAATGGTTCTGTCGGCAGTAAGGAAAAAAGGCAAGCAAAGTAACAAGGACAAAGGGAAAGATGCAAAGTTCTATTTTAGCCATCTTTAAGAATAAGGAAACATGATAAAAATGGAAAGAATGTTGCATTTGGAGATAGACAACTTTAGCTCAAAGTTTGGGTCAACTAACTAGCTGTCTGAACTTGGAAAATTGGACTAACCTCTTTGAGCTTTGGTTCCCACATCTGTTAGTAGACAGTAATAGCACTTATCTAACAGAAAAAGGAGAAGGAAGGGGGAAAGGAGATTAGCTTAGATGCCTTCTAAGTGCCCTTCCAAACTCTAAATCCGTAATCCAGTGACCATTAGATGGGAGGCAGATAGTCAAACAGCCATCTTCACCTGATGTTCAGACTGGATTTTCATCATCAACAAAGATTAATTGAACAAATGCCTGATGTTTGAAGGAACTGTATACGTAAAATAAGTGTTTCCAAACTACTAAGATAACTAGTGGTACACTGGTAAGAGTTTGAGTTAGAATTGACCCAGGATCGAATCCAAATTCTGCCACATACTTTCAATGTAATTTTGGGCAATTTATTTAACCTTTCTCCAGCTCACTTTCCCCATTTATGGCATTAAGAAGTTGGATTAAATGACCTTCAAGGTCCCTTACAGTTTTAAATCCTATGATACTTCAATGGATCTGTGATCTCATCAATATGGGTTTTCCTTCCATTGGTACAATTCACAACCCATCTGTGCCTTCTTATCCTGCATAACTCCCATCCGTGTTTTCCCTTAGATCTGCCACAGAAAATCCACTCAACCTGCTAGAGACATAGCCTAAAAGATCTAAGGCTTTGACTTAAATGAAAGGTGTCAAACTGAGAGTGTTCAGGCAACATTCCAGAGTGCAGCTTGAACTAGATTAAAATGCAATTTGGAAATATTTTACAAAATAAGTAAAAATCCAATAAAGCATGTATAATATCATATTTTAAGACTAAGTTAAAATGCAGCCTATAGGGATCATTATGTATGGATTTGTGGCCCCTGTTTCGATTTGAATTTGATGCCATTGACTTTAATTACCTCGGCAAGATCTTTTTAGGTCTTTTTGCCTTTTGTGGATACTATGAACACTGTCTTCCACAAGAGAGTCAAAGGGTTCCAGGTATGACAAGTGCTGAACTATGTTGCATATACACTAAAAAAGGTCATTTACAATAACTAGTTATTGATGTAGGAATCATATCAGAATCAACAGTATATGTATAATCAGACAGTAGACTAATTAAAACAAAGGTTAAAATCCATAGCAAGTAAGAAGAAAGGCTGAAGATGGGAAAGTACTTCAAACAATTGCAACAGCTTCAACCTGACCTATTCAAATGAACCACTAATGGGAAAAAAAAATCAAAAGTTAATCTGGATCATCACATTAGGAGGACAGTGCAATTCAGAGACCATTGGCTACACTGTAGTCAGAGCACTAGGGTCTAAGTTTACCTCTAGTGATTACCCGTGTGACCTTGGTCAAGATACTTAATCTTCCTGAGCCTAGATTTTGTCATTGGTAAAATGAGGGGTTGGACTAGCTGGTCTCAGATACCTCCTAGTTCTAGATGCTTCCTAGTTCTAGATCAATGATTTTTCATCAAAATGAGCTACAACATTAGGTGGAATTGAATATCATTTAATTAAATAGGGATAACTGTAAAAGTTGGAGGCTTGGGTTCAAAAAACCAACTTTACAAATACAACACAGTGGCAGCATGGATAGACTCGAAATTCTCCTTGAAAAAGACCTGTAAGTTTTGATGGACTTCTAGCTTAATATGAGTCACTAATGGGATGACAGCAAAGAAAACTCATGCAATCTCAGCAATATTAAGAGAAATAAAATCATCTATAACTAAGGAGATGGGCCAGTCAAACAACATCCAGAGTGTTGTATTATGGGCCAGTTTTGGCAGCCACATTTTAGGGAGGATAATGGTAAGCTTCAAGGTATCATAAGCTCTGCTCTGCATCTGTGGTTCTGCCTGGTTTTAACTCCAAGAACAAGATGACCCTCCCTGGTGAAGCTCATTACTTCTAACTTCATCGCCATCCTGCTAATTCAAGCCTTGATTGACACCACCTCCCTCAGCCTCCTCTATCCTCTGATTGGAGGCTGGAGACCAGAGTACCAAAAGCCTCCCAATGCCTTCCTTTAGAGAGGGCAGAAGTTTGACTCTCAGCTCCCTCTGCTCTGCATCTGCTGCTCTTCTTGGTTTCAAGTACATGGAACAAAATTCCCCCAAGTGTCCCCTCACACATTTTCTTGCCTGTTTTTGGGTGTTTCTCTCCCTAGTAAGTGTCTGAGTCTGGCTCTGAACTTAGGTCTTTCTAACTCCAGACCCAGTGCTCTATCCACTGTACCACCAAGATGAAATAACTAGGAATGGTTTATCTAAAGAAGAGAAAAATTAAGGGAAACATAAGTAATACCTTCAAATCTTTGAAGGGCTGTCATTTGTGGGAAAGGATTATATTTTTTGTTAGTCTCCCAGGGCAGAAATATGAGCAAGGGATAATACTCTATAAAGAGGGAGACTAGCTTGGTGTGGAAAAACTTCCTAAACAATTAGAGTTTTTTCAAAATTCAATGGACTGCCTCAAGAAGTAGTTACTTGGATTTTGTTAGAAGAAGAACTGAAACAGCAATGTAACTGGAAGAAGTATCACAACACACCCCCCCCCCAAAAAAAAAAACCTCCTCCAAACAAATTAAGAAAACTTACCCCCAAAAAAATCCTGTTGGAGATATCCAAGAAAAAGTTGTAGAGATTCATTTTTCCAGACCTGTTGAGCACAGGGAGACAGCCATTGAAGTCTGTAGACATTGGGGATTGATTATTCTGGCCAGAAAATACATGGATCACTCAGCTTAGGGAGAGTCTGTGTACCAGGGCAAAAGGACATCCCAGAACAATACATGGATAACACGATAGGAACAGGCACCAACTGGTAGATTTGTCCTAAAAAATCAAGAAAGATTCTAATTGAGAAATTAATAGTTGCAGCAAAGTTGTAGCTACCAAAATAAACTCCCAAATATCAACAGCATTTGTACATAATAATAACAAAACCCAAGAAGCAAAAATAGAAAGGGAAATTCCATTCCTAATAACTACAAAATGCATAAAACTTCTAGAAATCAATCTACCAAAACACCCAAAAGATTTTTATAGATGCAACAGACCAAATAAAAGCCAATGACAACATGTGACAACAAAAAATATCAAAATTAAGAAGAGTAGGGGGAAGGGGGATGAGGTGGGGTGACAGAGGGGAGGGCAGGGTGGGGGGGAGGGCTGATGAAAGTTCACACTTCTGTAGAGGGACAGGGACGGAAAAAGGGTGGAGAGTAGT
>CM053587.1:17265788-17296432 GCA_028646515.1 Pseudochirops corinnae | reverse complement strand
AAGGGCCAAAATGCTTTGTTATTTTTTTTTGTAAATAGTATTTTATTTTTTTCCCCAATTACATATCAAAAAAAGTTTCAGCATTCATTTTTCAAGACTCTGAGTTTTGAATTTTTCTCCCTCCTTCTCTTCTCCTCTTCTGAAAATGATAGACAATTTGATAAAGTTTTTACATGTGCTATCATGTAAGACATATTTCCATACTCATCACAGTTGTGGAAGAAGAAACAGATCAAAAGTAAAAATAAAAAATAAAAACACGAGAAAGAATAAAGTAAGTGGAAAAAATATGCTTCAATCTGCACTCAGAGTCCATCAGTTCTTTATCTGGATGTGGATAACTTTTTTCTTTCTGAGTCCTTTATTCTTGTCTTGGATTAGTATGCTGCTGAAAAGAGCTGGGTCACTCATGGTTGATCATCATACAGTCTTGCTGATATTGTGTACAGTGTTTTCCTGGTTCTACTCACTTCACTTTGCATCAATTCCCTTTCTTTAAGGAGTTGCTTTCTTTAGTGGATTTTGGTGGATCTTTTCCATTTAGCCAATTCTACTTTTTAAACAGTTTTCCGAGCTCTTGACTCTTTTTTCATAATTCTATCATATCATTTTCATTTCTTTTCCCAATTTTTTCTTCTACTTCTCTCATACGATTTTTAAGCTCCTTTTTGAGCTCTTCCATGAGTTCTTTCTGGGCTTGAGACCACTTTCCATTTTTCTTTGGAGTTTTGCCCGTAGCTGTTTTGACATTGTTGTCCTCTTCCAAGTCTGTGTCTTGGTCTTCCCTGTCAACATAATAACTTTCTATGGTCCGTTTCTTTTTTTGTTGTTTTTTGTTCATCTTTTTTTTCTTGCCTTTTTCCTTTCTTGTAAATTTTAGCTCTGCTCTCAGAGTGGAAGGTGCGTTGTCTCGGCTTCTTGTGTCAATGACTGTAGGCCTTGGCTATTTACCTGGTCCTGTGCTGATGTTACCCTGAGGCCCATGGGGGAACCCCTTGTCTAGTGCTGTGTTGAGAGGGTGTGATGGAAGGTGGCTGGTACTGCTAGAGGCTGTAGGGGTCTGGCAGCTTACCTGGTGCTAATCTGAAGTCCTAGTGGTGTGTGCTTGAGGCCAATTGTGTTTTTTCTGTGTTTCCCTAAGGCTACACTGAAGCATATGGAGGTCTGGACCTTGAAGGATGTCTGTCCACCTTGGATTGCACCAAAGCACATGGCATATCTTGGAGCTGGAGTCTGATGTTTCCCCTGGCTATGCTAAGGCATGTGGGGGGTCCTGGTGTTGGCATTTGCCTGCTCTACCACACTAGGGCTCAGGATCTCCCTCTGGTTTGCCAAAGTGTGACTTGCTTCTGGCTTGCTGGGATGCTTCCTGTTCTGGACTACACTCCCCCTTCCTCCAAGTGAGATGGACTTTTCTTGCTGGTCCTTCAAGTTTCATGGACTAAAAGATTGCTTCACCCCATCTTTTTTCTGGTTCTGGTGTTCTAGGACTTCTCTTGGGGCTTGATTTTATGGTTGTTTAGAAACAAATATGGGAGAGTTACAGTGATTTACTGCTTCCTCAGGCATCTTGGCTCCCCAAAGTCTGGCCCTGCTATTCATTTTTAACCAATTATTTGGATGAAGGCATACAAGGCACCCTTATAAAATCTGCTAGTAGCAAGAAGGCCAATGGGATAGCTAACTTGTTGAACAATATATACAGAATCCAAAATAAGCCCAATAGGCTACACAAGCCAAATCAAGGAAAATGAATTATAATAAGATCAGGTAGAGTGAATAGAGAAGACTTGAGGTCAGAAAGGCCTTTACCTTTATTTGAATTCAGCTTCTGACAATAACCATGTGAATCTGGGTAAGAAACTGGTCCTCTTTGTGGTTCAGTCACCTCCCTAACACCTATCTGCTTAGTCACAGACAGATTGCAATCTGCATCAATGGGTGAAGTTCCCGTATCATGAATTCCCACATAAGAAATCACAAATCCCTCTTTACTTCCACTTTTTTGAATCCCTAGTTTTATTCAAAGCTCATTAGGCTCAGATATGACCTGCTATGTGATATATTCCTAATCCCCACCTCTGCTAGTGTCCCCCCTCCAACATGACTTTCTATTTGTTTTCTTATATATTGATATGCATGTATTTTTAACAAGAGTTATAGCTTTGTGTTTGGATTCTGAAGCAGACTGAATAAAGACATAGATTTATCTATATGAGTCTCTATTGCATCTCGTACTTCTGCATTCATTTTTCATCAGGCTATAATAGCATCAGCCGGCATACATTCATGTGTGTGTCAATAATTATTGCATATTTTCAATTTTCATTTTTCTCGTGTACCTTTAAAATAGATTTTTTTTTATTTATATCTCTTGGTTTTTTACTTTACCTAAATTCCTTTTCACCTCATTATTCTTCTTTTCTTCCTCCTAGGGAATCATTTCAGATATAGATATAGATATATGTCTATATATCTATCTATTTACATATATGTGTGTATGTGTGTATATGTATGTGTATGTGTATAAGTATAGGTATGTATATGTATATGTGTATATAGACACATATTATATATACATGCACAGAGAGGGGAAGGAAAAGGGGTGGAAAAACACCAAAACAGATTAATACATCCCCCCCCAATAATATATGTAATTTTCCACACCTACAGATTCCTCAATTACAACAAGGGGGGAGAGGGCAATGTCTTTTCATGTCTCGTCTTTGGTACCTACATATGGTATTTGTTGATTCCCTGATGATGTGTGTGCATTGTTGTTATACATTCCTATTAGTGGTGTATTTTTTACTCTTTTGCACATTTGCTTTTTACTAAAGGTACCCATCTACTGTCATCATGAATGTATATGATACGTTAGTCTTTTAGTCATTGAAGCCGCCTGTCAAGTGATGCAATGCTTTGCATTTTGCAGCGCTTGCTGTATGTAATATTAATGTTAATATAATGCAAATGATAATTACCGGTGATATTGGGATAATCATCCTAGATGTATTGATGGTCATCACTTGCCATGATGCCTATGATGTATATTTGCAATAATATTTTTACAGGGGCTGCAAAATTTTGATCTGGGGAGAGAAATGGGTTTGGCGCTTCTATATTGCTCTTTTCATCCCTATGCTAGAGCTCCTGGGACCTGAGTCTGCATAAAGTTGAAATAAGAAGGTATAGAAATACTCAAGACAACACAACATAGACAAGGTAATCTATTTTCTTGACTAGCACCATGGGTTTTCATTTAATTCCATTGAACTCAACAACCATTAAGTGACTCCTAATGTGCCATTCACTTTACTAGGCACAGGAGAAGCAAAATCGTAAACAAAAAAAAAAAGTTCTTACCCTTAAAGATATCACATTTTATGGGGCTCTGTTAATCCCTTTAAATTTGAGAAATTAGATCATTGACTTTCCTTTTTAATTCCCACAAAGCTTGGGATCTTTGAAAGACATTATATTCAGGTGACTATCATTGAAATATATGAACTCAGGCTTTTCTATTTACTTCAGATGGCAGTCAACCAGACTCTGTTTAAAGTCATAATTTTAACATTAGGTTACTGGAAAAGTTGTACCAATGAACAGGATCAAACATTAAAATGTATTCAAATACATACAATATTCCTTTTAATTAATTCATACCAAAAAATAGAAAGCATACTCATCTCCCCAGATTTAGTAGTTAAGGCTATCACTACTGAAATATGGCATTGTTTGTTGACTATGAGAACAAATTTCTTCTGACAATTTCAAGCTGTGACCCTCTGAGTCACTGGACATTAAACTTATTTCAAATATGAATTGGTTTAACTAGCAAAGTAAATCTGTCAATCCACTTGCCATTCATCCTTCCAGGGCTGTCAAAGATGATAAGAAAAACAACTTCAAGGAGAAAGAAGTAACTAAAATCGTGGAGACAGTGATGGAAGTGAATGGTTCAGGTTCTGCATAAACAGCCAACAGAAAACTGAACCCTAGAGGAAATTAAAGGTATTTAGAACGATTTACATCACATTGTTTAAAACTTGAAAGTGAAAAACTAACCTCTATCTTGAATCCCAGGCCCTGAATAAAGAATATGTTTGCCACAAAGACTGGTCTTCTCTCATTGAGGCTTCATTCTGAGAAATGTGGCAGGAGAGGCAGACTCAGTACTGTGATTATGTAAGATAACAAAGTGGAAGGTGGTACTATCTATGCAGTCAACTAGTCTGCTCTTTGTCAGACGCCAAAGTGATATTTCATATTCAAGCTGCACTTTAATTAAAACCAGTCATATCCTTTTGTTTCTGCTCAATATCTACTCTAACTTGAAATAACTCAAGCAATTCAGCTATTTAAAAATATATACATATATCTCTGGCTGGGTTTATAATGGTGGGTGTAAGTTCTATCATCATCAAGATTTAATTGCACAAATCATTTCAGTGGGAGAATAGAACCTCCAAGGTATGCATACAATTAAGAGGCATGCACGACCTCTATTATCATTGTGTTAAAGCTGACTAGTGTCTGCATGAGTTATTAGGGAAAATATAATAGTATCCTAATCATCACGCTTATTTCTCAGGAAGGACTGATTCCAATATGAGCCACTGGTCTTCTGCGTTACTTTGAAATATGTAATTTTTGAAAAACTGAAGGTAAATTACATTATATTTTTCTTAAAGGTAATTAAATCTTCAGTATTCATTCTCTATCATGCTAGATTATATATATGTTCTATCCAGAACAGTGGTTCTTATCGGGGTATATGGTCTTTTTAAGAATGTGTTCCTTGTATTTCAATACAACATTGGTTTCCTTTGTTATCCTATGTATTTTACTTTGGTTCTTGTGTTTAAAAGCATTGTTCTGAAGGGGGAAAAAAGTCCATAGGTTTCACCAGAGGGACAGAGGGACCTATGACACAGAAAAGGTTAAGAATCCCAAATCTAGAAATTTAAATAATGCATTGCATGACAAATTTTTTTTCTTAAACTAGTGTTTGAACTCTTTTCTTTGACTTCAGCTGTGTTTCTCAATAAGTAATACATCATCCAAACACATTTTAGAAATTAGAACTTGCAATCCATTATGCATTCAGACATTTATAGCTAGATGATAAACCTGTCTGTACCTCTGGGAGTTAGCTTTATAAATCAATGCTTCCTGTAAAAAAGATTACATTCCTATTGGAAATTATTGGGATTTTTTTTATTTTGTGTTCCTCTGAAGAAATATGAATTCCCATAAAGGGAGAAGATACAAATATTTGGATTATGTACCTTCCTTTATTAAATAAAACTGATTTAGGTGGGTTTCCTGGTAGAACTTTAGATTATTTTCTAAGTTCTCTACTAATTAAAGAACTCAGAATAATAGTCCCTACTACAAGCAGAATTCTCACTGGCTTGAAATACTTTTTCAGAGAACATGAGCTAAAAGATCTGACTTCAGACCTTAATCACTTAGAGAATTATACTTGAATAATAATTGGGGAAGAATACATGCTAGAGTGAGATAACTCATTCACTTCTCCATTCCTGGTACTATAAATCTGACATACAGTTTATAAATGAAGTAAATGTGCTTGTTTCATCAAGTCCACATAAATCCATGCCAAAGCCCCATCCAACAGATCAGGACCCACTATTGGGTGTTAGAGATGTATCTTCTCTAAGCTAGTTGCCACCATTCTAGATTCTTTATTACCATACATCCCTCTTCAATGTGCTGGGATTCCCAAAGAGGATTCCCAATTACACAACTAGTAATTCTCCACCCCTCTCAGAAAAGAGGAAAAGCTCCAATTCATCAAAATTTCAGAGGCAGTCCCCTGATCTCAAAGATAAATACAATTCAGTGCTAGTGGTGCTAGTGACATTCCATTCCTGAAGGAATGGGTATGAAATTGCATGCAGAAAGAAAGAACAAAGCATAGGTTGACCATAGTACATAAGATTAGGGAGCTACCAGAGCAAAATACTCATATCAATTCCGCAAAAGTTTAGTGTAACATTAGAAATTATCTACCGTCCTCCTTGCCCCGTAATTTTTTTAAAGTTCTGTCTTCCATCTATATTTTAAAGGAAAGAACTATTTGGTTGTAATATCTAAAAATTTTTACAAATGAGTTTCTTATCAAGGGAACATTTCCAGCTTTAAAATTTACCAATTTACCAAATTATCCTTTATTTTAATCATTTATTTTTGTCTTTCTAACCACATTTCACATTCTGAATGCTTATTACTTATTTCGATTTTTAAAAGTTATCTAACATGCAAATTGAATAGGTTAATTTTGCCTATAGATTTTCACCGTTAGTGCTTTTATTATGGGACTGATCAACTAAAATCAAAGGAAAAATCTGCAAGCTCAATCCTTTTTTTAAATCCAGACAGTGATTTAATTTTTGTAGATAACTCCCCTCTACCACTGCAAGATCAGCAACTATTCTGCAACTTATACATTTAAAGAGCAGACTCAATGTGAAAGTTTAAATGACCTGTCCAGTCACAAAAGCAGTGGATGAATCAAGCCTTGAACCTTCTTGACTCCAAACTCAGTCTTCTACAACACCATCCAGTCTCTTAAGTTTAGTCTGACTATAAAATAAATCAGTGATGAGCACATATTGCCCCATGCATTGTTCTTAGAAAAGAGAAAAGAAAAAAGTAGGCATCTTGACTTCAGTGGTTTTCACTTAGTATCACATCCTTTTTTTGCTTGGATTTCCTTTCTAAAAGAATTAAAAATTATACTACAACCATCACCAAGATCCCAACAAGCAACAAGCAGGTCAAGTCTTGATATAGGACCCATATGATAACTTTCAAAGAACATGGAATTTACAACAATAAACATTAATAATCAGAAACATCTGCCTTTCCTATGTTGACGGCTTTTATTAAACCCCATGGTCCTAAGACACAACACGATGGTGAGGCTTTGAAAAAAAAAAATGGCTAGACTGGTTCAGTTTGTGTGGGAAAAGGGAGAAGTCTCACCATACTAGGGCAAGAAGCTGTGTCTTACATGTGGCAAAGAGGCCTATAAAGGGGCAAAACAAAACCGGTATAAAAATCATGTCGGCATCACTCCAAGACACTGGGCACATCCTTGGAAAACTTTGACGTGCCTGAATATAACAGCATGTACTTTTTACAGAGCCAGGGGCAATGCAATCTTTGGCTGACCCTACTTTCGCTTAGAACATGAGACCAAACTCTCTGTGGCTGGTATTTCAGCTAGTCCTTAGTAGTTACATGCCACATTGGATCCCCGTGAAGTTTCTTTAATTTTAAAGATGGCTTAAGATAACTGTGCAATAAGAGTCCCGCTTTGTTCTGCAGGGTTTCCAAGTACTAAAATTTATGCACATTCCTTCACAAAGCCTTTCCTGATTTCCTTCTCCCTATTCTAGCCATCTGCCAGTGCCTGCCCCTTAAAAATTACGGTTTATTTATTTTTTGCATTCTTTGTATGTACTTAGATATATACTGTTTGTGTCCCCTGATAGAATGTGTGTTCCTAGGGGCAGGAAATATTTCATTTCTGTCTTTATTTCTCCAGGGTTTAACATAAAGTGGATGCTTCATGAATATTTGTTTATTGATTTATTATTATAAGTACACATACCTAAGCTCCAAATCACTTACATTATTAAACAGATTACATCTTTATCAATGTTTACATGTCATTTAACAAAATTGGGAGGACTTTTTAAACCATAACCCACCTAATGAAAAAATTACATCAAAAACATTCAAGTCTCTGGACAGTCATTTTTCTAAGTGCCTACTATATGTCAATCACTGTGCTAAGTGCTGAGAATACAAATTAAACCAAAGGACTGTCCCTGCCCTCAGGGAGCTCACAGTCTAATGAGAGGAGACAACATGCAAACAACTATGTGCAAATAAGCTATCTATAAGATAAATAAAAAATAACAAACAGAGGCAAGGATCTAGCCCAAGTTCAACAATTTTTCAAAAGCTTTCAGGAGGATTCTGTAATATAAATGTCCTAAACTCACCTCAAACCCAATACCAGGTCTAGTCCCTCAGATTCAATGAGTATACCAATATTTTATTCTTTGAGTCAAGAACCAGGAAAGATCTTTTTTCCCCACTTATTTACATGTAGGAATAGGGAGGTACAAAGGATA
Source organism: Pseudochirops corinnae (assembly GCA_028646515.1). Taxonomy (NCBI): domain Eukaryota; kingdom Metazoa; phylum Chordata; class Mammalia; order Diprotodontia; family Pseudocheiridae; genus Pseudochirops; species Pseudochirops corinnae. Next base: position 17,288,258 of record CM053587.1, on the reverse strand, counting down.
GGAGAGGAAAAGAGGGGATAGAATCAGGAAAGTCACCTAAGCACACTCAGGGACAAAGGAACAAAGTCGAAGGTCAGAGATTGCAGAATCCGTGAATGTAACCAAGTAAAAAAGTGAATACACACACACATACATAATACATATATATACATGTATTTAAGATAGTATATATACTTAAATTTACAAAGTTTATCTGTTCAAAACATATATATATCTTGGTTTTTCAGTGCTTTATTTCACTATTTATGTGACTTCATATAGTTCACTGGAGAAGTGAAAATATGTTTAATAAGGATACATAAGTGGAAGCTATATAAGATTGCATGCCATCTTGGGGAGTGTAACAGTAATAAGATTTGAAATTCCTTTTGTATTGCCAAACTAAGAGGTTCTTAGCACCTAGTTCAGATTAAGGCTCAGTTAAAGAAACTGAAGGTATGAATTGCTGTCTCCTGTTGCTGATGTAACAGGAAGGGGCTGAACAGGGAGGGGCAATACTGTATATAAGGAAAAGCCCAGAAATGGAGAGTCAGATCTTCTTGGAGTAACCTTTGTGAAAGCGGAAGCAGCTGCTGCTGAGGAGGCTGAAGAGGAAGGACCCAGGCTGGAAAGAATGATTTTGATTCAGGGAAGCTGGGCGAAGTGATTTAGAGAGGGAGAGACAGACCTTCTTGGAGCAGGCTCCGTGGAGGCTGAAGAGGAGCCAGGGAGGCTGAAGAATGATTTTGATTTTGAAAACCTGGATGGAGTGATTTTGATTCTGGGAACCAGCTGAAACTTCTGCTGAGTCCAAGGGCCAGCTGTAGCTGCTGAGGCTGTTGAGGATTTCTGAGGGCCAGCTGGAGCTGCTGAAGACTAAGGACGCTTGACTGTGATGCTGGTACTTTGTATAAACCTGTTCGTGGCTTTGTTAAGCCTTGTCTTCCCAGGAACAGAGACTGTGAAGGATTTGAGATGGACTGGACACTGTGGGCTCCAATGTGGAGCAGGAACTGCACAGAGAGCAGGACAAGGACCTGGGAGCTGTCTGCCTTTGAACCCAAGTAACAGTTTGGTGAATCCAGGTAGGATCTGGGACTATGGAAGAGGATCCAGGGAATCTGAGAAACCACCCGGAGTCAAACTGAAAGAAGACTTTACTTGGATATTGTGTACTGACTGAGAAATTATAAATTTACTAGTGACCTAGGGGTGGAAAGTCTGTGTATTTATTTTCTGGTGATTGGATAGTGAATGATGAAGGATGATTGAATGATTGAGTTGATTGAATGATTGATTGACTAAATGATTATACTTAGTGATTGATGACTGAATAAGTGACTGATTGAATTAATTTAGTGTGCCCCATGAATGGAAAACTTTGACAATTGTACTTTGTGTTCCTTGAGGAGGCAAACCTCCTTAAGGGTGATTGAATGATTGAGTTACTAAATGATTGTTCTTTGTTGAAAACTTACTGTGAATGTTTTGCTTTGATTTGTTATGGAATAAATAGTGTTCACTATACTATGTAATCAGAACCTTGAAAGTTGTTCACAGCAGCCATCCTATGGAAAGCCGCTTGTTCATGGTTTTACAGGGAGGGAGGAGAAGGTGAGAAGAAAATCTGAAACTCAAAATCTCATAGAAGTGAATGTTGAAAACTAAAAGTAAATAAATTAATTTTTAAAATAAAATACTGTTATTATATACAACAAAATTTTGTTTTAATATTTCACTGGAGAATATCACAAACATTGCTCACAAAGGAGGAATAATTTTTTCCCCAAATATAGATTTCCTAAAAAGTTGTAATATTGTTAAATAAGGGGGAAAATGTAAGTTGACCCTTTATCCTTTGTTTTTCATTTTAAGATGACTATCCTTATTTAAAATGTCAGGAATATCTTCATGAATATGTAGCATACTTGCTCAAAGAGGTACCCACATGGCTGTTAAACACCTTGATATATCCCAGGATCTTTTTACTGTTGTTATGGGTTATTTGGTTGTTTTTTTTTTTAAATCAGTATCCTTCTAAATCTACAGCTCTGAGTTCCCACAGTAACTCTTTACTAGACCAAGACAAATGACACAGGAAATTAGAGTAAAAGACATTAAATTAAAACTAGGTAGCAAAGTAAATAACAAGGGAGCCTCTCCCTGTGCTCAGAGTGGGTACTATGTCCCAAGGATTCTCTCTCACACCATCACTAAGAAAGGAAACACTCCTTTGGAAATACATTCCTTGTTTATGTCTTGACTGGACTGGAATACTACTCACAGTTGTCTCCTCATTCTGCCCCCACCCCCACTGTGCCCTCTACTCTATTCTCCTCTCCTTCTGAAGTTGCTAGTTGCTGCTTCTCCACAAAGTTTCTATTGCCACCCACTTTCTTCCTCTTGGCCAAAATGTGCCTATAATCAGCACATCTCAACTCTTTTGTTAGTCAGATATGTAGACATACCTAGCCAACACTGAAAAGAATTCATCTCTTCAAGTTGAGGGAGGGAGTTTGTTTTGATTTAGTTTGGTTTTTGGCAACCTTACTTCCTATCAGTGAGAAATGCTTAGGTCGAGTAAATTTCTGGCAGGGTAGCTAGGTGGTTCAGTGGATAGAGTCATCCTTCTGAGTTCAAATTCGGCCTCAGACACTAACTAGTTGTGTGACCCTGGCCAAGTCACTTAACCTTGTTTGCCTCAGTTTCCTCATCATAAAGAATATGACAAACTACTCCAGTATGTTTACCAAGAAAATCCCAAAATGGATCACAAAGAGAAAGACACAACTAAACAACAAAAAATTTCTGTAACTCCTGTTATGCCCTGGCAGCTAATGTCAGAGTCGTACAAATTACCCTGAAAATTCACTTGACAATTCTGAAGAGGCGTGATGTAGCTGGGAATTTTTGCTTTGCGGCTACAACTAGGTTGCTTGTTCTTGTACACAAAACATGGAGTGATATGAGTCATGGTTACCTAGAAGCAAAGTACAAGTCTTGTAATATCTCCTTACTTCCAATCTCCATTGATCAGAATACGAATTCTCAGGACCTAAAAAAATGCCTTTCTGAAAACCATGATTTTCAAGGGTTTCCCAAATAAATTAGTAACTAACAGATTTTTTTTTTATCAGCCTTGGTTGATTTGAGCAATACCACCTGACTACTTATGATCTAATGGTTCAGGGACTTGGAATGTTTTGTGGCTACTGAACAGAAAATGAAAATATGGCATTCACAACAACTTATCACAGAAAATGGCCACATAGTTTTCTCCACAGTGGTCACAAAGTCTTCAACAAAGAACAATCATTTAGTAACTCAATCATTCAATCATCCTTAAGGAGGTTTGCCTCCTCAAAGAACACAAAGTACAATAGTCAAAGTTCTCCACTCACGGGGCACACTAAATTAACTCAATCAGTCACTTATTCAGTCATCAATCACTAAAACATATCCCATGTGGGGGGGGGCAGGGGGAAGCAAGGCATTAATTAGGCTTTGTAATTAAACCTGTAGTGGTCCTCATAATTGAACCTGGAGATTTGTGCTCTATGGAAGCTTGCTCCTAGACAAGATTCTGTGTGATTGGTGGCTAGCAAAACAGTGGCAAAAGGGAACGACCTCAGTAAGAGGAATTCCCTAATCTGGTACAATCTCCAAAGTTCTGCTATACTACAGAAAGAACTGTGTTTAGCACTACACAGAGAGAGCTCTGTGAGGCCTTTCCGCTTGGTAGTCATGACTATATCTATAGGTATTGTGGCTATGACTAGACAGAGAGCAACTAACCAACTGAGTGATAGAAAGTGGCACATGGGTCCTCCTGCTGATCAGAAGGAACCAAGGTGAAGAGCAAAGCTTCATCTCACCTTCTGGGGGAAACAGGAATCAACAAGCAGAGTAGCTCCACAGGGAGCTGGTAACCGGCCCTCCTACTAGTGGAGATCTTTGTCTTCAAAAAACCTAATAGTACTATAAATGACGGGGTTGTGTATTCATCTTTAGGGAAAAGGTTGTTCATTGCTTCTGCTTTGCTTTCCTCATTCAGTCAATAAAACTTCCCTTCTTCAACATTGTGAACCATATGACTACAAGTGGAATCAACCCTAGTATTCTGCAAGGAGTCAGGATGTGATTTTCCTAGATTTTTTTAGGTGAGGATCTGTGTGCTGAAGAAGTAAAAAAAACCATGCTATGAGAATCTCTGACACAAAGCTTGCAGAAAATATAATAATTTTGCTTTATAATTTAATGTTAATAATGCATTTTCACATGTACTATATAGTTTTATCTTCAGTTAAGATATATTGTAATTCCCATTTTGTAGCTAAGGAACCTGAGGGACAGTTTTTGCTGTTCAGTCATTTCAATCACATCCAGCTCTTTGTGACCCCATTTGGGATTTTCTTGGCAAAGATAATGGAGTGGTTTGCCATTTCCATCTCCAGCTCATTTTACCAATGAGGAAACTGAGGCAAATAGGTTAAGTGACTTGCCTGGGGTAACATAGCTAGTAAGTGTTTGAGGCCAAATTTTAACTCAGGAAGATGAGTCTTCCTGACTCCAGACTTTAGCTTGAAAAGGTCAAGGTTGCCCACTGCTTCCTGGGCCATCTCCCGTTTCTGAGGAAGCTCCAGAGGAGAAAGTGAGGCTGATGACTGCACAGTCCTCCCTCACTTAAATCCAATTCACTTGCATGTCATGGTATCACATCTCTGATGTCATGATCTTCTTTGAGGACAAACAGCAGCAGCAGCCCAGGGCTCTATACGCTGCACCACCTAGCAACAAACATGTATTAAACACCTACTATATACAAGGTACCATTCTAGGAGCTATCATTATAGATCAAAAAAATAAGATATTTTAAAAATACACCGGCCTGAAATTAACTGTCTCCTAAAGACATATTGCTATGAGGCTAAATTTTTCCTTCAGATTTTCACCTAGTTGCATTTTGGATTTTCTTTTATATTTGTACAGGTAACCTAATCTAAATAGCTGGGGAATTGCACTTACTTCAAATTAGATCTGATTTCAAAATGCCAATATCAGATTAATGAGATTTTACTAGATTTCAAAAGCCTGCAGTTACTACAGCTCTAAGAGCAACCCTGTAGGTTATTTGCAGAAAAACGGTGGCATAGTCTCCAGAGGTTTGTTTTTTTTTTTAAACAAGCCATTTTGGCTTTACAGAAAGAGCCGTATTCTCTAGAGCTTTCTCCATACCATTCGTTACTGCATGTGGAGTACACCAGGCTACAAAACAAATGAATTATCACACCGGAGCATTCCACAGTGGATTGAAAGAGTTAACACACCCCTAGGGTGCCAAATTTGAATAAAGCTATCATTTTAAAAGACAATGGGTCAACACAGATCTTCACTTTTAGTGTGGTTTTACCATATTTTTATCACCCATGAATGTATTTAAGAAAAAGATTTACAGCTAGATGAAATCTGTATATTAATTCAATTAATAATAAATGCTATATGTAGAACAATAAAATTATAAATAGAAATCAATAGTAACAATTATATAATGCTTAATAGTTTACAAAGTGCTTTATAAATTTTATCTCATTTGATCCTTCTTTTTTCTTTTTTTCTTGTTAAATTAGATCTCCCCCTTCTCTCCTACAATGGAAGTACAAGGGCCATCACAGGTCCAATTCCACTGATGATTGACACAGAAGCTTTGAGTTCCATTTTCAAACCCGGACCTGTGACTCACTATACTATTGCCAAACTTGGTGTGGACAGTGGATTGGCTTAGCCCACTGCAACTCAGAACTCCAGAGATATGCTATCCTCAGACTCTCCAGTGGCAGGGATTACACCTCATTTGACCTTACAACCACCTTGTGAGGTAGGTGTTATCATTCTTATTTTAATAGATGATGAAATTGGCTGCGACAGGCTAAGTGATTTGCCCGGTCAAATAGACAGAAAGTATCTGAGGCATTTTTCCTCCAAAAAGTACAGAAATAATAGGAATTTCTGCATTAAAAGACTTAGTAATAAGAGATAGAAGCAGAGTAGAGTGCTTTATTAGTTCCTATTACTTTTATTAGTCAAGTAATCACTGACTCCTCATTTACATATTCCTTTAAAAATAGTTAATTATTTTAATATTTCTGTGGTAGATAAATATTTTAATTATTTTTCTTACACATTGATCCTGTATTTTTTTATCTAATAATAAGAATATAAGCTCTTCGTCAGTGGGGATCATTTCTATTCTATTCTTTATAACACCTTAGCTTACTACTGATAAAATGCTCTTGACATGTGACTGAATTCATCACTCACCATTTTCAGTCTCAGATAATTTCATTGCTAAGATCTATGTTTCTAATTTCAATATTCTGGAAATTTCTGAAACCACATGACCACATTTTAGTTTCAGATATCATTCTTGGCCAAGGAAAAAGATGTATGTGGGAGGGGGAGGGATGGGGGCAATAAAGCCTCATATAAGGCACATTGATGCTTTAAATGATCTTAAGTGGCTTAGCCCTGATACTCGACTACCAGGATATTAAAGGATTTTGCCACTGTAGTCACTAAACAACTATAAAACTATTAACCTTTGAGGACCTAAAGTCAATGGGAAAGGAGGGGAAAATGCAAAACTGGAGATGGCCAAATTCCATAAATTAAAAAAAAAACAGCAGAAAAGACAGAATAGAGATAGGAAGAAAGAAGAAAATCAATGTAAATTTTAAAATATATTATTAAACAAGTGGTTTGCAAGTCCTTGGACAAGGAAGCAGTGTTTTCATGGAACCAACGTAGGTTCATGAAGAATAAGCCATGCCACACTAATCTTCCTTCCCTTTTTGAAAGGACTTGTAGACAGATTAATTGAAGAAAATACTTTAGAGATAGTATATCTGGATTTCAGCAAGATGAATGACAAAACTTTTCATGTTTCCTGGGCTAGATGGTAGTGCAAACAGGTGCATTCCTAGCTTATTGGCCCGTCAGACTCACAGAATGTTCCCAGGTAGCTGGGAAGTGTCTGTACTATCTCACAGATCTTTGATCTTTATTCTGATTTCATAGGATTTAGGATAGAAAGAGACATTAAAGATCATCTAGGACAATTCCTGCATTTTTAGATTTAGGGAAAATGAAGCACACAGAGAAGAAGACTTGTCCTTGGAAAGTTAGGATTCAAATTAGGCCTACTGCCTTCACTACTACATCACTATACGAAATATATATACTACACCATTATATATATACATATACATATATATACATATATAGATATAGATGTTTGTTATAGTGGTGGTCTGAGAACTCAATACAAACATATATGTACATGTATGATATGTATGTATGTGTGATATATATCATACCAAACACATATATTTATATGTGTTCATATACACACATATGTATGTGTATATTATATATGTATATAATACAATAATATACATCTATAACATATATGTGTATTATATATTGTGCATCTATAATGTGCATATAACATAATATGAATATAATACAATAATATACACATATATGTATATTCACTGTTGTATTAATAACCTGAGAGAAGATGTGAAAAGTAAATTTACCCAATTTACAGATGACACAGAGCTAGGAGCAACAGCTCGCTCACGCACAGGTGAGATGTTTAGGTATCTGAGAAGGTATAACACCTCACCAACTCTCATGGAATTCACCTGTTAAAACTTTTGTCCCTTTGTTGCTATTGCTGTTGTTCAGTCGTGTCTGATGCTTCTTGACCCCATTTGGGGTTTTCTTAGCAAAGATACTGGAGGGGTTTGCCACTTACTTTTCCAGTCTTTTCACAGTTGATGAAACTGAGGCAAATAGGGCTAAGTGACTTGCCCACAGTCACATGGCTAGTGTCTAAAACTAAATTTGAACTCGAGAAGATGACAGTATATTAAGGGTAATGTGTTGACTGATGGCCATTTTACACATATGGGTTATAACCTTGGATTTAATCTTTAAAGGGGAGACAATAATGGTTGGAGATCAAAAGAGATTTGGGGGTGGGGGGCATACACTGAGACTCGCTCATTTCTCTCAAGGTGCAATAGTTTCTATATTTTCAAGGGACAACATCGAGATATACCATTTGGTCCATAAATAACCTTTGGATTAGTAACTATCAGTGTAAAACTGAATTTCATTCTCTTACTGAGCCAAGAATCTTGCATCTCTCTAAATTTCATTTGTACTTTATCTTTGATAAAGTTAAATGCTGCCTTCTTAGAGACAGAGGTACTACCCTGCTGGTAAACCCTCTAGAGTTCTCTTTTCTTCATTCAGCAGCTCTGAATTCCCCCATCATTTTCATCAGACCAATCCTGATATTTGTGCATATCCTGCCCCAGATGAGTAAATGATGAAAGCTACTCACTCCTCTTCTGCTCCACTGTTGCCAACCATGTATTGACTCAGTTTTCCTTCCAAAGTAGCAACAAACTGTGCTCAGAAAAGTACTCTAATGTGCTGACATTAAGTCTTCTGGTAGTTGTCTTGCATTTGGACTGCCACTTTTGTTGGACACAAATGTTTAGTTTAGAAAGGGTGTCTATGATTGGGCCAACACTCTGAGCCACACATTGCCTTCATCACTCTCACATCCCTGTCTGTCTCTTTTCCTTATATTGATATAGTGAGTACGCCAATGCTTGCTGTGAGGATACAGCCATGAAGTTTTTTTGCATTTGGATAAATGGACAACAGTGTCAGTGATAAGACGAACAAATCTTCAGTAATAAGAGACCTTTGCTCTTGCTATTTCTGACTTCATTACCCCCAAGGATTCCATACCATTGCAATGGCACACAAAGAAGTATTTAGCACCTTGTTTCAGCTATTTAATCATTTCGCACCTTGTTTCAGTTCAAGTTTCTTTAGGCCTTCCCCATGATTATATCAAGTCTTTGTTAAGAAACAGAACTTGTGAAACCCACAGTGGGAGGGACTTGCTGATGCAACAGGAAGGGGCAGAACAGGGAGGAGCTAATGGCCATATATAAGGAGAAACCCAAGCTGGGAGAGAGCAGAATTTAGAAGGGGAACTTTGTGGCAGCCAGGCACTCTGTCTGTTCTGTTTGTGTTGATTTTTGTTTGTGATATTTTGTACAGAAGCTTGGGGATCTTACTGGAAGCTCTGAAAGAGCATTTTCTTGTTGTCTGTTTAAAGAAGTCCTGGAGGAGGGATTCAGAGGTCATAGGACTGTATTGATGATTTGTGTTCAGTTCTCAGACCTTGTATGTGGGTCTGTGTTGATTTCGCAGACAGATAGTGAATTGATGATGATGCCAGCAATGTGAATGAATGTTGTTTTGGCTCTGTTAAGCTTTGTATCCCAGAACCCGAAACTGTGAAGAACTTCAGGTGGTCTGGACACTGTGAGTTTCAATATGGAACCGGACAAGGAACTAAATGAGGCACTAGAAAAGGAACTAGACGAGGAGCTGAGAGCTGCCTACCTTTGAATTCAGCTGACAGTTGGGTAGATTAAGGCAGCAACTGGGATCATGGAAGAGGAACCATGGAATCTGAGAGCCAGCCTCAAGTTAAGATGAAAAGATCTCTCCTTGGGTACTTATTGCAGAGAAGATCATGATTTACTGTGACCTAGGGGTGGAGAACTTTGACCTTTCTACTTTGTGTCCCTTAAGGAGGATTGCTCCTTAAAGATGATTGAGTTAAGTTCTTACTGAATGATATCTTTTGTTTAAAACTATGTGGCCACTGTAGTGATAACTTTTTACATTATAACATTGTGAATGCTGTACTTTGGTTGCTGTGAATGCTTTGTTTTAATTTACTGTTGAATGAATAGGGAGTTCACTATACTATGTAATCGGAATCTTAAAGCTGTTCACAGCAGCAGTCCTCTGGAAAGCTGCTTGCGCTTGGCTTTACAACCATGTCTGATAGTCTGTGCACACTGCATTACAGTCACCCAGAATTATAAGCTTGTGCTCTTTTGAGATATTGATGATGAAGGTCTCCAGGTCTTAATAAAATTTTTTCTTTGACCTCATCAGGGCTCATCGTGGTAGGAGCATACATTCTCTGTGTGTATGGCGGTACGGCACTTTCCTGCAAGGGGAAATCATATTGTCATGAGTCTGTTGTTCACCCCTTTGGGGAGGCACAGTTTTTATTGCAAACCTCTGCCCATTTCATGGTATTCCCCATCACTATGGCCACTCCAGAAAAATATGTATCCAACTCTGACTTCGGTAAGCTGACTTTCATTTGTCAGCCTTGTTTCACTTAGGGCTACTAGTTTGGAGACGATACATGCTGAGTTCTCTCCCAAAAAGAGTTGTTCACCTTTCAGGTCTGCTAGACTCCATGTTATCCATAAGCATGCACACCATGAATGGAATCATCTTCACAAAAGTTTTTGTACGTTTTTTAGTGTGTTTTAACCACAGGGTGGGATTCCCACCTGCTGTGATATGCAGGCCAGGATTAGGTGAAGCAGACAATTTTTAGGGCACCTTTTCTATCCCCTTCCTCACAACAGGAGGTGTGTGGATGGTCCTTTAAAAAGGCTGCTCAGACACTCAAGGGGCTGCTGAATGCCACAGCTGCTTCCGTCCATTGAGAAGACAATCAACCCTATGGCCTGAGCTGCCTGTGTGCTGGGTTATGATCATAGATCCAAGTGTATCTGAACCTGCTACTTTCTCACTTGTCTGTTGGCCATAGGACTTTGAGGTAGATAAAAATGGTAAAATGGTATGAGTGACATCTTTTGACCAGCATAAATTGGATTTAAGTGAGGCAGAGTTGCAAGTTGACTCACTTTCAAGTGACTTTGATTCATTGAAGTCCAATGGCAGAACAAAAATCAAGATAACTGGCCATGGCTCAGGATGCAGAGGATGATGTTGGCATTTTTGACATCTGACCAAGCTCTGAGCACTCCACAGTATCTGCTTCAGCTGTCTTTATAGCCATTGGAACAAATTGTTCTCATCTACCCATTCCACCAGGGGAAAGCTCCATGTGCTTGGGATAGACATACCCCTAACTCATCCAGGGGTTTGAGACCCCTCAGAAACCCTCAACCTGGGCTAGCCCATCTGCCAAAAAGAATTACGAGGGTGTGGCCACTGCACTGGCTTCTTGAAGCCACAGGAGAGAGTTGGATGAATTAAGTGAATACCAAAGGTGGAAAGTAGCCCAGCAAAGAGTTCAGCAGCCCTCACGCCAGAGGTATTAGTTTTCCCTAAACACCCTATGCCCTAACCTAAGTGCTATAAGGGGAATGGGAATTCGAAGACCTTCTCTGCCCCCTAATAGGCAGAATGTAATCACAGGGAGTCTGTGGTGGAAGGAGTTTGCTGAAGGGTGGAGCAGAGCCCACAGGAAGCTAGGAATCAGAGCATTTAAAGATGGAGGGAGAAGAGGATGCATCCAGGCATTCAGCTAGGCTGGTGAGTATTGGTTTGTGGGAAGGCAAAAGGATGATGTGGCTTTCTGTGGTGTTATGACTTATTAACTTCTTTGCTACTATGATGAATTAGGCTTTCTGGTTTGGGGATTTGGTTTTCTGATGTCTAAATAAATGTTTTGCTTCTGTCTTCTATATGGAGAGTTTGTTATATTTTGTGATTGAGCACTATGCCAGCATATTTACAGTGGCTATCAGCACTGTGAGTATTGCATTGGCACTACAAGTGCTTACATACAAACTAAAGGATTTTTCTCTTTGTTTATGGAGATCTAGATATGAGTCACATTCTGATGATTCCAGAAGAAACCCTGGGTAGGAGCAAGATGAACCAAAAAGTAATTATTGGATAGCCTCCCAAGAATGGAATTGTCTAGGTGAACTTTTATTTGAAGCTTTTTATGGTTCTGGGCCATGGATTTACAGTAGCAAGATTAAATTCAACAATCAAAATCACCTAGATTCAAAGAAAAAAAAATGCTTGACCTTTTCAGTTGAATACGGTTCAGTGACATAATATCATTACCAAAGAAGTGAATTTGATCATAAGTAGAATTAATATAAATAATGCCAAGAACAAAGAAAGTAAAAATCCCATTGCAATTAAAAAAGAAATATAAACTCCTTGAGGGCAGAAACCATTTCATTTTTGTCTTTGTATCCTTTTTGTCTTCAAATCCTTACCACCTAGCATAATGCCTAGTACATAGTAAGTGCTTCATAACAACTTATTGATGGATTTATATTATTGTCTTTGTTAATAATATTGCTCATACTTAATATTATATGTTAATACTTATAGCATTAGGGATAATAGGGTAGAAATAGTTCCATCTTTTCTTAGATATGGATTTCCAGCTCCAGCAACTATAGATAAATTAAGGGATAGAATTCAGGATATTGTTACTATTAATACTAATATTGTTAATATGTTATTAAATACATTAATTAATGTGACTAACCATTTATATATGTTATCTCACTTGATCCTCATGACAGTCCTACAAGGCATGTATTATTACCCCTATAAGATGGATAAGTGACTTGCCACACAACTAGAAAGTACCTGATGTAGGATTTGACCTCATGATGGAGTCTATGGCTCTATCCAACCTGCCACCTGTCTGACATAAAGGGGATCCATGGCTGGAGTACAAGGTTAGAAGAAATGACAAAACTCCATGATGTTCTAAGACAGCCTAAAGCAGATAAGACAAAAAAAGTTGCTATAGAGCAGTGGTTCTCAACCTTCCTAATGCCACGACCTTTTAATACAGTTCCTCATGCTGTGGTGACCCCCAACCATAAAATTATTTTCATTGCTACTTCATAACTGTAATTTTGCTACTGTTATGAATCGTAATATAAATATCTGATATGCAGGAGGCATTTTCATTGTTACAAATTGAACATAACCCACAGAGTGAGAACCACTGCATATAGAGGCTGCTCTAAAAGAACAAAGAGCTAAAAACAAAACCCAGAGCTCTTATTTTCCCAAATGGTGGAAACATTCTAATTCACAATGTCTTTCTCTCTTTTCCTCCACAGAACAAGCTGCAGTGCCCCTAGACCCATCAAGTAATATGCATTACCTTGGCATAGATGGAGTAATTTGGGCCAATCCTGTGGATCAGTCTACAAGGATGTATTAAGTGCCTGTTCAGTAAATGCCCACCATTGGCAAAAGACACCAGAGGATACGAAAGAAAGTTAAGACCCACTGTCCTTCGGGGAACTTATTAAACCACTCAGGGATTCTTCCTCTGGAGATGGGTCTAAGGATTGTTAAAGCAACACTGGCCTAAATATTCTATAAAACATTGATTCCATGAAAGTAGAAGGCCTGGTCTTTAACCAAGATCTACTAAAAATAGTCATAGTGAAGAAATATAGGTCTCACATCTTTTTGAACATGGACAATAAAGGAATTTGTTTTGCTTGCAAAAATGTATTTGTTTTATAAGAATTGTTATTTCTCTTTGCTAATGAAAGAGGTAGAAGGGAACAAAAGAAATGTATGATGACAAAAAGATTAATTTTTTAAAAAGAAATATAGATCTCAGAAAAATTGAGATATCACAGAGAAGTTAACCTATATGCCTGGTTATAGAATGTAGTGTTAGGCTTAGGAGAGAATTCACACTGTTTGACAGGGCAATAGAGTTGGGGAAGAATAAGGTAGGAATTATTCCCTCTTTTTCTAGATACTGATTCCCAACTCCAATTACTATAGATATATGAAGGAACAGGTCTAAGCCCATGATCCAACTCCATCATTTGAAATAAAGGTAATACAATAGAAGGTGTGGGAGCAGAAGGTGGGCATGGGGTGTCAGTACCCCAAGCCCATGCTCTCTGTATGTCTATGACAGTAGTCTTTGTGAAAAATGCAAAGTAATATATTAAAAAGGTGATCTTCACTAAAAGGCTTGCCTTCAGGTTTAAAAAAAAAAAAAGTCAATACATGTATGGTGAAATGGTGTGTCACCTACCAGATTTATTGGGAGAGAGAAATATGTTGATTGCAGCTACAATATTGTCTTGAATTATTGGTTTTTATTTGTAATTTTGGTTTAAAAAAAGCAAAACAAAAATCATACTCTATAGCAGAGGTATCAAACCCATTGCCCCCACCATCCACAATGCAACTGAAAAGAGATTAAAATGCCATTGGGAATTATTTAACAAAAATAAATATAAAATATAGTAAAACATAGATAATGTTAAAATCTGGTTTTCTAAGTCAATATACACCTGCAGGAATCCTCATGTACTTTTTAGCAGCCCCTATTTCTATTTAAGTTTGACACTGGGGAGAAAGTAGAGGAAGAGTGAGGATAAGCCAGGAAAATGGTTCATGAACTTGAGACAGAAAAGTGATTGGAAAAGATCACTTGTCTCTTTGCCTTAAGGGTGTTGTCAAAAGATCATTAGCCTGGTGTTCAAGGTCTTCCATCTTGTGGTACCACACCACAATTTGCCCTGACCTCACTCTACTACCTTTCATATGTAACCGGCAGTTGCCTCTGTTCTAGAACACAAATTTGATTGAGGAAGGCTCCCCTCCTCCAGCATAAAAAGGCAGAGCTGATTCTTCCCAAACAAAATGCTTAAGTACTTTTGTTCATACTATTTCCTACACCTGAAATTTGCATCCCTTCCATTCCCCTAATTAAAAAAAAAAACCTACCACTGTCTTTCTATCCATCCTTTAAGGCCTAGTTTAAATGCAACAAAGCTTCTAATAATTTTTCTTCATTCTTTAAATTTGGAAATTAATCTTTCTTTTTCACATGTTGTACTTATGATCATAGATTCAGAGTCACAGGAGACCTCTGAGGCCATCTATTCTAGCCACCTCATCTTGTTGATAAGGAAACTGAGGTTCAAAAAGTTCAATTTATTTAATAAATACCTATTAATTATGTGCTGTGTGCCAGGCACTGAGAAAACAAAGAAAAAAAATGAAGCCCCACCCTCAAAGGGCTCAAGTTCAGTGGTAGGAAAAGACAAGTATATAGGTAAGGAAATATAAAATATATGCACATAAATATGGCTGAGGTGGGGAGAGGGAAGTGGATCTAACTACTGAGAGGGTAAAGAAGTAAAGAGATAGCATTCAAGTTGAACATTAAGATACTTCCTAGGTCATACACACAATAAGTGGCAGAAGATCTCAGTTCTGGTCCTTGGATTCCAAATCCACTGTAATAGGGAATGATGTTGGGAAAGACTGAAGGCAAAGGGAAAAGGGGATGGCAGAGGATGAGATGGATAGTGTCATGGAAACAACAGATATGAGCTTGGACAGATTTCAAGAGATAGTGGAAAAGATAGAAAAGCTTGGTAGGCTATGATCCATGGGGTCACGAAGAGTTGGACAAGACTGACCGCCTAAACAACAGTGTAGTCCCACTTACCAGTCTTCTAACTCCAACAAAAATTTCCTTTCCCAGGCTACTACTCTCTACTTCTATTGAATACTGTAGAAACACAATTAGGATAACCCAGGATCCAGCAGCTTCTACATTAAGGGATCAAAGGGCCTGGAATATGATATTCCAGAGATCAAGGGAGCTGGAATTAAAACCAAGAATCACCTACCCAGCAAAATTGAGTATAATGTTCCAGGGGAAAATATGGTCATTTAATGAGGAGGAGGACTTTCAAGCATTCTTGCTGAAAAAATCAGAACTGAAAAGAAAATTTGACACTCAAATACAAGAAGCATGAGAAGAGGAAAGAGAACTTTGGAATGTACACAACTGCCATTGGACAGAAGCCTCTGAACCATCTGGACAGTCAGCTACCGCTGGAGAAAGATATAAAGATTTGACAGAATTTACAGACCCACACTTGGAAGATCATTTATGAGAACTGAGAGAGTGTTTGAGGGAAGAGACTTTTTCCCAGACTGAAGCAGATGAACACCAAGACAGATACATTCATGGGAAAGGTGGCAGGAAGAGAGACTAGGCTGAACCAGCAGTTGACAGTTGACAAATACTAAAGATATCCTGATTTCCCAGAACCCAAGAAAAGCTCTGATTGTGATCTCTATTGAAGCCAATACATGTTAAACAAAAAAAATACAAGCTCCTTGAAGGTCAAGTTTGACTCACTTTTATTGTTGTATGCCCAAACCTATCACAGTGCTTGGCACATAGTAGGTGCCTAAAAATTGTTTTTCATTTCATTTATACTATCCTGACTTTTTTCCTATGCCCTGGTTCTATTTTGTTTTATGCTCACAAGTACATGTGCTGGAATCTACCACCTCTGACATTAGTAGGATACTATAAAGCCCAACGAAGGTGGGACAGTTCTCTAATTATCTTTGTATCTTCCATAGAAGTTAGGACAAGTGTTCTTCATAGAGAAGGAGCCAGGTTAAAATGAAATTAAATGCATTTGAACCAATGAATGGAAAGTTATTTTTTTGGACAAATATTTTTACTTTACTGGTCCTTTGGACAACAACATTGATTTTTATACTTAGCCTTTAACTACTATTGCTTACGTGACATCAAATAACAGAAATCCCAAAAAAAGGGATGCAAAAGTTATCCTTTATTTCATTGCCCACAGACTTTGATGCACTGAGGACCCAGACATCTAATATCACTTTGGTTCTCCATATAAAAGTTCAAAACAGATTTTGTTTCCTTTAATTTTCCTGTCTTGTTCACTAGCTAGAGAGTAGGTAACCTTTCCAGCAAAGGCAGGATTTTTAATTTTAACTCTGCAAGTCACTCTCTTAGCCTGCAGATCTGTTAAAAACACTCCAGTCTCCTGGGATCTGGTGACGTTCACAAAATGAGGACTGGGATGGAGGAGAACAGAGAAAGGAGGAAAATGGAAACACGAAGCAGGTTAATAGGATGTTTTATGCATTGAGATTAATTTAAATATAAAGTCACTAAGTATTACCAAGATGATCATATTGATTTTCTATGATAAGTTTTAAATTTTGTTTTTTTTTAAGAAGCAAGAGGGAAGAGGAGCAAACGAATCCATCCTCATTCTGAACTATAAACACATCTTACAGGGTTCAGTTTTCCCATCTGTCAATTTAAAATGCTGAAAAGACTGAAACTGAGGAAGTGTCCTAGAAGTTTGTTTCCCCTATATGGAGTCTAATATATTTGAATCCGTTTTCTACAGGAAAAAAAAAATCTAATCTACTGAAATGAAAGCTAGGGAATTATTAATATTTTATCTTTTATAACAGAAGGGGATTCATTAATAATCACTGCTTTTATCAGCTGTTTTCCTGAAAAGGCTTTGTTTCAGTGTATTTGTGGAGATCAGTACACACTCCATTTAGTTTCTTTGAAAGACCCGTCTCTTTGTTTAATGCTCAATAAAGAGTATGTTGCCTTCCCGGTGGCTATTTGGGGAGCTGATGTGCAAAAATTTTTTCTTCAGTTTACTAATTTCTAGGATAATAGGGTTTCCCTGATTCATGAGCATTAGTCATTACTGACATTTTTAGTAGTAACCTAATCAAGCTTCAGATTGATAGAGCTTCAACATGTTTTGGTTAATATACTGACACTCTTTTGTGTATTTTACTTAAGAAAAGATGGTGAAGATAAAATACAGTAAAAGGATCAGGGTTTCATTTTTGGATATTTTCCTCCCAAATAATTTTCCTGAATCTGTCTTATCAATATTAAAAAGCAAGTCATTACATTACAATGAGGGTCATACTCTGACAACACTATTAGTCTACCAGTAACCCCATCAGAACTCAAAATAATTTGCTCTCTAGGCCTTTGCATATCTTTTCCCCTTTCAAAAATGAACAGAAGCAGAGAGGTATAGAAAAGACAGCTAAGGAATCTCTTCCTGTCTCCCCACTGTAAAAAAAAAAAAAAAAGGATTTCAAAGGATGATCATAGAGATGACTAAGAAACAATCTAGAGGTTTGACAGACTTCAATCAAAAGTTGACCATCACAATTTTTAAAAAGAAACATTTTAATCTATGATTTGGGAGCTGTAGGCAAAATGTTAAGTGTGGGGAGAAATGGACATAACTGCTTTGGTGGCCCAACTAGTGGCCAGATAGCCCAAATTAGTATTTTTAATGTAGTGCCATTAAATCAATCAGAGCTTGCCTTTACAATCCAGATAGGCAGATCACACCAGAAATCATATGTTCATGCTGGTCACTCCAATGTTTGGGTAGATATGCTTCACTGAGTAAGGATCAGCAGCTAAAACAGACCCTAAGTTCAAAATGACTTGCTGTCCAAGGAAATGGTCCTGAGCACTAAGGAGGAAGCATCTAGTTTCTCCCAGGTATTAGATGTATGTGTAGATAGATGCTTATGTATGTATATGTGTATGTAAACATATACATACATCATATAAATATACATGTATGTAGATGCATATATACATATACACACATGTGTCCTACACTGGAGACGTATTAGAAAGTCATACAGGCATGGCTTCCACAAAATTAAAACTACAGAGAAATAAATCAGATAGTCACTTTGTTGTGCAATGGCCCTGGCTACCACTGCCACACACGTGTTGTCTTTCTCTAGAGCAGCGGTTCTCAACCTGCAGGTTATGTGCAATTTGTAACAATGAAAATACATCCTGCATATCAGATATTTACATTACAATTCATAACAATAGTAAAATTACAGTTATGAAGTAGCAATGAAAATAATTTTATGGTTGAGGGTCACCACAACATGAGGAACTGTTTAAAGGGTCACAGCATTAGGAAGGTTAAGAACCACTGCTCTAGTAGAATGGAAGAACTTGAGGCAATGGATGGTTGTGATTTTTGTGTTTGTATCGCCAGCCTTTAGAATGGTACCTCACACCATAGCTAACCAGAGAATTACTTGTGGCTGATGCTAGGGTTTTGGGGGGATCTTTTTTTGGGGGGTAGTGAATGTGAGAGGGATCACATAATGAGAGAATCTATGCTCCTTTTATAAATGCATGTTTTAATGCCTGAAAGTTCCATTCTTCATGATATGTGTATTCTTATCTTTTGATAAGTCATTGTATATTTTACAGTAAAGGCTAAGATATTTTAGTAGACAGTAACAGGGACCTAATAATAATAACAGGCAAATAAGTGACCCAATGGCTAAAGTACAGGGTCTAGAATCAGGAAGATCTGAGTTCAAGTCCATTCTTGGATGCTCACTAAGTATGTGACTCTGGGCAAGTCACTTAAGCTCTTTTTGCTCAGTTTCCTGGAGAAGGAAATGGCAAACTACTCTGGTATCTTTGCCAAGAAAACCCCACAAGGGGTCACAAAGAGTTGGAGATGATTGTAAAAAAAAAAAAAAAATTACTGAACAACAAAATGGTAACCCACAAGAAGAGGAACTTTCCCATGTAACCAATGCACACAAATGGCATGCTCTGGGTTTTCCCTCATTTACGTGCCTGGATCTCCTTCTCTTTATTTAGGTAGGTTGTTTGGGGGCTTTTTTGTTTTGTTTCATTTTGTTTTCAGTAACTAAGGCCAGATGTCATTTATTAAGAACCCTACAAGTGCTGTAATTGGCAAGATGGCAAGGACTTCTAAAGAAGGAAAAAAATGCCAAATTTATAATCCTTAAAGTTTAATCAAGATAAGAAGACAGAAACATGGCACAAGGTAAAAGGGCTAAGAAATAACATTAGGGAGTTGAAATATATAAAGCTTCCACTCACCTGACCTTCCCCCTAGTTCATCCTGCCTAGATGGGTCTAGCCTGTGAAAATAGTCTTGGTTTCAAAGTCCAGATGTAGTGGCCCCTACTCTGTCCCACCAGTCAGATGCACAGAGTAAATCCTCTAAAACCTAGAAGAAGCAGAAGATATTGATCCTATATAGATAGGCATGGAAATGGGAATTCAATTATGTCAGGGCAGGAGTAGAAGATGGATAGAACAGAGCTGATAAAAGGGGAAGGGGCTCTCATGTCAAAGGGAAAGGGGACTAAAAATGTAGCTGTGTTTAGTCCTTGCCCTTTAGAACTTACTCAGGGTAGAAAGGCTGGCAGATAAAGGAGGCTAAAGCAGCCCAGCCTCAGGAGTCTGTGCAGTAGAAAATGTGTGTGGATGAAACCAGTAGAAAGATTAGAGATCAAACAATGAATAAGGAAACAAAAACGAGAGAAAAGGTTGAAATGCAAGAAGTGAGAAGAAGCTTATGTATGTATCAACCTAAATCACAAACAAACAATCCAACAAGACTTACAAAGATAGAACATAAAATGAGTAAAATTTTAAAGAGACTATAACCCAATGACTAAGTGTTATAATTTAAATGAAAATCAACCAGAGTCCAGTGAAAAAGAGACTAAGAGATTATATCTGTGATTTCATTAACATAGATGGCATTTGTGGTTGAAAAAATGCCCTCTTACTGAGACAAGGGGTCACATTCTCTGTGCCTATGGTGCCTAAAACCTATGGTCTTAGAAAGTTGCGTATAGTACTGAGAGGTCAAGTGTTTTGCCCAGAGTTGTAAAACTACTGTGTGTCAGAGATGGGTCTTGAACTCAGGCGGATCTTCTTAGCTTCAAGGTCAACTCTTTAGCCACTATGTCATATTGCTTATCATAAAAGAAAGAGAAATTAAAATAATCAACTCTGGGGATCTTCAAGACATCATAGGAGAAAAAAGAGCAAGAAACTCTAGAATAATTCAAGAAAGAAATAAAAAATTTTAAGAGAGGATGTCAGAATGAAAATTAGGTCAGAAATCAGAGTTATCAGAGCCAAAATAACAAAGGAGACCGTTTATATTACATAGAATTTTTCCAAAGAAATAAGGAGGGGTTACAAAAGGATAATTATTTGGAACTCAAAAATAAAGAAAATGCAGTAGAAAAGAATTAAAATATATATTTTAAAAATGAAAGAAACATTTATTCTATCCAAGACAACTTACTTTGAAGATAGGAAAAAGAGGCAATTTCTGAGTCATAGATCTTCCAGAAAAGCATAGTACATTAAACAACCCAAATATTAATAATACCAATAATAATAACAACTGTCCAAAAGTTTTTAGTACAGGCAACAAATTACTGATTAATTGAATCTGTAGCATGTGCAGGGTCCAAACTACATTAAAACTGCTTCAACAGACATTCTAACCCAGATTGAGGGTAACTGACAGGCTGCAAACCCATTGGTGAGTTCCAGGGGGTTGTCTACCCCAAGCATGGGAAGACTTCCCCCAACAGAAATGGGCAGATGAGAACAATTTGTTCCAATGGCCATGAAGATGGCTCAAGCTGTTTCTGTAGACGGCTTAGAGTCTGGTCAGATATCAAAGATGCCATCCTGGGCCATCGCTAGTTCTGATTTTTGCCCTGCCATTGGACTTTGATGACTCTAGAAAACAGAATGAGGCTGATGACTTTGTGCAACTCTGCCTCCCTTAAATCCAATTCACATGCAAGTCAAGACATTATCCTGTGTTGCCATTGGTCTTCTTTGAAAATGAAAAAAACAGTAATAATAACAACAACAACACATATTGCTATCATGGAAAACATCAAACTACAGAATCAAAGAACGTATAAGTTACATTTCAGAATTTCACTGCCAATTGAGAAATATTTCAACTAGACATCAGATTGCCCTTCTGCTATGAAAGGAATAACTCAGAATTATTCTACCTGTATGAGGATTGAAGAGAGAGGTCACAGTAAGATATTTCTAAAAGTCAAAGCTTGGGATTCAACTCAAAATAATAGACTCTGAAAAAAATTAACCTAATTATCATGAAAAATAAGGGTCTTTAAAAAAAGATTATATATTCAAAGTTTAGAAAGACCTTAGAAGCCATGAAGCCCAACTCCCTCATATTCCAGATGAGGAAACTAAGGAACAGAAAGATTAAGTGACTCTCTCTGAGTCACATTGCTAGGATGTATCTGAGGCATGGCTTCAGTCATAGGCTTTCCATCAGGAAATCCACTGCCTATTCATTCTGTCACTTGAGATATTGCTGAAAAAAATGAATAGAGCATTCAACATAGAGACACTACGAACAATAAAAAGAGGAAAGAGGAAAATAAGTATAATTATCAAAAAAAGACTATGCAACAAAAGTAGTTAATTCAATCATGTGTCTAGGCTTTTTTTAAGGAATTGAGAGGGTTAAAACGAGAAAAAAATGATAGGTTCATAAAGGAACAAAAAAGATCTTAAGGACTAAATTAATGAGATCTTAAAGGGAAGAATGAGAAACTAATTTAATATTCTGTGAAATTAATACCATACTCTGTTATATGTGAATCAATATTTTTTGGGAGCAATGTGAGAATAACAAAATGGGAAGATACTCCAGTAAGGAGAAGTAAGACAAAGATAGAAGGGAGCTGGAGATGCCCTCTGTAACAGCAAGCACCCTAGCATACCTAGGGCAGCTACTAGCACAGGTTCTTAGATCTGCTTTTCTAAAGGAAAGCAACTCAAAATGGGTTAACAATCTTACTTTAATCAAACATATCATTTACCTAGTTCAGGGGGAA
>CM053587.1:17237705-17265288 GCA_028646515.1 Pseudochirops corinnae | reverse complement strand
ATGGATTAAGTAATGAAATATATTTTCAATTTCTATTTCCTTTTTGACTTTTGAATACTTGGAAAAATATTGTCCTAATAATAACATTTATCACATTAAAATTCACAATTCATGTTTCTTTTCCATAACCTTGTGAGGTAGATGATGTATTATTACGGTGATATTACTAATTTTATATATTATTAAAATATCCCCATTTCACAGATGAAGAAATTGAGGCTCTTCAAGTTAAGTGACTGGTCCAAGGTCACACTGTTAATAGCAAAGCTGCTACTAGAACCCAGTTCTCCTGAGTTAATATCTAATGATTTTTCAGTGTATCATGTAGCATTTCTGAGTGTTTAAAAAAAAATCAGCTGCCAGCTCTTTTGTCACTTGGTTGCTAGCTTGTCACTTTGAGGTTCCCACATGGGGAAACTAGGTTTTCTGACAGTCTATCGAGTGGATTTATCTTCTCTTTAATTATTATCTTTTTTTTGGTGCAAAGTCCAGTTATTGTTTGTTTCCTAGCAGAGAAAACTTTGAGTTGGCATATACATCTGCATTTCTATGTCAACTGAACCTTTTTTTTTTCACCTGAACACCTTGTTGAGCATTATTTAAGAGCCCAGCTTCATCCTTCCTTTACAAGAAAGAACAAACTGTTCTCAGCATAATAATTCTACTTAGAAATGGATAGATTCTCACATACTTAAATTCTGAAAGGTACAAGAGATGGTCTGCTCTAAACTACAGGTTGCCATGGTTACATTCTTCTGTGGCTCAGATGGGGATAGGGGCCAATTATCAAGTTTTGTTTAGTTGATTTTAAGTAGTTTGTTACCTGGATACTCAACAAATAAGAAAACTGGAAAAGGGGGTGGAATGGGGGGGTGGGGGAGACTTGTTTTCTTCTTCCCTAACTAAAGAAAAGAGGAAACAGTCATACTTGAAGGGGAAAAAACACACCCTTAAATTCCAGGCTTCTGGTAAACTATTTAGTTCAGATAAAGAGTTTCTAAACTGTTGGCGTTGTTTAGGGCACAGGACTAGGTCTGTGAACAGAGATAGCTTTAGTGCTCTGAACTGAATTCCCAGTTAAATCTGTTGATCCTATAATACTAGCCTTAACTGCTTTTTCTCCCCCTTTTCAAATTCGCCAGGTGCTTTTCTGATTTTTTTTTCCTTTTTAATAGTTATGCCTCTTGTCAGTTTTGCAGCTCTGCTTTCTTGGAGGGGTGTTAATTAATGATATTCCAGAGGCGATTTCTGGAATGACTATTGGAATACCTTTCTTAATTAACAAAAGGAGAAACTCTTGCTGTAGCAGCCCTACCGTGTTCATCTGTGTCATTCAAATCTATGATTTTTCAAACCTCTGCCGACGTTTTTGTGAGAGGATGTTTGGCACTTAAGTCTGGATCTTTTATCAGAGGTTCCATAACAAGTTGAAGATGGAGAAATGAATAGTGAGAAGGAGAAGGAAGAGCTGGACCAAATTAAAATGCTATTCTGTCATTGTAATAGTTCATATGGGCACTGACAGAATCGCATTTTAATTTTGTCAAGTGTGTCTGCTACTCATTTATTCCATCTCCTGCTTGTTATCGAAGTTTCAGATTAAATGTAAAGATATGAATGTATCACCATAATAAATTTATAAGTGGATATTTAAAGAGCAAAGATTTGAATGACACAAATGAACCTCAGTGTAGCGGTACCCGGGAAGGATATGCAGAAAGATGCCATAGAACTCAGAAATGACTGCTGGAATCACCTTAATTAAAAAAAAAAAGAGAGAGTAAGGGAAGAAAAGTAATGCTTCAGGAAGCATAACGGGTATCTAATATAATTTTGGACTTAACTTTAAATTATTTATGCCACTTTTAAAATAATCTAATAAAAGGTTTAGAAAATCAGATTAAACTACATTATTAAATATAAGCCAAATATTTAGGCAATGAAATGCTAAAAAAGAAAGGAAAGAAGGAAGGAAAAAAAGAAAGAGAAGGAAAGAAAATATGGAAGGAAGGAAAGAAGGAAGAAAGAAAAAATAAGAGAGAAACCAAGAAAGAAAAATCATGCCAAAGCAAAATATCATACTGAAAGATTTGGATTTCTGTGTAAGCTGTCTATAAACCATGATTCCTTTCTTTTAGTTTATAGAGTTAAAAATGTTTTCCAGATAACATCGACTTTGCGTTGAATACAAACCCAACATATCCTGTTAGAAACTAAGTAGATACCATTTTAAAAGGATGACTTAACTTACTCTCCTCAAAACTCATTATTTGTTTAGGTTTCACAAAAGTGCCATGTAACCTGAAACACTCCCCAGGAATAGGAATAAAATTGGCATTTATAACAAGAGACTATGCAGGACAAAGAGTTCCACAACTGCTCCTACATGATACATGATGAAAAGTGTGCATGCTGGACTGAGGAGAAGCAAGGGGCAGCCAGAATGAGGACACAGGGATGAATTCTTTGACATGAGCCTGAGCGGATTTGACTTCTGTAATGACGCTTACACAGATAACCCTGAAGGGGATTTGGAATAGAAGAATAAGGTGGTCAAAAGACTGGAGCAATCCTAGTAGATATGAAAAGAAATGTCTGAACCACTATTGAAAAGCACATCTCCAGAGTGTGACCACCATTCCTCCCCCCCCCTTCCAGCCACTGTCTATTATAACACCAATCCACATTTGCTCATATGATTAAAGGTTGGGAAATCTCAGCCACGATAAAGTGGTGTGGGTTAATGTAGGTGGAATAAATATTGTATATAGGAAAAAAAAAATAAAAAAAAAAATAAAAATAAATAAATAAATAAATAAATAAATAAATAAACGAATTAATTAATTAATTAATTATAAAATAAAAATAAAATTAAAAATAAAAAGAAATACAGCAGGCCCAGAATTAAGGTATAAGAAAAACTTTGCTTGGACTCATTTTCCAATTGTAACCAGAAGACACACAACTTCCCAAGTAACTTGTAAAACTTGTAACCACAGGGGCGGAGCCAAGATGGCTGAGTAAAAGTAGGGACTTGCTTGAGTTCGCCCTCCAAACTCCTCCAAATAGACTCCAAACAAATCTTTCTAGAGCTGCATAACCCGCAATATGACAGAGTGAAACACATCTTCAGCCAAAAGCCTCGAAGATCCCCGGGAAGGGTATACTGCACTGGGCTGGGAGTGGAGCACAGTCTGGAGTGAGCTGAGCTAGGGGGAACAAGGCTGGAGCTGGCCTCAGGGGACTAAATCTCTGGCAGCTGTGGCAATTTCCAGACTTCCCAAACCACAAACTCCAAGTCATTGGGGGAACTCAATGGGACTTGGGTGAAAGAGGAGCATGCAATGGGACCCCAGCCCTGGGGTGGCAGAGGTGGCCCTGTTAGGAGCAGCACCAGCATCAGCTGCTTCTAGAGCTCTGAGTCCACAGATGGTGGGGGAATCCAGTGGCTGATACAAAACCCCCAACAGCTGGGATTGTACACTTACCCCCCACACCCCTACCCCACCCCCAGGAAACAGAGTCCTGCCTTGACAGGGGGTTAGAAAATCAAGTATTTGACTGGGAAGGTGAATAAACAGCATAAAAAACTTGTAACCACACTGACAAAATCATAATTCTGGACTATCAGCAATAAAAGGATAAGACCTAAAAACTATCTCTAGATTCTATGGGAAGAAGAAAAATTGGAGTGTGTATTTATGTGAGTGTTCCTGTGTATGTTTATGCGTGAACATGCACATGTGTCTATAGATAGAGATAGTATGGTTTCCTTGGGAAGGGAAGAGAAGGGAATAAGCATTTGTACAACATGTTTTCTGTCCATTTTCTTCTCAGAATTTAAGCCCAAAGTCAGACTACATTACTTGGGGAGTCATCTGTCGTCTGGTTATAATTAGAAAATCGGTCCAAGCAAGGTTTTTCTCATACCTTCATTCTGGGGCTACTGTAGCTTTTCTTATGTACAATACTTGTTCTATCTATATTACAACCACTTCCTACTGGGTGATATTTCCCAATCTCAAACCATACAAGCAAATGTATATTGGTCTTATAATAGACATTGGGGAGAGAAAAAGTAATGATGGCCATAGTCTAGAGCATGCTTTTTCAGTGGTGGTTCAGACAGTTCTCTTGCTATCTATGAGAGCTGTTCCAGTCTTTGATCACCTTGTTCTTCTATTCCAAATCCCTTTCAGGGTTCCCTGTTGTTTGGGTGTCATTACAAAAACGGTTTTCTTTGACCTCAGTAGGGATCATCATGGTGGGAGCATAGATACTGAGGATGGTGGTGTGCATTTTCTGGCAAGTGGCAATCCCTTTGTCACCAGCCTGTCCTTTACTCCTTTTGGCAGCCATGCCAACTTGTTGACTAGATTAGCAAAATCTAAGCCAGCTTCATGGTGCTCCCTTTCACTGTAGCCACTCCAGAAAAATGTATATCCAGCTATGACTTCAGTAACCTGGCCTTCATTTGCCAGCCTTGTTTCACTGAGGGCTACAATTTGTGTGCTATACCTGCTTAGTTATCTTGCAGCAAGAGCTGTTTGTCTTTCAGGTCTACTGGATTTTGTGTTGTCTATAAGTGTGTGCACATTCCATGTGCCAACGGTGAGCAGAATCTTCTTTGCATACGTTTTTGTACATTTTTTTGTGTTTTGATGACAGGGTGGGATTCCCTACCTGCCGCAGTAATCAGGCCAGGGTTGGGTAAGCAGACAATTTTAGGACACCTTTTCTAGCCCCTTCCTCACACTAGGAAGTGAGCAGTGTGATCCTTAAAAGGCTGTTCAGACACCCAGGGGGCTGCTGAATCCCACTGCTGCTCACACTGCAATGAGAAATGACCCTATGGCCTGGGCCTCCCGTGTGCAGGGCTGTGACTACAGCTCCAAGTGTTTCTGTACCTGCTGCCTCGTCACTTGCCTGTGGCCACAGGACTTTGAGATAGGTATAATGGAAAAATGGTATCGGTGGTGTCTTTTGATCTGTACTTGGAACCATCAGTAACAGCAAATGAAGAAGCTTTGAATGCTGTGGGGAATGCTGTGGGCTCACTTACCTTGGCAGTATATTTTCTAGGGATGCGCACATTGATAATGAGGTTGATGCACACACTGCCAGAGCTAGCTCAGTGTTTGGGGGGTTTGGAAGGAAAATATGGGAGAGAAGAGGTATTAGACTGACTACCAAACTGAAGGTCTACAGAGACATTGTGCTGACATCATTGATGCCTGTGAAACCTGGATAGTCCACCAGAGCCATGCCAAGAAATTGAATTGCTTCCATTTGAATTGTCTTAGGAAGACTCTGAAGATCACCAAGCAGGATAAAGTACCAGAGGTCCTTACTGGAACTAAACTGCCAAAACTCTGCTTCAGAGAGCACAACTCCAATAAGCTGGCCACGTTTTTTGAATGTAAAATGTACGCTTGCCAAAAAGACTATTTTACATAATACTCACACAGGGCAAGTATTCATATGATGGTCAGTAGTGATACAAGGACACTCTCAAGGTCTCTCTTAAGAACTTTGGAATTGATTGTGTGACACAGGAGTCACTGGGACAGGACTGCTCAGCATGGTGTGCCCACATCAGAGAAGGTGCTGTGCCCTATGAGCAAAGTGGAATTGAAACAGCTCAAAGGAAATGCAGGATGCACAAGATTAGAGAATCCACCCCAAATGTTCACAGGGACTATTTGTGCTCAACCTGTGGTAGAGCATTCTGAGCTCCTATTGGTCTGATCAGTCACAGTTGGAGACCTGGAAACTTGCCCTTAGCATAGTGATGTCATTTTGGTCCTTTTCAAGAATGAAGGACAATAACTCACCCCCCCCATCCCCCCAAAGGTTCATATAGAAGTAAGGTGAGTAAACCAGGGTCACACAGCTAGTAAGAGATTAAGGGTGGATTTGAACTAAAGTATTACTGACTCCATGACTATCTCTCTATCTATTGTACCACCTCAGCACCTCCTTTTGGTTTACTATAAATAGAAAGTTATTGTTTTCATAACTCCTCACAGTATAGGATTGAGATAGATACTGAAACTGTGATTTACTTAGTACAGGGAACCCTGGGTGAGAAAACTGCCTCTACCAAACTGCCTTAGAGAATTCCCTAGGGCAACGGAAGGTTAAATGACTTGCCCTGATTTTCATTGCTAGTATGAATCAGAGGCAAGATTTGAACCTTGAGGCTAGCTCATTTTTTAGCATTCATACTCTCTAAATACTATCCCAACATTGACATGGCATCAGTGCTGAATTTCTAACCTTCCATCATTTGTGAGTCTGATCAATTCCCTATACTAAGCTTAGTATTATTTAATTGGATTGAAATTTCCATGAAAATGATTTATCCCCACAAGTTTTACAGACTTGATGACAAAACATCCAGATGATTTAGCAAATTATCCATTTAGCGTGCTAAAAATGTAATCAGTTAAGTCATTGTAACTCTATAAATTGCTCTGGAGTTAAGACAAAACTATAAGTTGGTTTGCTAAAGTTCTCATTTCTGGTTATTTCGAGCAGCCTCTGAAGGAGTAAGGTTCTCCTTTAGGGGAAAATGGTGCCATTGAAATACTTCATAATTATAAAAGTATCACCACTCTTAGCTACCCCAATGTGAAGAGTATTGTTTTGGCAGAGGTAACATTACATAATAGGCCACTTTACTCAGGGCCAGAGAGACCTGGGCCCACATCTTATCTCAGACTCACTAGTGGATCACTTAATCTCTATGAACTTTGTTTTTCTCGTAAGTGATGAAATGGTTGACTAGGTGGCCTTTATAATCTCTTCCAAATCTAAATCTATGCTCCTGTGGTCTTTATATTCACGACTCCCAACCCGAACCAACTTATTGTTGATAAGGCATTTAATGAAATAGGATGGTAAAATAAATTTGTTTTTGTTGTTCAGTCATTTTCAGTTGTGTCCGATTTTTTATGACGCTATTTGGGGTTTTCTTGGCAAAGATTCTGGAGTGGTTTGACATTTCCTTCTCCAGTTCATTTTATAGATGAGGAAATTGAGCCAAGTGTCTGAGGCTGGATTTGAACTTGCAAAGATGATTCTTTTTGACTCCAGGCCTGGCACTCTATCCACTGTTCCACCTTGCTGCCTGGTAAAATAAATATAAGGAAGGAAATCAGTAACTGTTCTCTGTACTCTACCAAATGACTGCCACCTTCACATGTCTCCAGGTTATGCTAGCTAATGTCCTATTCACTGAATGGGCATGACTTCCCTCTGAGTATGTGAAAAGGCCTTAGCCTAAAAGGGTCAGGGTCTCCCACTGCATCCTGGGTCATCTCCAGTCATCCTGATGAATATCTGGTCACTGGACCCAGATGACTATATAGGGGAAAGTGAGGCTCTTGACCTTGGACAGCCCTCTCTCACTCAAATCAAAGGCAACTGCAAGTCATGTCATCATTTCCCTGATCCTGTGGTCCTCTTTGAAAATGAAGGACAAACACAACTTCTGAGTTGTGGGAAATGGGAAACCAGCTAGTTGGGTAATTCAACTCATCCTCTCCCTCTCCTTCTCCCTGTGCCTCTCCATCTCCTTCACTTCCTCTCCAAATGAAGGTAAATTTTGATGGTCAGAAGTTGCCCACTTAACTTGGGATTTACTGGCTAGATTTCCTTCCTTCCTTCCTTCCTTCCTTCCTTCCTTCCTTCCTTCCTTCCTTCCTTCCTTCCTTCTTTCCTTCCTTCCTTCATCCCAGTTCACTCTGAAACTCATAGATTGGACCACACTAGGTCCCTGCCCAGGCTCCACTTAATGGCTGTATTTTGGGCCCTCCTGGCTTAGACTGAATGTCAATGGTACCTGTTTCTCTTTTGAACAGCAACTCTGAGGGTCTCCCCCACTCCCAGCTTGAGCCAGTACCCCAGTTAATGCCTCAATTTGTCCAACGTAGTCATCTAACTTAGTTAGATGTCTCATGGCATTCCAGTTGAAGATTAAGTTATGAAATTGCCATCTTTAATCACTACCCTTTCAATGCTGGGACAATGCTCTAGAGAGTACCACTAACTGTTCTCTGAGTGAGAGAAGAAGCCAGGGGTGTCAGAACACCATAGGGAAGCTGGGCAGTGCAGCAGATAGAGCATGTGGCCGCCGGAGCGGGGACAACTTGAGTTCAACTTTGGCTTCGGACGGACATTTACGAGTTGCGTGAGCCAGAGCAAATCATTTAACTTCCATCTGTCTCAGTTTCCTCATCTGTAAAATGGAGGTGATAACAGCACCTCCCTCTCAGGGTTGTTGTGAGGATCAAATAAGTAATATTTGTAAAGCACCCACATAGTGCCTGGAACATAGTATTGTTGTCATTGTTCAGTTGTTTCAGTCTTCTCAGACTCTTATTGACCCCAATTTTGGGCTCTCTTGGCAAAGACACTGGAGTGGTTTTCCATTTCCCTCTCTAGCTTATTTTACAGATGAAAAACAAGATTTTAGTGGCTTGCCCAGGGTCACACAGCTAGCAAGTATCTGAGACTGGATTTGAACTCACAAAGATGAGTCTTCCTGACTTCCAAGCTTGGTGCTCTATCCCACTCTGCCACCTAGCTGCCCTAGTAGGCACATCGTAGAGTCTTAATAAATGCTTCTTCCCCATCCCCACCCCAACCCCCAGAAGCCAGATTTATGCCACCTTAGTCTTCTACATCTCTGTCCCTGATGCCACTTCAGCTTCCTTAATGACATTCTGATGGCCTTTTAAAGTTGAGCACACTTCAGAACTGGTTCAGAACAGGTGTTATCACCAGGCTCAAGATGACTTCCAGAGTTTTTCCACAGTGGGTGAACCTCTCTCCTAAGAATTACGGGAAATGAAGTTCATTTACTGACATTGTCTTCTACCAAAATAATACATTAAAGGTCACAAATTATTTAGACCATGTAAAGAGCTCTCCTTAAAATTAGAGCTGTGTGACATTGGGCAAAGTCATTTAACCTCTCTGAAACTAAGTGCACTCATCTGTAAAATAAGGTTGTATCATATGATGTTCAAGGTCCTCACCAGTTCTGGCATTCTATGATATGATTTATAAGCAAATAAATATACTGATAACTATAGAATGGCACCATAGCTTTTGATCCATGTTGGGATTGAATAATGACGAGGACTTCAACAGTGTAATGTCAACTACAATATTATCACGGATCTGTGATTTCGTCATAAATTAAATGCAAATGACAAAGGAGCCACCTGGTAAGTAAGAAGAGAAAAGTGAACTTGAAATGAATAATTCTCCAATTATAGATTGAAATTCTCACAAATCAAAATAATATGCTATTATATATGCTATAATAACATAGAATCATATTGAGTCTTCTCTCTCCCTTTAGGCAAAAGTTGTATGGGAAGAAGAGTTCAAAATCTGCACAGTTCCCCAAACCTATCCTACCTTTTATTCTCTATGCCCAAGAACAAATTCTTCTTGTCTGTGGGCCTCTAAGAGTCAGAGTTTTTAAAGAATTGAGGTAGATAGAATTAATTTATGTTTGATTGTAGTATTTTTGTTGGTCTAAAAACACATAGCTAGCTTGTACAAGTTTTTTTTTTTAAAATTGGGTGCACCTTTAGATTTTTAACAACTGAAGCCACAAGGTCAGAGAATGGTAGTGAATATCCAATACTTCAGTATTTTTAGGAGCTGTAAATTTGTGTGTTGATTGCCTTCACCAATGAAGATTGTGGCAACTCAATAGATGATTTTGGGGAGTTGTAACTGAACAGTTCATCTCCCTACAGTCAACTTCTTAATGAGCTTCTCCAAACTTCCTTAGATTGGTCTTTGGTCACTAGGCTATTGCCTGGGCCTATACTTCCAAACAAACACCCAAACATTGAAGAATAATCAGTCAAAACATGTGAATTAAATAAAATTGAGTAAATAAAAATGGATCAGCCTAAATCTTTTAAACTTTCGGAAGTGCCTCAAAAAGTAGTGAGTTCTCTGTCAGGGGAAGTATTTAAGCAGAGAATTAATGTACTCCAATCAGGAACATTTGATTGCATTCAGCATGCAATTATTAATCACCTACTGTGTAAAAGTGAATATTCTCAGCAATGGGGACACAAAGACATAGAATCACAAAAGTTCACTGTCCTTAAGAAATTTACATTCTATGAACCCTTTGGATAGTTGCAAAGTTGACCTAAACTATCTTAAAGTTTACTTCCAATCCTCAGATTCTGAGTCCAATTTGAGTTAGAGAAAGTGACATCTTATTAGTCATTGAAAACCTCAAGATTATGAAATTCACATTAGCTTCATAATATGCTAAAGGATTCATGAAACCATTTCATTAAACTTTGCTATGTTTTATTATTTATTTGAGGGTTCTTTGGTTAAGGAAAATGTATTTCTTCAAAACTAAAAATAAGCATGCATTTGCTAATTGAACAAACATTTATTAAACACTTAGTGTGTGAAGAGTATCATGCATGATTTAATAGCCTTTGGGAAAGGTCAAAAGATAACTACATAATTGATAATATGTACATAACATTTATCTTATCAGTTGAAACTCCTTGAGGAGTTCTTCCTAGACAACATTGTTGTGTGGTGAATTTATTGCTGTAATAATATTAAGAAGAACAATAACTCACATTTATCTATTGCTTTAAGGTCTATGAAATGTTTTCCTTGTAACAATCTTGTAGGGTAGGTAGTATAAGTGTTATGATTCCCATATTATAGATGAAGAAACTGAGCCTCAGAAAGCTTGAATGACTCACACAGGTTGACAAAACTATTAAGCGTCAGTGTCTTGCCCCTTGACCAATCCTCTTTCCACTTTATCCATTGCAATATAAATCACAAGAGAGGCTTATAATCCTGCAGCCCAGTACCCTTGGCTTGAGCCTGGTGCTGATTTTGTCTCAGTAACCTGTCCCTGAATGAGGTCTGGGAAAATACCAGAGGAACTGGAAAGAACCTCTAAGCATTATGGTACCTGGCACCTGGACAGCACCAGGTTCCTGTGGCTGCCCTGAAACTTGTCAGCATGGTAGGGCAATCAACAATGCATTTCTTGGTTTTACAGTGTGGTCTCAATGCCAGCAACTGCCTGAGAATTCTCCTAGGGCTCAACATGTTTTTGGCTTGTAGACCCAATCCAGACACGGTCCTGGTCCTGGCTGAGCTCTACCTACAAACTTCCTGGCTTGGACAACTACATTTGAGAAAAAACATATGTAACTTGTCATAGCATGAAAAGTTGAGGAAATCTGGAAATACTGTAAATGATTTTCTGAAAGAAAATGTTTTCCAGGGTTCCCCTCTTATCCTCCTTCCTCCCTCAGCCCCCAACTTATGCAACATTTTGAGGTTGACTCATGGAGAGCAGCCATCCCCTTCCACTACTTTCTTTTCCTCCTCTTTTTTTGAGAAAAAAAAAAAAAAAAAAGAAAAAACCTGGTCTGGAAGGATCATAGGGCTTACCTACTATGGAAACTGTTAACATATATTTGTATTTCAATAGAACAGGCACACACACACATCCTAATCTTGAACATTAAAAAATTCATTCTAACAAAATACTTTTTAAGGAGATAGTATTTCCAGTGGGAATGAGTAGATGTTTTACATTAAAGGTAATGCTAAGAAAAGAAAGATTTTTTTTTCTTTTGCCAAAGGATCATATTCTTATTCAGTCAAATTCTATTGGGAAATTTTCAAAGGTGAGAATCTCACTCCAGAAGTGGAAAGAAAACCTCATTTTTGCTATGGGGACAGTAAAAAAAAAAAAAATCCCAGAGAGTTTGGCCTAAGGAAAAATTTTAGAGTATATATTTAATGTATCAAATAAGTTAACCATTATTAAATCTATCTAAATCCATAAATACTACTTAATCCTTAGTTCTAAGCACAGAATATTTAAAATAAAATTTAATTTGGACTGAAAATAATCAAGCATTTATTGTACCTTTCTCAACAATTTCAAGACATGTCAAATAATTGCCTTCCTTAGGACTTCAGCTCTGGTCATCATCCCTGTAGATGTGAATATTCACCGTGATAACCCTTCTAATAACCTGACCAACTGTCAATTTCACCAGCTCCAACAACCTCACTTTGGTCATATAGTACTATGATCATAACTTAGACCTGACATTTTATCAGAATTTCACCATCTCCCCAATTCAGAACTTTAAAATTCTATGTTCCAACCACACGCAACTTTCTATCATCCCATTTGTGCTACTCCCTCACGCTAATCCTATGACTCTCAGGATCCTATAAGATGTCTAGACCCACCTTTCTTCTTCTAGTCTATGTCATCCATTTTGGCTTCATTTGCAATTATATGTAGCCTTGATTCATACTCTATCATATTAACATTTCCAAATACACCACCTACAGTACTTTATTCTCTACCATCAATCTCCCACCATTCCTGATACGCAAATCTTGCTGTCTAACATAGATTTGAGGCCAGAAGTCTCATCTCTTCTGAAATGTATAGTCCTTATACAAGCTGGTACCTGCTAGTTTAGGTTCAGTGTTAGAGTGAAATAAGACACTAATGGGCCATTCAACAATTAACACAAAGCAAGTTAGCTTTGCCATAGCAAAGAAAAACTATTCAAGCAGGATACTGCAGGACTTAAGTTCGGTAGATGTACCCTGCTAATCCCTATACTAGGCTTCTATGATCCAAACTGGGATGTGTTCAAACCAGGTGACAAGGATTTTCAGTACATTTTATGCCATATCACTTAAGAATCAGTCAAAGAAATTGGAGCTATTGAACCCGTAGAAGAGAAGACATAAAGAGGATCTATACTGTATATAGGCTATTTTCAAATAGCCAGAGATGTAGAAGGGAGATTAAAATTGTTCTGCTTGGTTCCATAAGACAAGACTAGAACCGATAGATAGAAGTTACTGGATATCAGATTTTGGCTCCAATACAAGGAAAAACTTAGCAGTCAGAGTTATCCAAAAATGGGACTTCCTTGTAAGGTTGTGAATGCCACAATACTTGCTTTGTTTCCGAAGCATCTGAAGGAACACTTGTTAGCCCAACATTTTAAACTGTTCCTCTATCAGAGAGAACTTTCTGTTCTAAACCAGCCTATCTTCTGAACTTTTCTACTTCTATCAATGGAACCACCATTCTTCCAGTTACTCAGTTTCATGTCCTTGAAGACATCTTTGACTCCTCACTTTCCCTCAGCCTTGAAATAGTTAAAAGACCTATAATTTCTATCTTCACCAAATTTCTTGAGTATATCCTCTTATCTCTACTCACATGATCACCAGCTTTGTTCAAGCTTTCATCTTTCCTCATAACATTTCTTACTAATTCCTCACTAATTATTTTCCTAATTGGTTTCCAAGCCTCATATCTCTTATCTCTCTCCTTTCTAATCCAGCCTCAATACAAAAGTGATTTTCCCTAAGCACAGGTCTGACCATGTCCTTCTCCCTACCTGGTAAACTCCAGTGATTTTGTGTGACCTCTAGGATTGAACAGAAACTTCTCTATTTGACTTTTAATGTGTTTTTCAATCTGACTTCAAACTACTTTTACAGCCTTATTAAATACCATCATATGCTACAGCTCAGCCATACTGGTCTCCTTGCTTCCCCTCACTTGCAGCCCTCATATACCATCTCATGTCTTTGTGCAGGCTATTTTCCATGCCTGGGATGAACTTCCTCTTTGTCTCCACCTATTAGGTTAACTGTTTCCTTCAAAATTCACCTTGTCAGTCAGCCAGCCAGTCAACTAGCATTTCCTAAGAGGCTACTATGTGCTAGGCCCTGGCACCTGCTGGGAATATAAAGAAAAAAAAACCCTATTACCTGCCCTCAAGGAGCTTGTAGTCTAATTGGGGAGACAACATGTAAATGATTTTATGTGATCAAGGTACATATAGGATAAATTGGGAGGGGTAATTTCAGAAGAAAAACATAAAGATTAAGATTGACTGGGAGTAGGGGTGGCTAGGTGGTACAGTGAATAGAACACCAGCCCTGGAGTCAGAAGGACCTGGTTCAAATCTGGACTCAGACACTTAACACTTACTAGCCATGTGACCTTGGGCAAGTCACTTAACCCCAATTTTCCTGCCTTCCCCCTCCAAAAAAAACCCAACAACCCGAAAACAACAAAACAAAGCAAGATTGACTGGGAGAAGCTTCTTGTTGAAGATGGGAATTTAGCTGAGACTAGAAGGAAGCTGGAGGAGCCAAGGAAAGATGAGGAAGTAGAGAATCAGGTACAGAGCACAGCAAGGTGAGCGTCACCGGATCAGAGATTATATGTGTAAGATCTTTTCTGATTCCTCCAGCTGTTAGTTTCCCTCCTACACAATTATCTTTTAAAAAGTGTGTGTATTTTGTATATTCCTACGGGATCATAGGATCATAGATATGTAGTAGAAGTGTACAGGCTGCCTCCCTGTACAGATGTAAGATTCTTAAATATGGGATCTGTATATCCTTAGCACCTAACAAAGTGCCTAGCAAATAGCAGGTACTTAATAATGCTGACTAATTGATTGAATGATTGATTGACTTACTAGTGGAAAGAACATTGGTCTAAGAGAAGCCTTAGGCATCAGTTAAGGCTCTGATACTTACCAGCTGTCTCTGGGCAGCTGACTTTCACCCTCTGAGCATCAGTGTCTTTTCTGTAAAATAAGCCCAATAAAACTCATATTGCTTCCTCATTGGGTTGTTATTATTGAAGAAAACTCTTTGCAAGCAGAAAAGATGTGGGCTATTATTATTTTTTTGGTAGGGAATTAGGCTAGATTAGAGGTGTCAAACACACACAGCCCATAACACTCCCGAGTGTGGTCTGAACCAGATTAAAGTGTCATTATCAAATACTTTAAAAAACAAATAAAAGTAGAAAAAATATAGATGTTAATATGTGGGTTTCTAAGCCAGTATGACCCCCATAGAACTCCTCATGCATGGTTTAGTGGTCCCTATTTCTATCTGATTTGGCGCCATTGGGTTAGATGATCTCCAAGATTTCTTCCAAATCTAGGCCTCTCTGCCTCTATGACATCATTATAGGTCTCTTTGTACCTCTGCTTTGTTTTTGCAACAAGGAAGAATATGAGTGATACAAAATGCAGCTTGTAGCCCCCTTCCTTCCAACTTAAGAGGTTTAAATTGCTTTCTGTGAGTACACTGTCACTGATCTAATTTTTACTAAATGTTTGGCAGGTTTCTGTGCTAAAAATATACTGAGTTGAAACAGTGGATTAAGAATGATGTTGTTTCCAAATCTCATCTCATAATTTTCACTTAATGGTTCTAAATTCCTTGAAGTCTCAGACTTTAAATTTGGCTTGCAGAGTTCTAAAGTGTGCTGCTCTGTATGTCTTTAGAGGAGGCACTTAGGAATATTAACTGTAATCCAGGATGCAATGTGTTGGTACAAGACTTATTTGAGCACAGAATTAGTGAAAGAAAGGTGAAAGATGAAGAGTGAACTGTGTGTATATGTGTGTGTGTGTGTATACTTATGAAAGAGAGATGGAGACAGAGATGGAAACAGAGACAGATAGAGACAGAGAGACAAAGAAAGGGAGAGAAAAAGGAGAAAGAGAGAGAGAGAGAGAAAGAGAGAGAGAGAAAGAGAGAGAGAGAGAGAGAGAGAAAGGGAGAGGAAGGAAGGGGGAGAAAGAGAGAGAGAGAGGGAGAGAGAGACAGAGAGAGATAGAGAGGAAGAGGGAGAGGGAGAGAGGGAATAGGGAGAGGGAGAGAGAGAGGAAGAGGAAGAGGGAGAGAGAGAGGGAGAGAGCGAGAGCAAAAGCTAGAGTGAGAGCGAGAACGAGGGTGGGGGGGGAGAGAGAGAGAGCTGAAATATTCCAAAGAACAGACCCTGTATGGTATTGTAAAATGTCTTGTAGGTTCATTTCTGCTTTTGAAATGTTACAGCACTTGCTTATTGTCACAGCATGATCGTCAACGCAGTTGGGAGTGCTTTTTTAAAGTAATGCAAATGCACAAATGTCAGAAATACCTTCAAATATCGGGGCCTGCATCTTTAAGGAGTGCATTTGGCATTAAGCAGCCTTTTCCAGCTAATGAATTTCTCAAGTTACAAGAATAATGGCCTTTTTAATCTTAGCAAGAGTAATTAAACAGACATTTGTTATTAATGATGTTGTTAATGGCAGTAGATATTGAATTCTCGTTGTAGAAGTTATAATGCTTGACAGTGATTTTTGGAATTTCAGGCTAATATGACTAGATGGTTGCTTTAAAAGTCTTCAGTGTCTCCCTAACAAAAATGTAGTGGAGTTGTTATTAAGAATAAAAAAAACAGATTTCAGTCCCTAGGAAAACCCCAAATCAGAGTGTGAAGATGGCACAAAAGAGATTTATGCAATGGGATGGAAACTTATTGAAGATATAAGATTTTTCTCCCTCTTCTTTTCTGCTTTCAGGTATGCCTAATCCCATAAATATAAGGGAGAATGACTTAATTTGGGAAAGACTGATTACCATTAAGTCCAATTCCCTCATTCGAAAAGGTAAGTGGTTAAAGTGAGAACCTTTTTGGTCTAACACAGATGCCATATGTGGACTTCAGGTTTCCTGATGCTTACTGTTGATAAGTGACATTTGTGATCTGTGAAGAATGAAAGATCCTTGTTGCAAAGGTTGTTGGTCCTTCATTCTTGAAGAGGATCATGACATCGGGGAGTGCTGAAGGTAAAAGACATGCTTGCATTAGCTAACTAACCCGTCACTCAGAAGAACAAGGCTTTGCTGAACACTTAATATGTGCTTGACACATATTAAGATTGGGAGACAAAAATGGAGCTGGACCCAGGAGATAGAAACAGGGCCTTTATTCAAAGTGCTTCTTTCTCATGCGGGGAAATGGCAAGTACACATATATGCACACAATATTTTTAAAGTAAATTGAAAGCAGCTAAATCTATTAGGAAATATATATTCATATCCTTCCTATAGGATGCAACATTTGAAATAAACTTTAAAGGAAGAGAGGGTTTCTATAAGATGGTGAACAGGGACAACCCATGTAAATGATAGATTTTGTTTGGAAAATAGGATGCATGAAGAGGAATAACGTATCACATACTTGGAATGATGTGATTTTAGACCGAGGGCTTGTGTTTGAACGTAGAGGAAATAGGGAGTCTGGAGGAGTATGGAGAGGGTCATGGTCAGACCTGTGTTTTAGGAATATCACTTTGGCATCTTTGTAGGGGATGGATGGGGGCAGAGAGACCAATGAGTAGGCTTCTGCAAAATTCCTCTCGAGGAGACCTTATGAAACCCTGAATGAGAGTGGTGACTTCATGAATAGACAGAAGAAGGGAGATGAGGCTTATGGGTGCTCTGGCTCATGAAAGCTGATTGTTAAATTTTCAGAGTGAGCATTAGACCTTGGAAATCATTAAATATTATAAATCAGGGCTTGATTTATTGTTTTGTTGATTATCTTAGACTTAAAAAACTGATGGGGAAAATGTTCATAATGCAGATTAAACTTAAAAGTGTTTTGTATGTACATCCCCTCTCCCCCAAAGTTAGTTGTTAAACATTCTTCAGCACATCCTTAAATGAAAGAGATATAGTGGAGGTGGAATCAATGAGACTAGATATTCTAATTCAATGGATATGGAGAGGAGAATGAAAGAGAAAGGGAAGAGTCAGTGATGACTCTGAAGTTGTCAACTTGGATGATAGGAAGGAAGGTTGTGCCAGCAACAAAAATCGGAAGGGCAGTAAAATTGAGGGAGAAAAAAGATTATTGTAGGAATGACGGTGTTTTCCCTCCACTGTGCTTTTAGGTTTGAAACAGTGTATGTATAAATAGGCAAAGTCTAGATTTGAATTCTCCAGATTTTAAGGTAATTTTCAAAGGAAGATGTGAACGCATAAAGAGATTAAGCACATCCGTGTCGGGGTGTCAGATTTTTATTGGTATCCATTAATTCATTCAACAAACATTAAGTTCCTTAAGGACCATGAGAGGTACCGGTTTCCTCTAATAAGATAACCCTGTCTTTATGAACACAGCTGATAGTGAGTGTCTAAATAAGGTCCAAAGATATATAAATTATACAATAATATACATAACCACATTGGCTCCCAAACAAAATACTCAATGATGCCCGAGAGAAAAAGTTGTTACTGACAAGGGAATCCTGGGAAGACTTCATAGGAGAAGTGACATTTGAATTGGGAGTTAAAAGATAGGAATGGATTCATCAGATAAAGAGAGAGTTAGGAAGTTACAAGTATAGGGAGCGATGTAAGCAAAGATATGGAAGCAGGAAAGTACAGACTGTACTGGGTTTGGGGAGGGGGAAGGGGGAAAAAGAGTAATGCACGTTTGAAGAAAATGAGAGAAGTAGGCTTTCTGATAGCTGTTCCAGACTCTTTCATTCAGGCATGCTGTTATTCTTTAGCTTTTCTGCTTTCCTGGTATCCCTGCCTTCACTCCCTCTCAACAAACCCCCTCTGACTTCTTCCCTGCAGAATGGGCATCACTATGGGCAGGCCCTAGAGCAGTGGTTCTCAACCTGGGGGTTATGTTCAGTTTGTAACAATGAAAATACATCCTGCACATCATATATTTACATTGCGACTCATAGCAGTAGTAAAATTACAGTTATGACGTAGCAATGAAATACTTTTATGGTTGGGGGGTCACCACAACATGAGGAACTGTATTAAAGGGTCGTGGCATGGGGAAGGTTGAGAACCACTGATCTAGAGAATGAAACATCCATATGTATATTAACTTTTCCTGCTTGATAATGAATGTTTAAATAATATCTGGCCAGAGTCAATGCCAGGAAACACTCTGCTTGGTGTTTATCATGATAGGGACAGTATGTCGATATTTATCCATATTTGAAATCAACATATGTATTCAGTCTCAGAACTGAAGTAGGAGGACAGAATGCTGGGCATGGAGTCAGGAAGACTTGAGTTCAAATCCATACTCATACATTTATTAGCTATGTGACCCTGGGAAGTCACCTAACCACTTTGTGCCTCAGTTTCCTCATCTGTAAAGTAATGGTAATAATAGCATGCTGTTGTTGTTCAGTTGTTTCTGACTCTTTGTGATTCTGTGGACCATATTACCTATGGAATTTTCTTGGCAAAGATACTGGAATGGTTTGCCATTTTCTTCTCTAGTGAATGAAGGCAAAAAAAGAAGAAGTGACTTGCTCGGGGTCACACAGCTAGTAAGTGTCTGAGACCAGATTTAGCTCAGGTCTTCCTGCCTTTAGGCTCAGTACTATATTCACTGAGCATCTAGCTGGTCTGTGGACCTCCTCACATTTGTTGTGAGGGTCAAATGAGACATTTGTAAAGCATTTTACAAAGCTTAAAGAACTGTATAAGAGTTAGCCAGTGTTATCAGTGCTAGCCCCTTGCAAGGACAAGAGCCACAACATGGGATAACATATTATATTGTCATTGGGTTCCCTGCTAATAACCCATTGACTTCTTCTGGCCATTACTCTCCTGATACAAAATTGCTCCCCTCCCGTCCTGGGGCACTGGGTCTGGTGGCAGTATTGTAATGCCATAAGCTTGCCTCGGTTAGCAGAAGCTGATACTGATGTACGGGAGAGACAGCTTACCATGTGCTTAAAGAGCTGACCACTTTTCTAATCTTAGTGATCTTGGAAAGGTGCCAATTTCCTCTGTTCTGCTCTTTTACTTACATTTTAAACCATATTTAACATATATTTTACTTATATTTTAAACCATAATTTCAACTTACACATTTTTGCCACATATTTACAAGTGAGGTCAAAGCTAAGCTGGTAACGACCAAACTCCAAGAAACACCTTCAGGTTTTAAGAATTTTTCAGATACGGCTCTTCTTCTCTACCTTTACTCCCCACTGTGATACCTACTATGTGTTCCATATGCTTAAAAGAGAGTTGTCAGAAATAGCTTTATTGAAAGCCTTAGACAAGCTTTAATAGTCTTAGACTCTTCCAACTCCAAATTCATAATGACGTAGCTTGACTATGGGTAGTCTTTCCCCATTCACAGGAGACTTGCACGTGCACAAATGGTAAAAGTTTGTGTTCAGGGATTCTTCATAAAATCATGAGGAAGCACCCACACCAGACACCTTCACCTCTTACCTTTCAACTCCTGACCCTTAGAACCATGGTTCTGCCTTGCTCCAATCTCTTCTTCTCCCATCCTTAACCTTAGCATGAAACTGAAGACTTTTTCACTACGGTTTGGAAGTAGTTAGGAATTTTCCATAAATGCTTTCCGTGCTCTCAGTGTCACCAAGCTATCACTAAAAAGGAAAATTCTTTTCTTTGGGCTCTCACTCTGCTTAAGGAGGCAGCAGTCAGGACATCAAGGTAGCAATGCTTTGGCAGGCTGATCACTGGAGATCAGCAATGGTTTGAAGGTGGAGCCAGCTTTTATTGATAACTTTCATTATAAAATAAAGAAAATTCAGATAGGTTCCTGTCAGCAAAAAGGGATGGGCTGCTGTATCTCAGTTCCTCTCCGAGGTAGCAAATATGTGACAATTTCCAGGTACAAACAGGTAGGGGGATGAGTTACTAGATGTAAGAGGGGATATTATGGCATCTTGTTTTGCTCCTGCAAAAGTTATTGGAAGATAATCAATAGCTGTGGGGAAGTTTGCTTATCTTATTGTAATAAAACCCTGGCCTTCCTGGAATATAACAGTGACCAGAAGGAGCTAGAAGGTGGGAGTGTGACAAACAACTTGGATCCTAGAGATCATGCCCTATCAGTGTATCCTCACTACCACATTTACGGAATCTGCATATAATTTGAACGTATAGAGGGGATGTAGGGAAATAAAGTGAGGAAATTGACTAACCCTAAATCTACCACGAAAAGACAGAACTGTAAAACCTCACACCTGCTTTTGTATGAGTGTGAGCGTGTTCCTTGTGAGCACCACACCCGTTTTCTTGCCAGAATCACAATAATCACCTTCCTCTGCACACTCTGTTTCTGAGTTCTTTCAGTGAGAAGGGGTATGTCGTTTTAAGAGGTACATCATGCGGATCTTCCTAAGCGCCCCCACAGAATCGTCCTGGGCTAACTCTCTGACCCTGCCTGGGAAGTCCTGTGATCCCCACAAGCATGTTTCTCACCTTAGATGATGAATATCAGGTAATACAAAACTTCAGATTGCCCCCTCCTCACCTCCCCTCCCCCCCCACTGATAGACAAGCAGGTTGGGGAACAATGGTCACTGAATCAGCCTAACTTTCAACAGTATGTGAATCTACAAGTATGTGAATCTACAAGTATGTGAATACACTGATTTGGGGATTACGCATGTTCAAAGGGTTTAATAAAGTCCCCTGATGCTCTTAAGTAATTGGCTAGATTTACTTGATAGTTTCATCTGGCTATTTCACCACATTCAAACCCTAAGACATTGAAAATTGAATTGTCTTCTCCCCCCGGAGAAACCAAACCAAACCAAACCAAACTCTCCCTTTCCCCTGACTTTTCCATTTCTTTTGATGGGACTATGATTCTTCTAGCCTTTTTTTTAGACTTTAAAGCTTGTATTTTAACTCTTCCTTCTCCATGATCCCCAGGTCTAAATCACTTGTCAAGTACAATTGATTCTATCGCTAGAGTAACCTGCTGGCACCACAACAAATCCTGAAGACTAAGGAAAAGAGGGTTTGCCATCTGTGTCAGTGAAAAGAATCTTCCAGCTGGTGGAATCACAGATCCCTGAAGAAGTGAAATATTAATCTACCGCTATCATTATCTTTTGATAGCTTCATGACTATTCATTGATTAGTCAATCAACCAAAAAGAAGCTACTCTACATGAGGTGCTATTTTCTGTGCCAGGGTTTTAAAAACAAAAACGAAAGGCTCCCTCCCCTCATGGAGTTTATGTTGGGTTCAATAACAATATTTCTCCTTCCTGTAAAAGGGAGAGCATCAGCAGATCCCTTTTTCTCTGACATCCAAAGAAGAAAACTGCCCTTCAACCTCAGTAGTGTAGTTTAAATAGCACTGAGTTTTTGGTGGGGAAATATGGGTTTAAATCTAAGCTCTGTTCTTTACTTACCACAATTGTTTCTGTGGGCACAGTGGTTAGAGAGCTGCCTGGAGTCAAGACAACTCATCTTCCTAAATTCAAATCTGGCCACAGATACCCCTGTGTGACCCTGGACAAGTCACTTAATCTTATTTGCCTCAGTTTCCTCATCTGTAAAATGAGCTGGAGATGGAACTAGCAAATCCCTCCAGTTCCT
This sequence comes from Pseudochirops corinnae, assembly GCA_028646515.1. Classification (NCBI taxonomy): domain Eukaryota; kingdom Metazoa; phylum Chordata; class Mammalia; order Diprotodontia; family Pseudocheiridae; genus Pseudochirops; species Pseudochirops corinnae. Next base: position 17,242,996 of record CM053587.1, on the reverse strand, counting down.
TTGCCAGGAAAACCCCAGATGTGATCATAAAGAATTAGACGTGACTACAAACAATTGAACAACAACAAATTGCTTCTATGCTCAAAGGTGAGTCATTTCCCCTCTTTTCCCCTTTCTCAACTATAAAATAAGAATGGTTAATCAAATGATACTTAAGATCCATCCTAGCTATAAATCCAGAAGGCAAATTGATTTCATTATTTCCTTAAATCATGAAAAAAATCAAGTTTATATTCTACTTTTTATTTTTATTCTTATCACAAAAAATAAATAACAGAGGGCAATTATATTTTCAAGAATCCAGTCTCCTTCAGAATTCTGGTATGATGAGAAATGATTTTTCTGTGGAAAAGATGTGTCTTTATTGGTCATGCGGAGGACCATGTCCCACAGTGTCATGTGAGAGAATATGTGCTTCCTTCCCATTTACATCCTTGTTTCTCCTGAGAAAAATGTTTGAGCAAAGCTTTATTTAAAAAAAAAAAATCCACCAAGCTCTAGAGACTAGTTTATTACCATTTGAATTTTGCCTGTGAGTGAGGGAATGAGGGTCTAGGGTGCCTGATGTCTCCGCTTGGGTGGATTCCAGGTAATACCTTCTAAAAAAGTGCATCCTGTCTTTGCTCATCATTTCCTCATTAAAAATTGTTTCCTGATCTCAGATTCAGGGTTATTTGAATCACATGGGTAACTTGTTTTTTTTTTCTTTTTCCAAAATATCATAAATGGTCATAGAAAAAAAAAGAGGGCAAAAAAATCTGGCTTCAGTTGCTAATTTCCCCTGTTCTGTCAAGATTAGAGTAGTAGTTCTGAGTAATTCTGTCTCCTCTCAAGGGACTAGGTCTGAAATAATCCAGTGTTTATTTTTAAACAAATTCTCACAGTACTACAACGTTTCAGTGACTTCCTGGGATGTTTCTAGTTTTTCACAGGCCAAAAGGCCATTCTCAGAGGTAGCTCCTTCATGTAAACCTAAAAACAGCACTTTCCCACATTACAGTTTATCAGGAAGTTGAAAGTTCAGGAGTCCTTCTCTCTTTTTCTTTCTCGTCAGAAAGAAAGGAAAAAATGAGGGGCAGTTCCAGCTTTTCAGAGAGTTCCAGTAGTCATTCCATTTCAGTCTTTTGGAACCTGGGAAAGAGGCAGGGTCTTGTGGTGTGCCTTGGCAGCCTAGGGACTGGGAAACAGGACTCCCTGTTATTCTCTAGGTCATTCTCTGTGTGACCCTGACCCTTCCAAGTCTTACTGACCCCACCTCTAACTTGAGGATAATGATGCTTGCCATCTGACCCTCAGTGCATTCTTTTGAGGTAAGCAGTGAGATTATAGTTCTGTAAAGCCCTTATGAGTTCTCTGAAGGAAGCCCCTATGCCCACTCACACATAGGACTTAGTAGTCTATACCATTTATCCAGCTCTATTTCCCACAATTCCCCAACATGAACTCTTCACTTTATCCAAGCTAGTCCAATTCATATCTCCAACCTGCTTCATATTCCTGGTCTTCTATTAGAATGCAAACTTTTGGAGAGTAGGGATTATTTTATTTATTTAACTTCTAAGCCCAGAATTTAGCTCAGTAACTGACCCATCATATGGGTCAGTTATGACCCATCATAGCTGCTTAATAAACATTTGCCTATAGATTGATGGAGTCCTTCTAGAATTCTCTCTTCTCTTCTGTTTCTATACAAATCACTCAAAGCTCAGCTTAAATTCTATTTATTCTGTGAAGTCTTCTCAACCTTAAAATTTTACAATCTTTGAACTTTAAGGAACTCTCAAGGTGACAGAATTGAACCCTTTTATGTTTTAGACAAGGAAGCTGATGTTACGTCACTTGCTTACGGTCACAACACTTAAACTCAAAATTAAAAACAATAGCAACCATCCAGCAATAACATCTTATGTCAGTGAGAAGAAATTGGATCTTTGATAGAATTCTGAACAAACTTCCAAGTATTTGCCATTTTGCATCCTTATTTACAACTAGTTAATAGAGGAGTCAGAATTAGAAGCCCGTGATGATCAAGTCATGCACTTTCTGCTTTACCAAATTCTTGTAGCCTATTTCCCCCTGGCCCATGGTTCTTTCCTGCCTCTTTACCCTTAGGGGCTATCACTCACTCCATTTTTGCCATATTGTTTCTTATACTGTTAATCTCTTCATGGCTATTTGTCCAACTAATTAGACTGTTGAGGTCCTTGAGCTAAGGGATGGGTGGTATAGATTTTTGTGTCTTTCATGTGTACCTGCACAGTGAATGAATGAATGAATGAATGAATCAACAAAAAAAAGCAATTATTAAGTACTTACTAGGTACCACACTCTTTGCTAATCCCTCAGGATAGAAATACAAAAACAGAGAGAATCATTGCCCACCAGAAACCTGTATTATAAGAGGAAAGACAACTTATCTTGTGGAGTAATGGTCAAGGAAGAGTATTTTGCTTTGGAAATTTAGAGGGTTGGTGTGTGGAGGCAGAAAGGAAAAGTTGGGTGGGCCCTTTCCAGTAGCAATGATAATATTGATTTAATTTTGCTTCCTGAATTGGAACAAAAGGGAACAGGAGGTAGAGAGGGAGCATTCTTAGCATCAGGGAGACAGTGGGAGATAAGATGGCAGCTATAATGAGAGTAAAGTGGACCATATCTGGGTTCTTCTAGATCAGTGGTTCTCAACCTTCCTAATGCTGCAATCCTTTAATACAGTTCCACATGTTGTGGTGACCCCCCCAAGCATAAAATTATTTTTGTTGCTACTTCATAACTGTAGTTTTGCTACTGTTATGAATCTATCTGATATGCAGGATGTATTTTCATCGTTACAAATTGAACATAACCCATAGGTTGAGAACTGTTGTTCTAGATATAGGCACTGTATGAGAGAGATGGACCCCGGGTTAGGAATTCCTGAGCTGAAAGAGTTAAATCCTTCAGGGCCCAGTCTGATCAGCATCTGAGGTAACTGCTAACCATTCTAACTCAGAGTCCATAAAATTATTTAAAAAAAATTTTGAAAATTATATTTCAACGGTAGGATTGCAATTTTGAGGTGCTGGGTAGGGGAAAGATGGGGAGAAAATTTGTAACTCAAAATCTCGTGGAAATGAATGATGTAAACAAGAAAATAAATAAATTAATCAATAAAAGAAAATTGTATTTCAATATAAATTGTTTTTCTTTGCAATGCTAAGTATTTTATGCATTTAAAGGCATTATTCTGAGAAGGGGGTCCATAGGCTTTACTAGAATGCCAAAGGGAGTCCATGAAACAAAAAAAGTTATGTACTCCATTTAAAAGATGACTGGGAGGATCTTCTTTGTATAAACACTTACTGATTGAGAGAAAATGAGATCTCTACAAGTTCATGTTCAGAGCTTTGTCTAGAGAATGCCCTGTGCATTTGTGTCACTAAATATTTTGAGAACCACACACCCAAACTTCATCACCAAATGGGAATTCATGCAAACCAAATGGAGAACTAGAAACTATTTTGAAAATTTTAGCCCGGGGTGTTAAATTGGGTCCTAGAAGGCAAAATCACTTAGCTTTGTCAGCTCTGTAGCTATATTTAAGTTTATTGTTTCATAACAAATCGGCTCCATTTCAGTGTATTGTTCTACGTACAAGGTTTCCCTGTAACCATGTATTATAATAGACTGGTGCCTGTGTTCTCAAAGTTTCAGAGATGGTTGCTTGATTACTTGTTTCCTGCCCCAGGGATTCTTGCTGTTAGGATTGGAGTTAAACAAAGCAGCCTCCCTGGCATTGTGTTCTGACAAACAATTTGCACCTTTGTAAACTGATTAACAGAATGAGCTTGTTTTGATAATTGATCCTTGACTTGCATTTTAAAGGGCATCGAAATATCTTAGATGACTTCTATATATGTTACAATAGATTTTCATGGGAGTTTAAAAATAATTTTGGAACTTTATTTAAAATACCTAAGTGTAGAGGCATTGATTTAGTTGTTGTCCATGGAATGAATTTTATTATAGAGCCTCAAACGCAGCCTAGCAGACTTCTGAGAGTGGGTTCCAGGTTCAATATTGTAAAGAAGATTGGTAGCGTGTAGAGATGAGATGCCCACCCAATGAAAAGATTGTGTTTGCCAATTATGTGGACTGTGCCTGCATAAGTTTTTCTCCGCCCAAAAACAGAATTAAAAAAATTCTGTACTTAATAACCCTTGAGAATAACAAATAATAAAATAAACATGAAGAAACAACTCTTACATAAATCCCTTAGATTGTTATGGCAAAACCAATTCCAAACAAAAAAATGCCTTTGCTCTATAACCCCATTTTGGTTTTCCTTAAAATATTTTTCCTTCCTTCCTTCCTTCCTTCCTTCTTTCCTTCCTTCCTTCCTTCCTTCCTTCCTTCCTTCCTTCCTTCCTTCCTTCTTTCCTTTCTTTCTTCCTTCCTTCCTTCTTTCTTTCCTTCCTTCCTTCCTTCCATTTCTCTTTTTCTTTCTTTCTTTTTCTTTTTTTTTCCTTGTCACGTAGGGAGAGACAAGAGTTATTTTACCCAAATGATGTCCAAAGATGTCAAAGTGGGAATTTTTTAAAAAGGTGGTTTCAAAAGAGAAGATAAGGGAAGAACTCTGATATTTTAGTTCTCCCTATTAGGGAAACTTTTAAAGTAGTGGGCATTTTGGTAGGCTGCTAATGAAATCTTAAATAAATTATGTATCTTTAATAGGTGTTTCATTATGGAGTTTCCCTAGTTTTTGGAGCTGAAATGGATTTTAGTGGTCTCCAAAATTTTTTGATTGCCCATTCCATCAGCAAAACATTGTTGAAGTATGTACACCTATGTTTATATTTACATATTCATAAATTATATGCTAATAATTATTTGTATTATGAAATACACAAGGTAGACATTTTAAAAGGATAAGATAAAAGATGAAATAACCATTACTTCTGGAGTTAATAGGGAGCCATTGGAGTTTATTGAGTAAGAGAGTGACATGGAAAATCATGTAGGAAATCACTCAGAGAACTGTGTGGAAAATGGGTTGCATAAAATGTAAGTTCATTATTTGATACCTGCTTGGGAGAGGTATCTTTTATTATCTTTTATTGTCTTCTGTATATGGTGTTTGCCATTTTGGGTCCTTAGGCCATCTATACCTTTTGCCTACGATCTCCCACATACATTTCCTAGCAATCTTACATTGATTTGAGGGTGAAGAAAAGTCACTACTCTTTAAAGGAAGAGTCACAGTCACACTACAAATCCATTGCTATACTGAAAATCTATTTGAGCATATCATTTCA
>CM053587.1:17221368-17237205 GCA_028646515.1 Pseudochirops corinnae | reverse complement strand
TGAAATGATATGCTCAAATAGATTTTCAGTATAGCAATGGATTTGTAGTGTGACTGTGACTCTTCCTTTAAAGAGTAGTGACTTTTCTTCACCCTCAAATCAATGTAAGATTGCTAGGAAATGTATGTGGGAGATCGTAGGCAAAAGGTATAGATGGCCTAAGGACCCAAAATGGCAAACACCATATACAGAAGACAATTTTGTTTTCAGTTTTCTTTGTGAGAAAAGAAGTGGCAGATTTTATTCTGTTTCAATGTACAGTATAACATTTTCATAAGGGCTAGAAAATACATGGTGCTAACATCTTGAACTCTGAAAATTCCCTCGGGAAATGGCCAGAGCTGGATTTTTGATAGGAACAAATTCCCATTTTAAACTGTCTATATGCAGTTTTCTTAATATTTGGATGGCAGCCCCTTGGGCATTCCTGGAGAAAGGGTAGTGAGAGTACATGTTCTCTCAAATTTGGCAAGCAGGATCTAAATTAAAAAAAAATTAAAAATCTGCTGGGTATAATATATTTCAAAAATATATAAAAAAAGAAACTTAGTCCACTCAAATTGAGTTCATCAAAAAGCTGTTAATATTTTTATATCCTCATATGTTTAGTTTTTCTTGAAGAAAATGCCTTCTTTTAAAATTTCAGATTGATACTGCCTCCAAAATAGGAAACAAACAAACAAATAACCCTGGGGAAGCTATGCTGACAACCCAATAGGATGGATCAACTTAAAATCATAGCATCCATGCTAAACTAGGAGCTCAGTGATCAGCTTGTAGGATGTAGGAAGAGTAGGATGTTTCCCTCTACATTTTTCGCAGGCCATCCAAAATCCTTTGGTGGGCCGCAGGTTGTAGAGGCCTGATCTAGTCCAGTCACCTCATTTTATAGATATTTAAATTGTGACCCATAGAAATCAAGTGCCCTGACCAAGGCCACAAAAGTAGTACATGGCTGAGCCTGTATTAAAATTTAGCTTCTCTTAATTCCAAATCCAAAGTTCTTTTCTATGGCCCCAATTTGCTTTAAGAAAATACAGAAGGGAACAACTGAGAAACCTTTATCTTCCCCCCATCTTGAACTCCTACTCAAGTCTTCTTAAACTGGCCCCATCTGGGAATACATAGTAGTGAGAACAATGGAAACAACACTTTGAACTTGAGAGTTGTAGGTCCTAACTTAAATCCCAGCTCCTTAATATACCATCTGTGTGACCTTGGGCAAGTCACTTAATTGGTTTTCTCAATTGTAAATGAAGGATAGAACTACATGACCTTTGAGGTCCCCTCCACTGCTCTAGATCCAAGATCCTAAGTCAAGGAGAGGGTAATGATCTACATCAATGGAAGGGGTAGCCACATTGAGGCAATCACTAAGCATTAAGTTTCTCTTATAAATCTTCCCTAAATCTGTGCCATAAAAATGCTGTTTCTACTGGTGATTTTGAATCTTGCTACATTCCAAACCCCGAGAAAGCAGATTGTCAAAATTCTTCAGTTCTTCAATGGTTGATGCCACCGAGTTTGGTACTTATATGACTACTCAACCTAAAATGTCCTGAAACAAGCAAATTATCTCTTTCTTTAAACCCGACTCTCCTTATGACTTTACTATTCCTGCCTATAACTTGATTATTCACTCTCTCTCTTTCTTACATTCAAATCTTTTGACTCTTACCTGTCCATTACCTTTCATAGTCAATAAGTTATCAGGTCCTGTCCATTTCTCCTTTTGGACCCATTTGGTTGGTATCTTTTCTCTTTCACAGTCACCATCCCACCACAATCTCTCATTGTTAATTTACTGGCTTATGCTAGACTTTTTGAAGGTTCTTCTGCCCACATTTTCTCCCTCTCTCCAGTCCATCTTTTAAACCATTCTCTTAATTTTTCTCATTCCTATTCATGGTTATAGTGTAGGTTATTGTTCTGCTGTAATATCTTCATTGATTCTTTATTGCCTGCTGAGTAAATTCAAAGTTCTTGGCTTTCAAGACCCTCCAAAATCAGGTGCCACTTAGTCTATTCTGGGGTGGCCCAGGTGGTCAATCCTGCAAAATGTAACAATTTATTTTTAGAAGCCCTGGCTCTCCCTTTTCTCCCTCCAATTGATTGTTGCCATTAAGTCATTTTTCAATCATATTTGATTCTCTGTGACCCCATTTGGAGTTTTGTTGGCAGAGGTATTGGAGTGGTTTGTCATTTCCTTCTCATTTTACAGATGAGGAAACTGAGACAAACAGGGTTAAATGATTTGCCCAAGGTCACACAACTGATAATGTCAGAGGTAGATTTGAACTCAGAAAGTTAAGTCTTCATAACTTCAGACCCAGCACATTATCGACTGTGCCACCTAGCTGCCCTCTCACTCCAATGTAAGATACCCAATGCCCTTTTAACTCCTCTCCCTTTCCTCCTTTTCCCATGAAATTTTATTTAGTCTCAGGAAGAAAAAAACCTATCACAAGTCATTTATACCTTGCTGTGAAATGAAATAAATTCCTTACCTTCTCTGGCGGTTGCTATTGTTTAGTTTTCATGTCTAATTGTGAAAGCAAAGGTTTTGGTGTTCTTAGAAGAGACCGAGGCACTGTTTTTTTGGGCAGGGCAGCCTCCTTCATATCTGCTCCAAGGAACCATTCAGAGAGTCACCTAATTCACTTTGGGGACCACCATTGATCCAGAGTATCAACATCTAGTACCCCTCAACAAGACCACCTCAAATATCATATGATAACTAAGAACAGAGTTTTACTTATGTTTAGTTACAGACACTAATTCCTGATTTTGTGGGAAGAGCATCACTAGACTAGGAGCCAAGAGGGAGAAGGTCTTTATACTTGTTCCGTCATTGATGAGTTGTGTGACTGAGCAACTAATACAACCGCATCCTTTACACTAGTTTTTTGCCACTTTCATTTAAAGCTTAATTCAGCAGAAATTTTACAAAGGTCTTATGGGGGTGGGAGGGGCATTCATTCTTTTGCCCTTCTGGTCTTTTGAGTGGAACTCCTGCTCTCACAAAGAATAATCCAATTGGTACAGTCCCAGATGTATGCTCCTTGCAAATTTATTTTAGCATACTGGACCTCAGTTTCCTCATCTGTAAAAAAGAGGGCTTGTACTAGGTGACCTAAGACAAGCCCATCCAGCTCCAATTTCATTCTTCTTTGGAGCTTGTCTCTGCACATTAATATTGCTACCAACTCCTCCTCCCCCCAAAAAAGTGGGGTAGGTACATCCCATGACTGGAATTGATCATAGACCCTGAAACACCCATTTGTCTATTGACAAAATAACAATCTGGACCTGATGAAAAATCAACAAGGGTGACTTTACAGACTTTTCTAGTAGTGCCTCACTTAAGGAGAATAATATCTGAGAGTAGTTGTGTGAGTATAGCAAAGCCTCATTGCTTCCATACCTTGTGACCCTGCTGGGCAGGGAGAATTAGCCCCATCATCTAGAATATATTTATTTTCATTCAAGCACTTCTTACTTATCATGAATGAACTAATGCAAAATTCAGGTCTATGATTTCACATAGAAAAATTCACGTGATGTTGCTTCTCAAGATATTTTATCCAAAACTAATAGAAAACTGCCAGATAAAGAGAGTGCTAAATTCCTAGGCCTAAAAGTGGAAGTGAACTCTGGGACCTTCTGGTCCAACACTCTCATTTCACTATCGTGAAATGAAAACTTAGGCCCAGAGATATGAAAGTGACTTGTCTAAAGTCATAGAGGTGGTAAATGATAAAGGAAATATTTGAACCAAGGAGGGCCTCTGACTTCTCATTATCATGTGCCAAAATACCCACATAGTGTGATTTTGTAAAGGCTTTTCACAAATCTATTGCCTGAGCAACACAAATGTAAGAGTTATTTGTGACACAAATAGTAACAAATTTTCTCCATTAGCCTTTTCTGTTGAGTGAGAATTCAGATTTTTTTCCTGATCAATATATGGATATACAACATCTTAATAAGATGTTGCATAGGTTTCTAAGAAATAGAAAAAGAAAAAAAAAACTAGTTCTAGTTTGAGAAAACTCAAGAAAATTTACTTTACAAATGATGCTGATGTAGAAAATGAAGCCTATTTCACCTCCAGTATATGCAAAATGTGGAAGGATCATGCTCTCACACATAGGTATCCCTTAGAAACTTGGCATCTGCACTCGATTAAGTGAACCACTGAAATTTTTATGTCTGGCTATTTTAAAATAATAATCCTTTGTATTAGAAAATAGGAAACTCCCTCCTCTGCTCCCTCTCCCCAAAAGGAGAATTTTTTTTTGCTTCTGTGACCATGTCCAGGTTTTTCAACTTTTGTTCCCTGAAAATAGTAGTAATTCTGGGAACAAAAAAACAACAATAAAATTGCAATTATTCATCATGCTTGTAGATAATCTGATTTTTCTCCCATGTATACTTTGCAAGGCAGAATGATGAGAGACTTGTTTCATAATCTTTATTTATCTTTAAATGAAGAAGAGACAAAAGGAAACTTTTCTTTGTATAGTACTTCAAGTCTATTAAGATTGTTCTTATCATTCTCACCACTCAAAGCTTTTCTTTCCCTACTCTTTGTCTTGATTCTGAACAAAGTAATTTAAGTAGGTAAGCACTAATATAATGTTATATGTAACACAGATAATGTTCTGGAGAATGTAACCCCAGAATTTTATCGAAACAAAAACGATCTTTTCTTTCCCCAACATTTTGGAAATAAAAATATCCTTCCACTTTCGAGGGGTACCCTATTCTAATGTGATGTTTAAAATGCACTGTGTAGTAAGACTTCAAATGTAGTTTAGTGCTGATGCTAAACTTTAATAATTAGGGCATCTTTCCATGGTTTTTCTCCCCTAAAGCCTGACAATAATGGCTCAGTAATTACTGAACTAATGTTATCAATTCCAACAGATATCACATTTATTAAACAGAAAATACTATGTTGCTGTTCATCAGTTAGAAATGTGTATAATTGAAATATGAAAATGAAGTCTCTGAGAATATGTGATTCATCATGAATTCTGCAAGCCCTACACTAACTCTCCTTTTCCTAATTAAACTGTCAAATTGAAATCTTATAATTAATACAACCGCATCCTTTACACTAGCTTTTTGCCACTTGCATGTAAAGCTCAATTCAGCAGAAACTTTACAAGGGCCTTCTGTGGGAGGTATTCATTCTTTTGCTCTTCTGATCTATTGAGCAGAAATGCTGCTCTTCCAAAGAATTACACCATTGGTATAGTGCCAGATTTTTGCTCTCTGTGAGTTCAGGGAAAGTCTGGGCCAGTTTGCTCATTTAGGGAGGTAGCAGGCCCTATAAATTATTCTTTGGATAAGAATTAGTGAACATTGGCACACAGTACTATGGACACTCCATCTATCTATTCACTGATTCGTCCATGTGGCCATCAATCCATCTATTCATTCATGCACGCACTAATCCATTTGACAAACACATGTGATTTGGCCAGGGTCACACCGTGCTATTGGGATGCAAAGTTAAAAGCAAACTAACTCTTCCTTCAAGGAGCTTACATTCTATTAGAGCTAACACTTATTTGTCAATGTCCTAATCCTTATGCCTTTGTTACCAGCCCTCCCTTTGCTTTCATTACCTCCTGACCCAGGTACAACTTCCCCTCTGACCCCATATTCTGTAAGCCTCCTCATCAACAATGGCCCCCATCAAGTCTTTCCTAGAATGAGGGTCTGAACATGTCACCTTTCTATTCAATAAACTCTACTTGCTCCCTGTCACTTGCAGGATAAAATACAAAATGCCCTGGCATCCAAAACTCTTCATTACCCAGCCCCCTCCTACCTTTCTAGTCTTTTTACATCTCACTCCCCAATGGGTACTCTTCAATCCAGTGACACTGGCCTCCTGGGTGTTCCACAAACAAGATGCTACCTTGGCTCTGGGCATTTTCTCTGGCTTCTTCCATGCTTAGAACACTCTACCTCTTCCGCTCTGACTACCGACCTTCCAAATTAAGTTACAACTAAAATTCTGCTTTCTACAGGAAGCCTTCTCTAACCCCACCAGATATAGCTTGCTTTGTATTCTTTGTTTCCATGTTATATCCTCCGCTAGATTGTAAGCCCCTCAAGGGCAGGGACTGTCTTTTGTCTCCTTTTGTATCCTTAGCACAGTGCCTCGTATGTAGCAGGCCCTTAAATAAATGTTTATTGAGTTGAAGTCATTTGTCTTCAATAAAACAGCAGCATTTTGTGGTAGCTAGAGAGCTAGCCAGGAAGACCTGGGTTTGGGTCACACTTCAGATGTATGCTGTCTGTGTGACCCTGGCCAGATCATTTAACCTCTGTTATCTAAGCCACCTCTCTAATTGTAGAGGAGATCCTAACTTGCACAGGTAGAAGGATTTTCCTCACCTCAGAATTCCCTTTGTTAATGAAACTAATCCCTATCCCTCATTGGCATTTGTGTAGGGAACTCCATGTTTCTTCTCCCATATATCAGCAACTGTTCTTCAATGAGAAGTTAAGTGCCTGACCATACAGAGCCAGCAAGTGTCAAGAGTTGAACTCAACTCAAGTCTTTTTGACTCAGTGGCCCTCGATTGTGGCTCTCTCTATGCCACAACTGGTATTCTGTTCTTTGTGTCTTGATTAGGGGAAGATTACATAAATGTAGGCAAGTATGAGTAAATAGAATAGTTACAAAGTCCAAATTCATCTGTCTTGGAAGAGCTTGAAAAAACCTTTTCCTCTTTTTGAGAACTAAGTTTCTATCTCTTTAAAATGTGGCATTGGAGTAAATGATCCTTAAGGATCTTACAGTACAGAAATGATCTTTTGAAAGTTAGAGTGGAATCTCTGTTTTCAAACATTTTCAGCTTCCTCCCCCAAAGTAAGTATCTGCTTGCTTTAAGAGTTGCTCATCCATTCCACCTCCAAGTTATCAAGCTTCTCGGATGAAAAATGTAAAGAGATAATTCTTGATACCTGGGTTTTAAGGGCAGTTTAAGTAGGAAGATATTCAATCAATCAATAAGGATTTATTAGGTACTGTTGTGTGCCAAGCAAAGTGCTAAACATTGAGAATAAAAAGAGTAGATGAGCTCCTACTTTCAAGGAGTTCATTATTCTTCTCATCTTTTGCATCTAGTTGGGGAAGGGTTGTTAGGTTGGGAAGTCTAGTCAGCAGCGACCCTGTGGTAACCTGGGGTTCTGTATGCTTAGAGTGGTGTTCTCCACCGGGGGGGGGGTCTTTCATGCCATCAAGGAATGGCTTTTAGTACTAGCCTTAGGTTAAAAAATTCCTGGGAATTGGTGCCAGTATTGCTAAAGTATTACCTCAGGTCTTGTTCCCCCCTCCCTCATGTTTCTAAAATACATGTTTACCCTGGCTCAGTTCAACACACCAAACACTTATTGAAAACTTGTATATCCAGTGCTATGGTAGGTAAGTGTAATACTCTGAGGGCTCTATTATCTCAACTCCTTGGTACCTCCCTCTAATCACACAGATCAATGCCGAACCATTCTTATCTATCCAGTGTAATTCTTTTCCATTCCTTCCCAATAATCTGCCAAGAGGAGGTCCTTCCAGTGTGCTGAGGACTCTTTTCTAGTTCTCTTGAAGTTGTGTGGATGTCAATGGAGCATCTGGGCTGTTCATTGGTTATTCTTTTCTTTGTTTCTGTTGACAAATCTGTTTCTTATCTTTGTTTCTGGTGACAAATTTCTCTGGTGACATACTTTACCATATTTCCTCCTTATTCAGAAAGTATTACAGTCTACTTGTGTCTATCATTCCTCTTTCCCTTAAAATTTTGTGTAATGATAAGCTAAAATTTATTTGATGCTTTTAAGGGTTGTGAGAGGCCCATATAATCTCATTTGATCATCACAACAACCCTGTGAGGTAAGTGCTATTATTATTCTCATTTTAGAGATGAGGAAACAGAGGCTGAGTGAAGACAAGTCTGGGTCAGCAGCTTTTGCTATTATTCAGTTGTTTCAGACTCTCTATGACTCCTTTTGGGGATATTCTTGGCAGACATGCTGGAGTACTTTGCCATTTCCTTCTCTAGCTCATTTTACAGATGAGGAAACTGAGGCAAACAGGATTAAGTGACTTGCCCAGGGTCACACAACTAGTAAGTATCTGAGGCCAGCTTTGAATTGTCAGTCTTCCTGACTCCAAGCCCAGTGATCTATCTACTTTGTCACTTCGTTGCCCTTGATCAGTAGCTACCAATATCCTTTAGGTTGCTTTAAAAAAAAAAATAATAAGGTCTAAGATGTTTAAAAGTACCTTTCTCAATGTTCTTAAAAATCTCTCACTTCCAGCCCAGACCTCCTCTGTGTATGATTCTTTTTATCTAGTTAGCTGTTCTCTCTAAGTCTCATTTTCGCTTTTTCACACAGTCCTCTCAGACTATGATATTAGAATCTAACTGTGGTGGCTCTAGGTTCTTGTGGTGAAAATAGTTTTTGTTATAAAAATCTTTACGTATTTTTTCACTTTTTATCTGTGTCATCTCCCCATACCCAGTTTTATTCTTAAACGCTCTCTGGACTTTGCTTAATTGAAGCTTTCAATGAGGTACAAAAATGAAATTGAAACATGCCTTATCCTCAAATAGATGAGACATATCTAGTTAGTTCCCAGCTTCTACAGAATTCTTTCTTACTCCTGTGTCCTTCCCTCATGGTTCTCTCCTGCTTAAAAAACAGAACTCTTCATATTTCAATTTCCATCTAGGTTTTGGTTGGCTAATCACTCTGGTTTTTACTCGCCCATTGACTCAGCACTTAACTCTGGTCAATTAGTAATATACATACACACATGTACGCATACACACATTAGTTATTACTAAGTATATGATGTTAGCTGAAGAAGCCATTGAGATTTGGGGCTCATTAAGAGAAGTCAAGCTTCCAGGAATAAGGGGATATAAAGAGCTTTTTTCACCATTAGAGCTGTACAAAACTGGATTGGGCAGGCTCTTCCTCCCTAGAGATCTTCAAGTAAAGGCTGGATGACCATTTATCAAATATATGGTTGATGTTTTAGGAGGCCCTTCCCACTTCTGAGCTTCTGCTAGAGCATTTTTCCATTATGCCATATGGAAAAAGTTTAATTTTTTCAAGCAGAGAGATACTAAGAAGATGCCTTCTTAGATATTTAAAGATGAATTAGGAATACTGGTTCTCTTTCAGTTTCTGTGTTTTTCTGAATGATAGTACAGAATACTAGTTTTTAGAAGTGGCATCCACAGATGGCAGCAGAGAACAGAGAAGATGAGTAGTGCCATTTATGAGGGGACTGATTGATGACGGCCAGGATATTTTCCCTCCTCCATTCTCTTTTTTTGGGGGTGCAGGAGATTTGTTGAGCAAGTGAGCTAAGTGGAAAGGGGGACATTCACTATAGCAGCCATACTATAATCTGAGTTTAGGCTAAACCACATCCTGGATAGGAGAAAATGAGAATAGTGATAAATATAGATAAATAGACTTTTTCACCATCAATTTTCTTTTGTTTACCTCCTCTTCTGCCCTCTCCAAACAATCCCAGAAGTAGCCTTCTTTCTTGTAAGGGTTAACATGCCCACTCGCAGCACTGAACACAATTCCTAGGCCATTTAGCACCATTTAGACTCTCCGAGTTGGAAGTTGCCTTTCTAGATCATTGAATAGTTTCCCTTCCTTTAAACAAGCAAAAAGCTAACATAGTAAGAATGAATGATTTTTCTACTTTTTTTTGGATATTTAACAGTCATCTTTGCTCTTCTATTTTCTGTATTTTATTACCTGAGTGAGCAAGAAATTCTTATATTCAACCAAAATTTCTTTTGATTTAAACTCAATTTCTCTTGTACAGTTTTCCACTGGCATAGATAACAACTTCTTGGCATTGTTGCGATAATACATCTTTCATATATTTGGAGGTTTTAATTGTCATTTCTTTTCTGTATGCTTAAGAAAAACAACCATCACCACAACAAGGTCAAACCCAAATGTTTAACCTTTCCTTATCAGTCTGTTCCTGAAGGAGTTGGCTCAGGCTCTCCTATTTAACTCCAACATTCATCTCTCTCCTTATTCTTTTTTACTGAACCCTTCTGTGAAACTTTTCATGTCTAAGACTTCACCTATCACTTAATTTAGTAATAAAAATAATAAAATAGAAACAAAAAAGAATTCATAAAACCTTTGCCTTAATTAGGCTCCAGTCCCTGACACGATCAACAGGGTTCACCTTGGAGGCCTTCCTCATTTACAATCTCTATATTTTGTATTGCCCACATATAGCATTTCCTCTTAGAACTTCGATATTTAGTTTATGTGTCTCTAACGGCCCTTGGTTCCTTCTGTTTGTTCTCAGGTTAAAAAGACATTAGCTGTAGAATAGGTTTTATTTGATAGGACCAAAATGCAGAGAGGACTTGTACCTAATCGCTCCACAATCAGGAAAATTCTTTTCCTCTTAAATATGGTATAAAATAATTTTACACTCTGGTAGAATCTGCCCTTTGAACCTAAATAGTCACCATGACCAGCAGTTCTATTGTATTCTGTTTTACTCTATTCTATTCTGTTCTGTTGTATTATCTTTCCTTCCTTCCTTCCTTCCTTCCTTCCTTCCTTCCTTCCTTCCTTCTTTCTTTCCTTCCTTCCTTCCTTCCATCCTTCCTTTCTTCTTTCCTTCCTTCCTTCTTCCCTTCCTTCCTTCCTTCCTTCCTTCCTTCCTTTGTTCCTTCATTCCTTCCTTCCTTCCTTCCTATAAAATGACTGATATGGAAACATTTTACATAAGTATCATGTATAACCTATATTGAATTTCTTACCATCTCAGGGATGGGGGAACAGGAGGAGGAGGAGGGGAGGGATAGAATCTGGAACTTAAAACTTAAAAAAAAAAACCCACAACCAAGTGTTAAAAGTAGTTTTAACATGTAATTGGGGAAGAAATAAAATATTAGAAAGAAAGAAATAAAGGAAGAAGGAAAGAAAGAAAGAGAAAGAAAGAAAGAAAAGAAGGAAAGAAGGAAGAAAAAAGAAAGAAAAAGAAAGAAAGAAAGAAAAGAAGGAAAGAAGAAAGGAAGGAAGGAAGGAAGAGAGGAAGGAAAGAAGGAAGGAAGGAAGGAAGGAAAAACGGAAGGAAAGAAGGAAAGAAGGAAGGAAAGAGGAAAAGAAAGAAGGAAGGAGGGAGGGAAGGAAGGAAGAAAGGAAGGAAGGAAGAATAGGGATAGATTGCTACTCAGCACAAGTGATTCCTGGGATTTGTGTTCAAGATGACTTCAGTTAGAATACTGCCTCAGAAACTTATTAGCTGGGTGACTGTGGGAAAGTTAATTAACGTCTCTGTGTTTTTGTTTCCTCTTTTGTCAAACTGGTTTGATACTAGCACCTGCCCATGGGGCTTTTATGAGAATGAAATGCGGTAATGTATATAAAGAAAATAAGCAACATATGTAGTAGCGACTGTGTGTCAGGTCACTTGCTAAGCGCTTTACAAATATCTTATCTGATCATCACCACAACCCTTTGAAGTAGATGTTCTTATTATCCCCATTTTGCAGTTGAGGACACTGAGGAAAATAGAGATTAAGAGAATAAACATCCTAAGAAATGTTAAAGAGCTATATAAGTGTGAGTTACCATGATTTGTTCACCCTCCGAGGCCTCACACACGACATGACCTAAGTGTCCTTCTTATGTTCTTAATGAGTCTGGGTTTCTCTCTTCTAACTTCAGTTCACTGAGACTTTGAATCCTTTCCTTTTCATCCTCATCAAGGTTTATTTATTTTCTTCTCATGGTTCTGCTTGCCCCTGTGGAAACCATGGGAAAGTACAGATCTCTCTTCAGGACTCTGCGTCTGCGTTTCTCTGAACTTAAGCTTGCCTCCTTTTAAAGGCCACATACAAGGGTCAATTTAAATAAAATTTATATAACACTTTAAAGTTTGCAAAGTATTTTGCATATTATCTCATTTGATCCTTACAACAACTCTGTGAAGTAATAGATATTAATATATTAGTTTTACAGATGAGGAAACTGAGGCTGAGAAAGGTTAAGTTTTTCCCCAGAGTTGCACAGTGAATAAACACCTGAGGTACGATTCAAACTCGTAGACTGACTCCATGTCCCACATTTTATTCACTATATCATCCAGCTGGCTCTAATATATGAATACTCTTATCTATGAGGCATCAGCTTGGTGGTCCTCACTGCTTCTGTGATTTTGAAACAGGACTTGAGTCGGAAAAAAGACAACGGGCAATGAGCACCAGGACAAGGACATTTCATACCTTCTCTGGGTAACAGTCCTCTGGACTGGTGTCTGGGCATCCTCAATAGATTTATTAAACAAAAGTTCTACTCAAATAACACATTGTGGCATGGAAATAACTCTAGTCTTTTGAAGATGAAGTGCAAACACTGACAAGTTCTATCATGCTACAAAGGCATTGAGTGATAAAATGTGTTTGCTGTCTGAGGACCTGATTAGCGAAATATGGAGGAAATTATCGCTAGAAGATTGGCCACTTGGTAAATAATAAATTATAACAATGAATAATATTACATAAAAATTTATTTGAAATAATAATGTATAACATATCATAAATTATTTGGCCTTGGCAAGCCTTGAAGAGAGGCTATGGGGTATAGTCAACACAGGGACTATATTGGAGTCAGAAAACCTGGGTTTGAGGTCTTCCTCTAAAATACATTGGAAACATAACTCTGGCCAGGTCACTTAACCTCTTCATACCCCAGACAACACTTTACTTGTACAAATTTGAGAATATTTGTAGATCTGCACAGGTAGAAGAAGTTTTCTCACTGGGAGTTTTCTATACTAGTGAGGTTATGGGTACAGACTCTCCCCTACCTATCTCCCTCCATCTCCCCACCAAAAAAAGCCTGAAATTAAAATACATCCTGCATATCAGATATTTACATTACGATTCATAACAGTAGCAAAATTACAGTTATGAGCAGCAACGAAAATAATTTTATGGTTGGGGGTCACCACAACATGAGGAACTGTATTAAAGGGTCATGGCATTAGGAAAGTTGAGAACCATTGCTCTAAGGCAATGGCTATGGTGTAGTAGAAAAGGAGTCAGGAAGTATTCACAATCACACAGGTTTTAGGCTATCTACAAACATTAATATGATTATTTTTACACTACATATGATTTCTTTTTCCAATAACCAATGATTTGATATATATTGGATAAAGTAAACCATGCTTTGGCATTCTCACTATAAATTCCTTAATTCAACAACCTTTTATTAATGGCCTATTATGTTCGAGCAACTACATGGAGCAGTAAATAGAACACTGGGTCTGGAGTCAACAAGACCTGAGTTCAAATTTGGCCCCAGTCACTTACTAACTGTGTGACCCTGGCCAAGTCACTTAATCCTGTTTGCCTCAGTTTCCTCATCTGCAAAATGAGCTGGAGAAGGAAATGGCAAACCACTCCAGTATCTTTGCCAAGAAAGAGTTGGACATGACTGAAACAATTGAATAGCAACATATTCCAGGCACTGGTATATATTGAGAATACAAAGACAATAGTAAAGAAATTTATATTCTGGAATTTGTAGTTCAATGGAAGGAAGGGTAGGTTACAAATTGCCATTGGAGAGGCAAATACAGAATTTGGAACAACTCGTCATCCTATGGGACATTCGGTCTTTTGAGATCCCTTCCAGGTCTAGGGCTTGGATCAATCCTATGATTTTTTTTGAGGGGGGCAGGGCAATTGGGGTTAAGTGACTTGCTCAAGGTCACACAGCTAGTAAGTGTTAAGTGTCTGAGGCTGGATTTGAACTCATGTCCTCCTCACTCCAGGGCCAGTGCTCTATTCACAGCACCATCTAGCTGCCCCCTATCCTATGATCTTCTTGCCTTGAGAAACTCATGATGAATATAAGCAAAAAGAACATCATGCCAATACTTGTAATTTTGTACCAATATCTGTCTACCAAAAGGCAAAGAAGTTCTGGGACGAGTTTGACAAATTCCTCTCAAATAAGCATAAATATGTCAGAATGCTCAAGGACTAATACATTATGTTGGAAAAAAATATGTTGGAAAATATGGTTCAGGGATTCAAAACAAAAGAAGTCAAAAGTATGTAGATGATTCAGAAACTTCCAGACTATAGATCATTAATGATTTATTCAAAAAGAAAATCAAAAGTCACTGGATACGGTGTACTCTGAATAATAGCACAAAGAATAAAGCCGATTGCATCTAAATAGTCAAGAAAAATTTGTTGTGGAGTCGGACAGACCAACTTTCCGAGTGCTGTTGGATCACTGATTTGTTAGAGCAAAGATCAAAATCAACATGAAATTAGAAGAAAGTATAAAAATGAAAAGATGATATGATTTCCAATGAAAACACCTCTAGCTTGACCATTTAAATAAGATATTGATTCTCAAAAATGGAACTAGAATAAGGAAAACATATTGATTTGAAAGTTTAACCGATGCAAACAACTGCCATAATTAAGAAAACAAAAGAGTCCAAAGCTCACTACGGTCTACAAACACTTTATCTCCAAGTACAAAGACATAGCACCTAATGCCAATTTAAGACTATAAGCTCTTTTGAAAAAAAATCTT
Organism: Pseudochirops corinnae; assembly: GCA_028646515.1. Classification (NCBI taxonomy): domain Eukaryota; kingdom Metazoa; phylum Chordata; class Mammalia; order Diprotodontia; family Pseudocheiridae; genus Pseudochirops; species Pseudochirops corinnae. Next base: position 17,222,562 of record CM053587.1, on the reverse strand, counting down.
GGTAGCACTTCACAAAACAATAACAGTTATGGAGGGAAAAATGAGTTTGTAGAAAGCTTAACATGATACCCAATGGAGTCAGATTAGCCAAAGGAAAACCACAGGTAAAACTGGAAGGGCAACAATTAAAGAAAAATTAAACGCATCTGTAGGCATTTTTGTAAATGATGATTTACTTGAGAGAAGATCGTGGAGGCACCCCTTTTGGACTCCTGACACCACAAATAAGTGCTAATTAAGCCTTTCCTATGTACTAAGTGCTGAAAATTCAAATACAAACAGAAAGACAGATGATCCCTGCTCTCAAGGAGCTTACATTTTTATGGGAGAAGACAACACATGAAAAGGAGAAATATCTGGAAAGAGAGAAGAAGATAGAAAAGATGAAGGCTTAGGACATGGTAGAGAAAGTCTTTTGAGTCAGGAGTGCAGCATATATCTTAGCTCTCAATATGCTAAAAATAAGGAGCAAAGAAAAGAAAAACAGAGCAGCTAGACCATTAAGCATAAATTGATCAAACCAGTAGGTTGATTTTGTAGGATTAGGATCTTTCCTTCTTTCAAGGAGATCTTTAAAATTGAATGACTGGAAAAGATCCCCAACTCTATTCCTATCAGAAGAAGTCTAAGGAGAGAACATCTACAAACCCATATGCCTACTTTTTCAAAACTTGAGGAAAATGAGCTATACACGTAAAGTTACTCTTGATGCAAATAAGAGAAAGAAACAAGTAGTCTTTGGAAAATAATATTCCCCAGCAGACCACATGTTCTTAATTACACAGTTTGATTATAAGTCAGAGAATACTAGATCCTGTCATGTTTATTAATTGTTGATTTTAAATTTTGATTTAGCCTTGAAGATTCTTCTCTAGCAAGATACAGTTAGATGGTGTGGGCAATGGAGCCCTTGACCTAGAATGAGGAAGATGTGAATTCAAATCTACCCCCAGACACTTACTAGCAGTGTGATTCAAGGTAAGTCACTAAAGGACTGCGCATGTCACTTTCCTCAATTGTAAAAATAAGAATAACAATAGCGCCTACTTCCCAGAGTTATTGTGAAGATCAAATGAGATAATATTTATAAAGTGCTTAGAGCAGAGCCTGACACAGAATATGCACCTAATAAATTCTTCCTTCTTTCCTTCCTTCTTTCTTTCCTTCCTTCCTTCCTTCCTTCCTTCCTTCCTT
>CM053587.1:17063785-17220868 GCA_028646515.1 Pseudochirops corinnae | reverse complement strand
GAATATAAGGTCCTTGAGGGCAGAGACTCTTTGTTTCAGTATTTGTCGTCCCAATGTTTGTAACAGTGCTCAGCAGATGGTAAGCATTAAATACTTGATTTTTCATTCATTAAGGAGATTTTATGATTAAAAGAAGGTGTGTGCCAGTGATACTGTGAGAGCGAGGTACAACATCTAGGTATTCCAAGTATTGTCGCACAGGATGTTAAAACAAAAACATAAAACAACCTAGACAAAAACTTTAGCTCTTTGGGTGAGCCTTCTATGGAGAATTTGTAAAAGGACATATTCAAGAATTGTACAAGATGCAATGGTGTCGATGAATTGAAACTTATACCAGTATAGAACATATCCACATTGATCAACTTGTGGACCCACTGACACATTGCCAAAGAATAAATAAGAAAGATGTCATGATCCACACACAAAAGAGTCAGGCTTCTTTCTTTTTACACACCTGTCCCACTATTCTCACAGATTCAGTGTGTTTTTGCCTCATTCTTGTAACTCAGGGCATCTTTAATGTAACCTCCTGGGGGTGACACCCTGGTTGGTGGTATTATTGGGATAGTCTTCTATTTGCATTTACAGTTCTTAGCTCCCCTGCTGTACCCTTTTCATATGAGACCAAGATGTGACACAGAAATTCAAATTGAAAACATTTAAATGAAGAGTAATGAGATAATAATTGCAATTTGAGTTGTGTTCCTGTTGTCTCCCCAACTCAGGAAGAGAAAGACACAAGACATAAGCTCATTCATAGAAAGGTAAAACCCACGAATGTGGCAGCCCTTCTCTTAGTAACTTCCCTTCTTGTCATAATAGTAGCCCTGGGATCAATGGCTCCTAGTCAAGGTGACTATGGAATAATATAGAGATGGCTAATGACTTCTCTCAGTACAGATGTTGTAGGAATTTAGGTTATGTTGACTTTGGTTGAAACTGTATTTTGGGTTGTGTGAACTTCTCTTAGCTGCTGTAATCTCTTCTGATGCTTGTCTCATTCTCCCTGGCATAACTCCCATTACCCCCCCACCCCCCATCTATAACCTTTTGAATGGAATGCATTATAATCACACTTACCCCCTTTGAGTAAATCTTGGGTGATGCCACCATGCTGCACAAGCTCCTATAATCCAGGTGTACTGTCCTATATGCTGCTCCTTGAACAAGACACTCCATCTTTAAGTTGGTGCCATTTCCCTGACTGTCCCACAGGCTTGGAATCTTTTTCCTCTTTGTCTCTAGCTCCTGGATTTCCTAGATTCCTTCAAGACTCAACTCAAATTTTGCCTTTTGCAAGAGGCCTTTCAGGGTCCCCTCATTACTGGTGCGTTCCCTCTGAGATTATTTTTATGCTCATGTAGTATATATCTTAAGTGTGCATAGTTATTTGCATGTTGTCTTCTTTATTAGAATGAGTTCCTTGAGGGCAGAGTCATGTTTTTGCCTTTCTTTGTATCCCTAGAAATTTAGCACTGTGCCTGGTATGTGGCAAGCCTTAATAAATGTGCTGGTTTCTTTTTAACTTGATGAGTCTGACCGTTCTCTGAAAAGAATGTTCTTTAATAAGCAATGTTTCTTTAGCCCTAAGTATTGGAAGAATATGGAATCCATAAACAAACATCTCCCTATATTTATAATGAAAAGATAAAGATTTTTTTTTAGTTCTTGGCATTGCCGAATTAAGTCGTCATATGCAGGGCTTCTTAAACTTTTTCCACTTGTGATCCCTTCCGTACTTTTAAACTGTGAATTGAGACCCCATCCGGGGTCTTGAGCCACAGTTTAAGAAGTGCTGTAGAGCATACTTAAGAAAAATAATTTAAAACACGTGGACAAATAAAATGCATACAAGATCAGAATTTGCCAGGTAGTAGACTTGATTTTGAATAAAAGCAAAATTCACTCTAGGTGGGGTGGAGGTCTTGGCCAATCACATCTGGAAATCTTCCTCATCACCATGTTTTTCTCCTTTTTGCCCCTTCTATCACCTTCCTTCTGCTTTCTCTTCTCCTTCCCTTTATTTATAAACCAAAACATGATCCTAATCTTGATTGATAAACATTAATCATGTTACTCAAGGATAAGGAAAGTTAAAAGTTTTGAAGTGGAATCAGAATTAATAAGAGCTACTGACACCAGAAGCCTTTAGAAGTCCCCAGAAGACTTCAGAATTTCTAGAAAATTCTGTGAACTACTGCCATCAACACTGGGGATTCTCAAAAGTGTTAGTGGCAAGTAGGGCAATTAATATCAGAGCCCTTAAAAGTGCCCAGATATCCCAAGAATCCCATCTATTCTAATTAAACGAGCATTTCCTGATATACCCAGAATGAACTGTTCTAGGTTTTGTTCTTTGAAAACACCCTGCACATTCCTTCCTCCATGTCATTGTTCATATCGTTCCAATCATCTAAAATGCCTTTCTTTTTTCTCAGTTAATCGAAAAACATTTATTGAATTTTTAATATCTTTTAAAATATTTTTACTTATTTCACTAAACATTTCTAGTTACATGTAAAAAAAAAATTGTAAAGTTCATTTAAAACATTTTGAGTTCCAAACTCTTCCTTCCTCCAGCCCCCTTCCCCTTCTTTGAGAAGGTAAGCAATTTGATATAAGTTATACATGCAAAATCATGCAAAACATATTTCCATATTAGTCATATTGCAAAAGCAAACAGACAAAAGTAAAAGAAGAAAAATAAAGTAGGTAAAAAAGCATATTTCAATCTACATTCAAAGTGCATCAGTTTCTCTGATAGGTGGATAGGAGGATAGCATTTTTCATCACAGGTTCTTTGGAATTATCTTGTATCATTGTCTTGAGCAGAGTAGCTATCGTTCACAGTAGCTGATTATTGTTACGATACTTCTGTTACAATGTACGATGTTTTCCATGTTCTCCTCATTTCACTTTGAATTAGTTCATATAAGTCTTTCCAAGCTTTTCTGAAACCATTCTACTCATCATTCTTACAACATAACAGTATTCCATCACAATCATACACCACAACTTGTTCAGTCATTTCCCAACTGATCGTCATCTCTTCAATTTCCAATTCTTTGTCACCACAAAAAGAGCTGCTATAAATATTTTTGAACAGATAGGTCTTTTTCCTTTTGTCTATTTGGGATAACAACCTAACAGTGGTGTAGTTAAAGAAAAGGATATGGACAGTTTTATAGTTTCAATAAATATTTATGAAGTGCTTCCCCTCATGTATGTCCTACCCATCCTAAAAGGAGGACTTTTTCTCTGAAGCTTCACATCCCACAGTCTTCTCCCCTTTCTTTAGCCTACTACTGTAGCACTTTTCTGTAGTTTGAGGCAGTCAGATCATAGTGAATAAAGCACTGAATTGAATCTGAATTGAAGAAGACCTGAATTCATATCCTTTGTCAGACACTTACTAGCTGTGTGACAGTGGGCAAGTCACATAACCTCTATCTGACCCAGTTTCTTCATCTGTAAAATGGATATAACAGCTATCTCCCAGGATTATTGTGAAGATCAAATGAAATAATATTTATGAAGGTTTAGGACAGTGCCTGGCACCTGCTAGGTTCTTTAATAAATGTTTATTGGATTAGATTTGATTAAATATTGTTTAATAAGTTTTTTTTGGCAGGTGGGGGTGGGAGTTCAGGGGGTGGGAGGACAGCCCTATGTCCCTAAGCACCACTTACAGCATCGCTTCTATGGGAAAATGCATTCTGAGTTCCAAACTATTGACTTCAGAAGTGAACTTTGGCAACACAACTCATTCAGTCTTTGTATTCTGCTTGTATTGTTCAAACTAGAAGAGACAAGTGCTGAGGGAACTCAGAATAAAGGAGTGATTGGAACTGAGTGGGGTTAATCAGGAGCGTGTAAAGTCAATAAGTTGTGTTCACACTACAAAATGGCTAATTTGTCTTTTTCTTCCCCTTAAGTCTGATCATCCACTGCTTGGTATTTACTGAGACTTAAGTATTTTTTAAAAATCCATTGAACAAGTCAATTGGGTGTACAATTATGACCTGAGATGGAGCCCTGAAGTTATATTGTTACTGGTAAAAATAACACGTCAGAAAACGATCCACCTCGTTTTTTGCCAGAGTAAGGCACAAGAGCCAGCGAGTGATTGAGAGCCAGAGACTGAAAACATACGAGAACGTCAGAAACTAGAGTGAATGTGAAATACTGTATTTCAAAAATGACTTTGTATAACAGAAATTGAGGAGTGCCCATTCACACCCTGTGATTAGAGTGTGGAGTAAGGCATGTATTATATCACATTATTTTTTTATGAAAAATGACTATTCACCTGCTTTAGTCATTGACTCTCACAATCTTGACTACTGAGAAAGACTTCCTTAAAAGTAAGTTCCTAAGTGCCAAGAATTTGTTATTTCACTTTCCTGCTCTTTGCCTAAAGTATGCAGAGACCCTTCCTCCTACGTTCCCATGTTTATGTCTCTGGAATAAAAGAATGGGAATGATTTTCCTCAATTATATCTATTGATGGAAATAATCTCAACCCCTTAGATAGCAGAAACATCACTCTTAGAAGAAAGCTTCATTCCATGGAAACTGAATAACCAAAATCCACAAGGCTTTCACTGCCCTGGACCAAATATAAGGATCTTTTTTTTTTTGCTTTGTTTTTTGCTGACTGGACCCTACTGTCCACATTGCTACAATTATACTGGATTAAGTGAAAGTGTAATCTTGTAATAGGTTTTCTTGGCTGCAGAGGAAAATACAACTTACAGAAAACAGTGATTTCCCAAAGGACTAACAAAGCGTAGGAAATATTTGAGTGGAAGCAGAGAGAGCAAGTACTTGATTCCACAAGTCCCTCTGATAGTTCTAACTTGCCAATAAATGAGATCTCTTTGATTTATATTTTTTATCAGGCTGATGATAAGTATTTTGAAGTTTCAGGAGGTTTGTTTGTTCGTTTTTCAGTGAACTGTGATTGACCACTTTCTTTTTCCTGTTTCTTGAAAAATAAAAACCCCCTTCATACCCCTTACATTGTTTTCTTCTTGCAGTTAGGTCATGGTTATATATATTGAATACTTTTCAGAATACAATGTTACTTACCAAAACTTAAAAAGAAATAATACTAAATATAGTTTATGTTCCATTTTGGTGACTATTATGTTAGCAAGCCAACTGTGCACATACAGTTCCTCTTTCGCCTCCAGAGCTATGTCCACAGCAAGGGTGTGTAGTTCTCTTTCTCTCTTGCAAGCAGTAAAAAGTGAATATACAGGGAATGTATGGCCCACTTGGCCAAGGCCAATGCCTAATTGAATATTGCCTGTTTACATGTTGTGGAACATGGAGAAAACCCTCCATAGCGTTGTCTCCTAGAAGTAATTTGGGTGATGATCTTTCATATTTCCCTAGATCTCAGGGGGTAAGGGTGAAATTGAGGCTGGCTTATGGAGAAAAAAGGTTTTGAGCAGGTGGATTCACAAACCAATGGAGTGATTTTGTTACTACTTCGTTAAATTTAAGATATATGTGTGTGTGTGTATATATATACATATATATGTGCATATATATGTGTGTATTCCTTAAAATAGAGTGTGATAAAAGTTCGGAGTTTTGTATACAATCCAATTTTTATGGTAAAATATTCGTTGATAATCAAGTTCACAATGAAAATTTTTAAAATTTAGAATGAAGATTCCTATTCATTCAAATAACATTTATTTAAATCCTTTCTTCAGCCATTTAATATCCAATATTAAGTTATTTTTCTTCCCCAAAGTCAAGAAAGGAGAACCCCCACAAGGAAATGTAGGGATGTGAGTACGTAATGAATGGCCCGAGGTCTCCAGGGAGATGGGCTGGTTACATACACAGTTGCGTAGGATCAAACATGGTGCCACAGGAGGGCAGTCTACAGAACCAACCTCCCTTCAATGGGGGAGGGGGATATTCCCTCAAGGTGAAACACTACTCTACTCTAGGCCATTTCACATTCAAATATTAAATATACATTTCAGGTTAGAGAGTTCTGATATTCCAGTGAAGTCAGTGCTTAGCAGGACTGTTAGGGATCTTCTGTGCTCACATTTGGAGACTTGGTCGTTCTTCCAGACGTGGGGTATATTTTATCACCATGTGCAATCACAGTGGGCTCGTTAAGGAGGGCCTAAGATGATAGATGGGAACCAAAAAATATGGCCTCTGATCTGACAAAGATTTCACTTTGCTCCATTTTGCCATGTCTCCTCCTCTACTTCCCCCAATACAGTAATTAATTGATCCTTCCAATATATTGATCTCCTTTCCATTGGGGATTGAGAGCTCATTCATTACGAATTGTGGGTATTTCTCTTAGGAATCTTCCGTCATCAGAATCCCTGTCTTCTAGCAAATTCTTGGGCAGTAATTATTCTTACACCTGTTTATAAATAAATACTTGATACGTATCAACATTTCTTCCCCCCCCAAAACTTGATTTAGTCATTTGTTGCTGTTAGTAAATTATATGGAAAAAGGTTTAGATTTATGCAGTGTCTGTAACTTTAATTCCTTGGCATATGATTAATGCAATTCTGATTTCACAGAATCACAGAAATTTTTAGAATTGGAAGGGACCTGAGATCATCTGGGCCACGCTTTTCCAATTTGTGGATAAAGGAACTAAGGCTCAAAAGGTTGTGACTTGCACAAGGTCACAACATGGTTGGGGACAGAGGCAGAATTAGAATTGCAAATTTATCTATATTTCTCAAGTTCTTGTTAGCATAATTCTAAAGGAATTTTAATGCTTTTTCATATGGAAATGTTTTCATCCCTACAAATGAAACTAACCTCTGAATATGTAAACCACGAAATTTTGAAAAAATTGCCTAGGGTTGTTGACTTTTTGATGAATTGGGTCCATTTTTTTTAATTAAGAAGAGAGTTTCTGTGCTAATATGATTACTTTCTCTTAGAATCTTACCCCTCCCCCATTCCAATCAAATACTTTTACTTTCTTCACAAATCCATCCTGTTTCAGAATTAGCAATTTCAGGATTAATCTCTTTAAAAAAATTTCCATTTTCTGTAAGTCAAAACACCATATGAGGTGTGCTGTTCCAGGGTGAAAAAAAAGGGAAAAGGAAAGATGGGAAGCAAAAAAGACAATAATTTACTCTTAGAGCTAATTTATTTATTTATTTTTTTAACATTTGTGGAAGTGAGAACACGTCTGGGGGGTTTGAAGCCTCATGCTCCAGGGATGATGTCTCAGTGCCATAAGACCCTGCTCCAAAACCTGCTCTCTCTGTAACAGCTCAGATGGAAGGACCAAGAGTGTCTGAGTCTTCTGGCATGACTGTGGGACAAAGAGCCCCCCTGGAGCTCACTCAGGCTGCTAAAGGCTCAGAACAATGAGAGTGGAAGTTAAAACAGAACAGTCAGTGTTCTTGGTCATCTTCTGTTGTTGCTAAGAATCACTTGCTATGATTCTGTGCTAGCACGTAAAAGAGTTAGGCTTGCCCAAGACTTTTTTTTTTTAATGGTTTTCATTTTGTTTTAGTATTGACATCTGATAAAGAAGTAGGGAATTACTGACATCAGTAGATGTCCTAAAAGGCAGTTAGGTGGTGCAATGGGTAGAGTGGTGGATGTAGAATCAGGAAAACCTGAGCTCGAATCCAGTCTCAGACACCGTGTGACCCTGGGCAAGTCACTTAACAGCTTTCTGCCTCAGTTTCCTCATCGGTAATATGGGATAATAATAGTACCTTGATTCCAGGGTAACCGTGAGGATCAAATGACACAGCATTAGTAAAGGGCTGTGCAAACCTTAAAGCATAACATAAATGCTCGTGATTTTAAAAGCATGTTTAGCTTTCTGGGGCAAGAAAAACTAACTTTGACTTAAATTCAGGTAACTTCATTTCAATACTCAAGGCCCTGTGATTTAACCCGCATAAGCACATCCTTGCTATGGATAGAAATTGTAACCTCTCCGTACTGCCATAGACTGGGCTCAGAGTTGTAGTCAAATACAGGTCATCTCCTGTGACACAAGGTAAGTTAGCTTGGGTGGTTCTTGGAACATAGGCCCATAGGCTGCTTCTGAGCTTCTACTGGCTTCTAGGGTTTATCAAGATTATCAGTAAGTTGGCCAGTTAGTGTATATTACATGTCTACTATATGCCAGAGAGGCAGCTAGAAGATTCAGTGGGTAAAGCACAGGTCCTTGAGTCAGGAGGACCTGAGTTCAAATCTAGTCTCAGCTACTTATTAGCTATATGATCTTGGACAAGTCACTTAACCCTGCTTGCCTCCGTTTCTTCATCTGTAAAATGAGCTGGAGAAGGAAATGGCAATTCTCTCTTTGTATCTTTGCCGAGAAAGTCCCAAATGGGGTCATGAAGAATCAGGAACGACTTAACAACAATGAAATTTATACTGCCAAGAGAGAATCTAGCATAGTAGAGATGGCCTCAGAGTCAGGATGACCTGAGTTCAAATTCTGCCTCTGACACATAGAGGCTGTGTGACCCTGGGCAAGTAATTTACCTTTTTAGGGAGCCACACAACTGTCTAAGATAAGAAGTTATTAATGGATATTGGTAGAGGAAGTTCTTCCTGGACACCCACCAGACTGCACATCTGGATAATGTGATAATGAGATAATATTTGTAAAGATTTTAGCATAGTACCTGGACACAGTAGGCATTATGTAAATGCTTTCCCTTGTCCCTTTCTGATCTCCATCATCATTTCCTGAAACTCCTCATTCTGTAAGATCACATTAATCCTGAAACTCATACTTTTTCAATACCTCTTACACCTGAGCCCTTTCCCTGTCTCAAATCCAAGAGCGTGGGGGGTGGACATTGGGGAGTCTCTCTCAGGTCCTTTGTTTAAGAAGGGATTCAAGGGGAGACCTCTCTTTGTTTCTCACCCAGTTTCACTCTTCTGGACTTCATCGTGGCCCCTGCTCAATGTCCTCTTTCCCCTGCCACCACCCTTCTCCACTCTCTGTGAGTCCTTTTCTCTCCCTAGATGATGAGGAGCTCCTTGAGAGCAGGCAAGAACTGACTTTTACTTCTCTTTGTATCCTCAGTATATTGTTGTTCAGTCACGTCTGGCTTTCTGTGACCCCATTTGGAGTTTTCTTGGCAAAGATACTGCAGTGATTTGTCATTTCCTTCTCCAGCTCATTTTACAGCTGAGGAAACTGAGGCAAACAGGAATAAATGACTCGCCCAGGGTCACACAGTTAGGAAATGTCTGAGGCTGAGTTTGAACTCAGATCCTCAAGACTCCAGGGCCAGTGCTCTATCCACTGAGCCATCTAGCGCGTAGTAGGTGCTTAATAAATACTTATTAATGATTAACCCCCACTCCCCCCACAAATAAATGAAACAGCAGGTGTGGTAAGATGTGAGAGACGGAATCCTCTTACTTCTTGTAGTACCAGCCTTAGAAACACTTGGACAGTAGGATCCCATATCCAGAGTGATCATTTAGTCCAACCTTCTTATTTTATAGATGAGAAAGTTACTTATCTGGTGTTCTATGCTCGCTGCGTTAGATAGATATCTTATCCAGATTTCCTCCTCTGCAAACACTTTATAATATCTCTCCATCTACTTAGGGTTTGTCAGTCATATATTCTCCATGACACCTTCACCTATCCCCTCAATTGAAACCTGCCTGCCATGTGTCTTATGTCTTTAGGATCAGGAATAAAGTTGAGCTTCAAAGGTGACAAAGCCAACTAGAGAAGAAAAGCAACCCTCTCCCCCTAATTTGTATCAATGTACTAAAGGGAGAGGGAAAGACCAGAGGACAGTTGACTTTTCTCCCAGATGTTAGGTGTATATTTTTACAGGGTCCTTCTGGAGACAATGTCTTTGTCTAACTTTTGCTACCCAACTCATCGTTTACTTAAATGTTTGGGAGTTTAAGATAGGAAGAGACCGCTGCTCTATCGCAAGCCAAACATGAGATGTTTTTGAATAGGAAAAGCTTCCTTCCTCAGATCATATCAAAATTAGCAATAACCTGTCCTGACTACTTATGATGCAGTAATCTCACATTTTTACATGAGGCTAATAAGGCAATCTGTTGTCCTATAATTTTTTCAGGCATAAATAGCTTCATGTTATCACACGTAAACAAAACAGGAAAAAAACATATTTAGCCATTGATCTGTTGGCGTGTTTTTAAAAAAAATGTTTTTATGGGAAAGTTTTACTCCATCTCTTTGATTAGGTTCAAAGGACTTCATTACTGGAAAACTAGTTTTGGTTTGTTAAATTGTCAAGCTGGTGTGTGTGCGTGTGTGTGTGTGTGTGTGTGTGTGTGTGTTTTACGCATTTTCCAAGTCTTCTTAAAAAACCTCTTCACATATTTTAGTATGTTTTCAGACTACAACATGACTTTTTATGGCTTTTCATCATGATATCTACCACTAAGATTCCCTTGGATAATAGAACAAATGTAGCATAGTAAATTGAATACTGCACTTAGAGGGCTTGGGTTCAAATTCTGCCTCTGACACTTACCATCCCCTTGACAATGGAGAAATCACTTAACTCCTCTGAGTAATCTCTTCATTTGTAAAATGGTGATGATAATGTCTGTAGGCTCTACCTTTTGGGATTGTTGTGAAGCCCCAGTGAACTAATATATGGAAAACATTTTGTTATTGTCTTTAGAGATGGTACTGGGCTTCATATGGCACTTCAAGTAAGTATTCCTTGACCCTCAGTTGCCCCTCCCATCAGGAGATTGGAATTTTGATCAACACGAGTGATAGGGAAGCCATAGATCTTGTGATAACTGGTCAGAGTGATAAATGTCCAGAACCAGCATGGGACACTGTGGAGGAAATGCCATAAATTTACTGCTGAATCAGCTTTAAGAAGGCAAGCTGGGGCCAGAGAATCACAGCTGTCATTTGGCTGTGGGAAAGAGTTCAGGGATCGCTTGCATTGGTCATTCCCATGAACTTGAAGTTCGCAGTGGGGCACTCTGGGAGGTGACAACACAGATTCTGCAGTGAATGAGATCCCTCACAAGACAGATTGTGAGTAGTTAATCAACAGGTTGCACTAAAAAGTTCCAAACTAATTTATTTCCTTTTTGAGAGCTTGATTTTATATTTTTCTTCTCAGAAACCAAACCAAACCAAAACAACCTAAAAGTAATCTTTACAGAAGGGATAGTGATTGACCTGTGATTTCATTACTCCTGGGAATCCCTGGATGAAAAAAAAATTCCCTTTTCAAATGCAGGTCAGTACCCTTTTTGCAATGTATAATTGTAGAAGGCTGTGTAGGACACTGAGAGATCAGTGGACTCGCCTGGACTCACACAACCAGTATGATCAGAAGTAGGACTCAAACCCATGTCATTCAGACTCCAGGAATGCTTCCATTTATCTACCACCCCACCTCTGCTCTAAAGCTTATAGATACTGGTTCAAAATATAAAGTATATCTAATTTTGCATTTATTAGAAGGCATAGAGATATATAGAATAATTACATTTTTGGGCTATCAAAGATAAATTACTTCTGTTTACAAATGTTGTTATTTCATTTATGGTATAAAATCATGTCTTTCCAAAATTATTTCACTTCAAGGAAAGAAAAAATAATCTTCCTGCCTAGAAGGAGTAAGGCCATTCAAATTTGGGAGACAGATCGGGAAAGAAGAGCTTAACTATTTACAAAGGTTTTGTGTCTGGGTTTGTGATAGATTTGGGTAGTTCTGTGATTGGCAGTGCCCTACAAGGCTCAGCCCCCTGCCCATTCCTGATGAATTTCATAATCATTCCTATCAGATGGATCATAATCACACCTCAAAACAAAACCAGCAGGGTTACTATTAACAGAGGTCGGGTCATCAGGTATAGGGGCTGAAGTGATCTTTCTAAAAGAATAAACAGTATTTTCTGATGACAGAGTTAATTATGTGATTCCAGAAGGTATTATGGTGATAATTGTGACAGAGAGATAAGCCCTTGGAGGTGATGGATTTTTGCCATTATCCCAACAGAGCAGGAGTAGGAGAAGTCGGTTCTCTGGGGGAGAAAGTCAGGAGTGCTGGGCTTGTCCCCAGGTATGCTGAGTAAGGTCTCTCAGAGCCTGAGACAGAAGTAAGGACGCCCTACCAAAGGAAGATGGGACTGACACTCTTCTACTTGTCTTCTGTAAGTTACTGAATTCCTATTTTCATCCTGGTATCCAGTTTTAATTAAATCCATCACATCTGCAGATACATACCTAAGCTAACTCATACTGTGTGAAATGTTTCAATATAGCATTTAAGCCTTTTAAACGTTAGGTCCTCCATAATAAGGACCCTTCCCCGCTCTTCAAACACCCCTATATTTTTTTAGTTATTGTTTTTTTCTTCCTCTGTGAACTTTCCCAACTATTTTTCTTTTTTCATGTTTCACTGTTTTCCTTTGATTTCTGAGTTTTTGTTTGTTTTTCAGACTCCTTTAAGAACATATTGTTGATTTGGGGAGAAAAAGAGAAACCCCCAATTCTCCAGGATAATAGTGGTTAGATTATTTTATTACCATATTAAGATTTTTCTGCAACCAAACTGATCTGAACAATATAGTAAGTGAAACAATTTATCTCCTCCTCAGGATCTGGGCTTTGATTTTCCTCAGAGGAAAAAAAAACTCCAATAACCCCAAAAATCCTAGACATAATCTTACTTAAGCTACTTCAGAATGCAAGCAGAAAGGTTCACTTTTAACTACTACCTAACATGTAAACCACTCAAAGCAGAAATTAGAATCCAGTTTCTTGCAAATAGTTTGAGAATATAAGAAAATGACAATGGAAAACAAACTTCTTGGTTGCTAAAGAAAACAAGTCAAGGAATCAGAAACAGCTGTGGCATTTAAGGAGGGGAAAAAAAATACTGCAGTATCGAGGGCTCATGCAAAGCTTTGAAAATCCCCACAAATTTGTCAGTGGGTTTTATTACATGTTAGCTAATTAATGATAACGAATCTTATACTTTACATTTTGAACACATTTCAAGATTAATTTTTTAGGCTACTTTGTGTGCATGTATATCTGAGGTAATTTTGGCATCCGAAATAATTCTTTGGAATTCTATGCTATAAAACTCAGCACAGGAGAAACTAATCTTTAAGTCAAAAACTGAGATACTTTTCAGGCTTACTCTTGCTCTTGGGGGTGAAAAATACTTACACAAACTTTTCCCTCTTCCTTGCATCAGTAACTTTTAATTTGGTTTCTCCCCCCACCCCTCAATGTCAAGGATTAGTAATTTCAGACAAGAAAACAATTATAATCTCTCAGTAGTTCAATATGGACAACTTCCGCATCTGTAATTCCTGGCCTGACAGAATGGGGGATGATATGAAAAGGATTTGAGATAAAGGATTGGGGAAAAGTGGGAGCTGTAGATCGATGGCCTCCGTTTTGTTTCCAGACCTCTCACTGAGAGGGTGGTGGGACAGGTGTAGGCATTGTGTGAGAAGAGGTTTGAACAGATGTCAAAGGGTGTGTGACAGAGGTGTACAACATCTTTAACCTCTGTTCTCTTCCACTGATTTCCACCATCAAATGCCTAAAACAGACCCTCTCTTACGGGCTATTGGAATATTCTCCTATCAGGTCCTTTATCTCTATTCTTTCCCCCTCCCCTGATTCCCCAAAACGTTCTTCCTGCCACTGAAACCTTTATTATCCTCATGCACAGCCAGGTCAGGCTCCTTGTGCTGGGTGGTGCAGTGGGCAGGGCACCCGTTCTCAAGTCAGGAAGATCTGAGTATGAATCCGGCTTTGGCTGTGTGACCCTGGCCAAGTCTCTTAACCTCTCCCTGCTTCAGGTTCTTCACTATAAAGTGAGGATAATAATAGTACATATCCTCCCCTGGCCCCCAGCTGTGAGTATCAAATGAGATCAAAGCAGTGTTTATCACAGTGTCTGGTACATGGGAAATGGTGTATAAATGTCAGCTACGATAATAATAATAACAATAATAACAATTATTGTTATTACTTAGTCGCTCAGACCCCTTCATTGCTTTCTATTTATTACCCAATAAGTAACACCCAGACTGCTGTGTCTGCACTTCACGGCCCTGCACAATACATCATCCCGGCTTTTCCGTTTTCTCGTGTTATTCTCCCCAGCGCACATTTTCTACGCGACTGAAATGAATGATTTGCTATCATACATACACGGCCCATTTGCCTACTTATCCATTTCTATGACTTTGCCTGCCCAGTTTTCTGATGCCTTTTCCTTTTTTCCCGACTCATATACTTCCTGTTACCAGGAAACTTCCTGGAGCCCGTTATTAAACGATGACCTTCCCCTCCTCAAACATCAAACTTTTCTATCAAACTTGCTTATTTCTGTCAAGGGTACCACCACCCTCCCAGTCCTAGGTGGTCATCTTCGCTTCCCCACTATCTCCCCCTGTCCCATTTATGCCCCCCATCCAAACTTTGGACGAGGTCTGTTAATTTTACCTTTGCAGCATCTCTCCAATATATCCCCTTCTCTCCTCTGATGCTGTTGCATCACCCTGGTGCGGGTCCTCATCTCCTCGCTTCTGGGCTATTGCTATAGCTTGTGGCTCTTCTGCCTGCCACAGGGCTCTCCCCACTCCAGTCCACCTTCCACTTGGAGGCCAAAGTGATTTTCCTGACCATGTTACCCTGCTACTCCATAAACTCCCCTGGTTTCCTGTCACCTCTAGCATGAAACATAAGGTCTTCCATTCGGTGTTCAGAGCCCTTCATAACCTAGCCTTGTCCTCTCCTTCCCCTCCTAGTTGCCTCATACATTCCCCCTTCCCTCTTACCTGACCTGTCCCCATGGACTGTTCAGTTCAGGCACACTGTTCTTTCTACCTTAGATCCAGGCATTTTCTCTGGCTGTCCCTCCATGCCTAGAATGCTCTGTCCTCATCTCCCCTCCTGACTTCCCTGGCTTCCTTCAAGTCCCAGTGAAAAATCTCAGCCACAGAAAGCCTTTCTCATCTAGTTTCTCTCTTTTTTTTTTTCCTTTGGAGGGGCAATTGGGGTTCAATGACTTGCCCAAGGTCACCCAGCTAGTAAGTGTTGTCTGCGACCGGATTGAACTCAGGTCCTCCTGACTCCAGGGCCAGGGATCCATTCACTGCACCACCTGGCTGCCTCTCACCCAGTATCTCTTAATTCTAGTTCCTTCTCTCTGTCCATTATTTCCTATTTATTCTGTATATAGCTTGCTTATACATAGCTTTCTGCATCTTGTCTCCTCCCTTAGAGTGTGAGTTTCTTGAGGGCAGGGACTGTCTTTTGACTTTGGATCCCCAGTGCCTGGCACGGTGCCTGGTATATAGTAGTTTAGATTATAAACACCACGAGATAATAACCTCATATGGAAATCATATCTAAACTTCATACAAGTTTATTGACTGAATTCTACCCAGTATTTAAGCCAGAGCCTGCTACGAGTAAGTGCTTGTTGCCTGCCTGACCTTTCAGCCACTTATTTATTTGTCCATGGATTTGGAGACAGAGGACCTGAGTTCAAATTCTGGCTCTGCTACTTATTTTACCTGTGTAACTTTGGACAATTCGCATCACCTTTATGGACCTTAGTTCTTCATCCATAACCAGATTGGGCTAGATGACTCCTAAAGCCCCTGCAGATCCAGATCTACGGTCCCATAATCCTTTATTAGGTCATAAACACCATGAGATAATAACTTTATATCTAAATCATATCTAAGCTTTACCCCTCAACCAGACTACAGCACATTACTGTACACACAGTGGGTGCTTAAATTTTACTATTAAACTGACTTGAAAACATTCTAACACCCTTACAGGCAACACCCTACATCCAACATTGGGAACATGATTTCTCCATGTGCCTCCTAAGCCAAGCAATGAAAACACCTCTTTCTGCCTTTCTATCTGTCTATGTCTAAAAAAGGATTTGGAAATCAAAACACACTATTGCTATTTTTGGAAAACGGTCATTGAAAATGTCATGGGGTGATTGTGAATAATTTTTTTTGTATGGAAGTTATGTACAAGGTTTAGGCTACATGTGGTTTTCCAAATCACAGGGCAAACAGTACAAGATGTGAGTCTGCTGAAGAGCGGCCTGCGGTCAGGGTTTTGGGGTCTAGGTGTGTGGATGGACACACAAGAAAATCAACTAGGCCTATGATTTTATATGGGTTCAAGGCTGTACCCATGTTTATGGTGGGAATGACATAGGGCCACATTTATTAGGGCACAGAAAGCTTCTATTTTCCTGAGCTTTGCAGTAAACCACAAGGTGGCCTCAGAAGGAGACTTCCCCTCCCTCCCATTCACCTCAGCTGCTCTTGAATATACCACAGTCTTAGGACAAATTTGATTCTTCTCACCTCTAAGAAAAAGGTATAATTGTTTTCATTTACATATCTTTAAAAAATAACAAGAGTTTTCTTTAAGGAAAAATTAAAAAGCTAATGCCTCAAGAAAAAAATACCTTGGAAACATCATGAAGGAGTTTTGTATAACCCTGTATAACAGAGGCTAGAAGCCAGATCTATTTTGGTCCTGTCTGAGTCTGATGGCCTTGCTAGAAAAAATAATATCTCAGTATTTGGGGTTTAATATGTAATCTAGGGGTAAGAAAAGGAAGGAAAGGGCACCAAAATATTCAAATGTCAAAGAAAAACTAGAGGGATAGTTAAACCATCAATCTGCTGATTCATTTCCAGCATTAATTCGCTCATTTCTTCAGTTTTGGGGGAGTTCTCTCAAATTGCTTGGAGTGCCAATATCTCCGTTTCTGTCCTCTTTCCTCTGGGCATTTAAAAAAAGCTGAACTCTTCTAGCTGTCTACTAATCGAAATCCCATTCAACTTCCACACCACTAAGCTTCTGAAATAGGAGATTAATTTTCAATATAAAAGGCAAATATTTTCAGCTGTCCTGATTATTTGATGATAAACATCCATCACACACAAACCAAGTGGGTAGAGAAGATTTTAAAGGAAGGGTCAGGAGAAGACTGTTGTCCATAAATACATGTGAAAGAGAGAAAGACAAAGAGGATTTACAGGAATTGCTGCAATTTAAAATAGTAGAATAAAATTTAGCAAGTTTAGCGGAAATATTGGTGAAAGCCTCCCCAATAAAGAACAGTATCTTCTACCATTAGAAGTTCTCAACGGAAGAGAGCTGGGGCCAATAGCTTTGAGATAGTCAAACCTTGAGAAACTCCACTAAGTAGGAATTGGGGATCATTTGGCCAGAAGTTAAAGAAGTGTATTTTTGCCTAGAAAATGTTGTCTTAATCAATAGTGTAAATTAATAGTGTAAGCAAGATTTCACTGGGATGTTTAAAATATTGAAAAACAAAAACTGTTTTCAAGCATCCTTAAGGCATTTAAGAAGCAGTAATTTTATATACAAGCAATTAATGTGCTAATTGCAAATCACTCTTACCATTTATTAAGACAGATCCCCTAAGGGTTCCTCATTGGCATCAGTTTAAATTAAGAAATGAATGAATGACTTTGCCAGCCTACTTATTTACTGTTTGTACTTGAAAGGAATACAAGGATTTGTGTTTCTTTGGATTGGTGATCTTGGTGATGTGGGTACTCCTTTCAAAGGTATAGATTGCAACTCTTCCGTACCTCATCTTGTGAGATTGATCTCTGGCAAATCCTCCAAGAGGAGTACTCAATGACCTGGGACTTTCCTCTAGATCAAGAGTTTTTAAGCTTTGAGTCCTGGACCCCTTTAGCAGTCTGGCAAAACCTAGAATAACAGTTTTAAAAGCATAGGATAAGATGCCTAATATTACAAAGAAAATAAATTATAGTTATCAAAATCTATTTTTTTAAAAAACTAAGTTCATGTACCCTGAATTAAGAACCCTTGCTCTAGATATCTTAAAATATGGAAAATATTTGAATGGATAACCATGAACTACAAGGATTGTCCATCAATTCTTGGTATTCACCACGTGACCAGACCACCTCCTTTTTCAATCCATCATTACTGTGAGTGCTTCTTTTACACCGTTTTTTTCTTTATCTTGGTGAGGAGGTGACCCCAGGTTCTTGAAAGCTAAGTTGGTAGAGATTAAGCTCTGGCAAGTTCTATCTTGATGGAAATACTTGTAATCAAATTCTAGCACAAGAATACTTGTTTTCCGAGGACCAGTCTGGTCTGGAGATGCTCATTACGAAGCAGGCTGGTCACAAGGGGATAAGCAATTTGACTGTAGCAACTCTACTCAACACATACGTGCACACATGTATCTTTGTAATATATGTATATATACATATGCATATATATCTCTTAAATTTATAATTTAGATTTTATAACTAATTGGAATGTGGTAGAGAAATAGTAAGTGAGGGGCTGCAGAAGCTAAATGAGCTGAACTTGTCCCTCTACAGAATCAAAAGAAATGCTTAACTAATGATTGCTAAGACTGTTGGGGGCAAAAATTCTGCTTCCTTTTTCCTCCTTCCCTCACCCTATTGAATTGGTAAAATTTATTATATGGAAAATAAAAGTGGAAAACACAAAGAAGATAGGTATTTTATCAAGGATAAGAAAGGCTTATATTAACCCCCCCCAAACTTAAATATTAAACTGTTTAAACATTGATTTACTCCAGTTATTTTTCAACCTTGAAAATTCATTTTAATGTTCTGCCTTCAGCATTAAGAAAATGGAAGATCCTATGCTTTCTGATGCTAATGCTTATTGTTGTTACTATTATTTATGATTACTGGAAAATATTTTATGTTTAAATTAAAAAGATGTCCTATTCAAATTTAAAAAATGTTGACTTTCATTGGAAGATACTCTTTAAGCGGTGATAACTTTGTGTTACTGTGCTTTCTGACAAAATTCTAAGAAAGAATTTTTCTCAGGAATTCTATTGACAGGAAGGAGAGCATCCAGGAACAGAGAAGCTTCTAGAACTGTGGGCAAGACAGACTATCTACCCTGACACTGTTAATTAAAAGCCCAGTAACATAGAAAATGATCTAGTAAGATTAAAGAGTTGAATGAGAGTATTTACAGACTCTCTAGTTCGCTGCGTAAACTGCATAGGATTGCTTTTCCCTGGACAAGGCTAGAATGTGGGATTTTGTTTTTGTTTTTTTCCCCAGTGGTAAAGCTGATAAGAGACTCTTTGGACTAGAGTTTGTGTTCTTATTGCTTAGTTATCACCAATTCTTCATGACCCCATTTGGGGTTTTCTTAGAAAAGATACTGGAGTGATTTGCCATTTCCTCCTCTACATCCTTTCACCAGTGGGGAAACTGAGGTAAAGAGCATGAAGTGACTTGCCCGGGGTCACACAGCTAGTAAGTATGTGAGGCCAAATTTGAACTCAGGTCTTCCTGACTCTAGACACTGCATTCTAGACACTGTGCCACCTAGCTACTTCTAAAGTTTGTGTAAGTGATAATATTTGCCTGTAATAGAATCTGCACCCCCTCCCCCACAAATGTGACACTGGTTTTAATGGGTAGGAGAAGTCTAGCTAATAACTAGAGTCAGTAGGGTAACTCTGATAATCATACTTATAAACATATAATCTCATTGGTCTGGGTACCACCTCTAATACAATATTACTATGCTTCCCCAAGTTGTGTGAATCTTGTCCCTGAATTCCCCAAAGTTTGGGTAACTACTCAGGGCAAATTCTAGCTTCAACTATCTACTTATTCCTCTTTGTCTTCATCTTGACAGTGTCTATGAACGAATCTCTCTACCGTTTGCCATTTGCTTTAGGAACATGGTCTCCAACATAGGTGCTGTGTTCTCTTGTTAGGTGGTGGGGTGGGGTAACGTGATCCCAAGATCATGTCCTACTTTTCTGGGAATGGTCAACCCTCGGGCTTGTCTCCAACACAATCTAGCTTCCCCATTCTCTACTTCCAGAAGTTCCTGACCTGAGCTTCTCATTACAGCTTATCACCCGGCTTGACACATTATCATTGTTCTAGCAACTCACTGTTGTTCACCTTTCATTTTTGAAGAGTACTAATGACATCACGAGGTGATGTCTTGACTCATGTGTCAATTGGACTTGAGTGAGGCAGTTTCACATCATTAACTCACATCACCTCTCTTCCTGAGTCATTGAAGACTAGTAGCAGGACAAAATTCCCCGGCGATGGCCTGGGATGCAATGGATGACTTTGGCGGCTCTGATGTCTGACCAAGCTCTAAGTGCTCCACAGCTCCTGCTTCAGCAACCTTCATGGCTCTTGGAGCAAATTATTCTCCAACATCTGATCTGGAGATCTAGCTCTGCTGCTGACCAGCTATGTGAACTTCAACAAGTCACTTAACTGCCACTGTCAGTATTTTTCTCATCTGTCAAGAGGAGACTGTTGGACAATATGATTTTTAAAGTCCCTTCTAGCTATCTAGTTCTGTGATCTCTGCCTTGTACAAAAGGAAAGTAAATTATCCATCTTAGCAATATTTCACCAACACCTCTGACAAGTGAGTGCTTCGTAATTGGAGTGGGTTTGGGGGGTAGACTTGAAAGAGAAGATTTAAGATTGAGGGATTAGTAAAAATTAAAATATATAAATGGGAATTAGCACTGTCTTGGAAATGAAGAAAATTGAATTCTTGACTTGCTCTTGTCACTAGCTGGATGTGTGACCTTGGATAAATCATTTCTCATCCCTGAGCCTTGATTCTGTTTGCTATAAATGAGGGGCATGGACTAGATAACTTTAGATAAGTCCCTTTCAATTCTAATAATCTATGGTTTTTTTCTGTTATCTGGGTATTGTTTAGGTTTTAACTTTTGGTGCTACTGACTTTCTGGATTTGAACTTCATTTCTGCCCTTGGATTCCTCATGGTCTCATTTGTTTACTTCTTAACTCTCAGCATCAGCCTTGGTTTTTTTTAGCTTCAGCTACCATTCACTACCCATGGGTGACATTAGCCACTCTCCAGGCAGTGACAGCGAGTTAGGTAAGCCTATGTCACCACTCATGGCCATTTGATCCCTCCCTTCTTCTCCCCTAATCCTCATTATTTTGATCTCAGAAGCTAATACTGTGGCCCATGGCTTTATGTAATCATTGAAACCTCACCTGCATCCCTGTGCTATTATGGGAGCTGTTTATGCCAAGAATCGGCCAGTTACTAAAATGGGCTGAAAAAAGCAAGTCTCCCTCTCATCTGCTGTCTGCTCAGACTCTTGCTGATTACCTGAACTGAAACGGAAACTTTCCTTCTTCAGCCTTATACCAGGTGATGAACCAAAAGCATCCTCACTCTGGCCAAGCTGTGCTTAGCTTGTCTCTGCTGGAAGCTGCTCTTTGCCAGCCTTACAATAAGCTGGTACTAAAAGATGCAGGAGGCAGACAGAGCAGGGCAGAATTAATGGGGTGTTTTGTGCCAAGATACAAGAATAACACTTGGGCAGTAAACATTTTGGCTTAAAGGGTCACAGTTATTCCACTTTGAGACCACTACTAAATTAGCAAGTGATTTGTCAGTCACGTCTAGAGCAGTGATCTTAAAATGCAATGATTATGGCCACTGAGCCAAAATGTTTATTTCTCCCTTCATATCTGCCAGGTCAAGAACCCATCTTTCTGTAAAATACCTGGATATGGATTTTCATCACCAAATGTAATGAGTGCATCTTCTATTGAGTAAGCAATATGCATTTTTAAAATTGTCTAAACACCTCTCTACATGCCAACTCTGGTGATAATTACCAAATGTCTATATCGAGAGAAACAGGCACTTCAGAAATATCAAATTGTACTATTATTTATTATACACATGTGCTAGTTTTCACTAAATATAGACATTTGGTAATTATCACTGGAACTATTTGTTACAATTTAAGAGTAGATACCAGTGAAATAGAAATGTAATTTATTTGTTAAGTTATAAAGGCCGAAAAATACTCATTATCTTTTTGCAGAATACAGCTCCGAGCTTCCTATTCATATTTCATGTAATAATTTTGGATTAGCCATCTGGTTTGTTGAGGGTTGGAAATCTGTTTAACACCAACGCAGAATTTTGTTAAAAAATAAATCATAAAGAAATCACAAATGGTTTTCAGGTATTTCACAATGTGGATAATTAATAACTTTTCGGGGAAGTCATGTAGATTTGTACTTTTCTCTTTCACACCTTTGGTTTTTCAGCAAGCACCGGTGGCTTGCTTTGGCACCCCACTTTGAAATCTCTTCATAAGAGCCTTATTTGGGTCTACAGAGATCATTAGTTTTACCCAAAGTTTGTTTAGACTAGAAACTGTTCAAAGTCTCACCCATATTTTCCTAGTCACTCAACCTTTCCCCAGTCCAGCTGGTTAGTTGAGTTGGTGGAATCCCAATGCTAAGGGGATCCTGGACTCTCCATCCATTCTCACAAGAGTTTAGTTTTGCTCAGCTCTGGGACTACTGGCCATCCTCATAAACTCTTCCAAACATCCTGTAGATGCTTGCCAATTATCTAGAGGGGACCTGGGAAAAGGAAAACAGGATGATGCAGTGGAGAGAATTTTGGATTGGGTTCCAACTTTGTTCTTTTCCATGTGACTCTGAGAAAGTCACAACCTGATTCTCCTCCTTTATAAAATTAGGTTTAAAAAGACTTGTACTCTTATACTACCTTTGTCACAAGATTGTTGTGAGGATCAGATCTGTTGAAAAGTTTAAGCATAGCTACAGCCAGCCTGGTTTCCAGTTCAATTGTACTCTTTGATTCAAGAAACATTTATCAAATGCTTCACGTGTGCCAGCATCATGAGAGACACCAAGATGAATAAAACATGGCCCTTGCCTGGGGAATAACTGAAAATTTAATCGGGGTAATGTCATGCAGTGGGCTTTTCTGATGAATCCTGTCATGTGGGATGAGTTCAAATCCAGGTTTTGCCACTTACAACCTGTGTGACTTGCTTAACCTCCTCTATACAATGAGGAAATTGGACTAAATTACCTTTGAGGATCTTTCCAGCCCTGTGATCTTAGGAGGGTGATTTGGCATGTACAGGTATTTTTGTTGTTCAGTCATTTCAGTCGTGTATAACACTTTGTGACCCCATTTGGGGTTTTTGTGGCAGAGATACTGGAGTGGTTTGCCATTTCCTTCTCCAGCTCATTTTACACATGAGGAAACTGAGGCAAACAGGGTTAAGTGACCTGCCCAGGATCACACAAAGTAGTAGTATCTGAGGCTCGATTTGAACTCAGATCTTCCTGATTCTGGGTCAGATGCTCTATCCACTGTGCCACATAGCTACCCAGGTGGGAATGCCTGTACAGGTATACTCACCTAGCAAATATGTGTTGGGAGAATAGGAAAAGAAAACAAACTATGGTTTAGTGGTGCCCACAGGATTTGCAACCTGAATATCTAGGTCAGAATCCTAGCTTTGCTACCTAATAGCCCTCTGACCTTGACAAAGTGACTTTTCCTTTCTTAGCCTCAGCTCCCTAATCTATAAAATGAGGGGATTGAGTGAGATGATCTCAAAAATGCCTTGTAGCTCTACATTACATGATAATGTATGTAAAAAATGAGAATTTTTTAAATAAACTATAAAGAATTATAAACTATAAACTATATTACATTATATTATAAACTATATTATAAAATATAAAAATTCTTTATAAATTGTAAAGAATTATGGAAACAGGGTGTTATTTATTTTTATTAAGGAGAATGGGAGAGACATTGAGTATTAGTCAGCTACACTATCTCACGCTGGCTGTGTTACCCTGGACAAGTCACTTAACCTCTAAATGCTGTTGGCAACTCTGTAAGATGATTGGCTGCTGAGGAGGTGAAGATATGCTTTGGTAGAAGAAAATTTCCTCACCCCAGGAGTTCCTTATACCAGTGAAATTACAGGTACAGTTCCTGTCCTATTAAAAAGAGCAAGAATAGGAGGGATAAGATATCAAATGATAGGGAGAAAGGATGGACATTATTACTCTAAAAATGGCAGCTAGGGAGATATCAGTAACCACTGACCCTTCTCATTTACTCCCTCCTCTTTGAGAATAATTTATGCAGGTATAGATGGTGTCTTTAATGAAAGTGTAGGAGAGAGGCAGGCTTTAAAAAATGATATTATATTACAGAGGACTCTTTATAGCCACACAGGAAAGGTAGAAACAATATAAGGTGTTACCATCATTATGGTTTGTTGACCATAAAAAAAAGTATTCGATTAGGAAAAGCAAAAAAGTGGCCTTAAAGTGCCTTCTCCAATAAAGTGCTTCCCTTGTATCCGTGCTAAATTACATAAAGTTCCTGGCTAGGAAAGAGAGAATTTTGTTCAGTACTGCTCTGGTAATTAAGATCAAGTGAGGCTTAAAACAAGGAGACACATGCTTGCCAAAGGTGTTGTCACTGATGAAAAATGTCTAGTGCAGAATTCAAATGCTATAGAAGTTTCCTATTCGGGGATTCCTCTCTTAGGTTTCATGAATTTTTCTTTAACAAAAAAAAATTGATGACCATTTTGTAATTCTACATATTTTATTTTGTGCATTTAAAAACTGTATTTAGAGAAGGGGACCCAGGACATTAAATAAGCTTTCAGAACCCATGCTATGCTAGGTGCTTTGGTTTTAAATGCCATCGGATGTTGTATCAAGTTTCAGTATAGAGTGTCCTGAGATTCACAAACAATTAAAAGTTTGACACACCAATCTATTAAAAAATAGAAGTGAGAGAAAACATGTATCTGTCTTGTGTGCCTGTGTCTATGTATGTGTGATTCATATGGAGACAGATCTGAATTGGGAATGAGGACATTTTAGAATGTTAAAAGTTGGTCAAAATCTTACCTCTCATGTAGAGTTGGACAGGGATTGTTGATCCACAGGGCTTCTTAAACATTTTCCACTCGAGACTGGTGACCCAATATGGGATCATGACCCACAGTTTAAGAAGTGCCGATGTAGACCACAACCCTAATTGTATAGATGAGGGAACAGAGGACCAGAGCCTTGAAATATTTGCTCCTAGTCACAACGATGGATGAAACCTGGGAATTCCTGTTTTAACTCCAGCATTCTTCCCTTGACACAGCCCTCTCTCTAGCTGGCCCAGTGCTATGTTTTATCACACCCAGATGTTTCTTTCTGTCATGGAGGAAAGTGTAATGTCAGGAACTATCTATCAGCCAGAACATCCAACTTATCCCAATGATGGGCATAGGATTTTTATACCCAATGCCTCACATATAATAAATGCTTTAATAAATATGTATTGATGTGAATAAAACTGAATAGGTGTTAATAGGTGTTAATACACATCCCATTGTTGGCATACTAAAGTCAAAAGCATGTCTTCAAAATCATCTGAACACACTGAAGTTCTTCTGGCAGTCCTTAAACCTTTGGTAAAAGAGTGGTGAACAGACATGAACACAGCACTTGTATTGGGAAAGGGAAGTCCACTCAGCAAAATAATGTTATTTTATGAAGTTTTAGTTCAAAAGTCCACCTGTAATAAATGCAGAGATGTTTCTTCTTCTTGACTGCAGATTAAATGAACTGGAGAGTAAATGCTTTATGTGATGTTTCTGATTTAAAGATCAGAATAAAAATCTGGGTAAGCATACCCAGGATTTTGGTGCCTTAGGAAAAACAATGGTGATAGTTGGTTTTTGCATTTTGGCAGCTGGGTGATTCAGTGGATAGAGTGGTGGTCTTCGAGTGAGGAAGATCTGAGTGCATCTTAGTACCAACAATTGTGTGGTCCTGAGCAAGCCATGAACCACCTTCAGTCTCTGTTTCCTCATGTGTCAAATGGGAGTAATAGTAGCACCTACATCCCAAGGTTATTGTGAGGATGAAATGAAATAAATGTGTAAAGCATTTTATGAATGTCAAGGGCAGTTAGGTGACAGAGTACTGGACCCAACATCAGGAACACTGGTGTTCAAATTCAGCCTCAGGCATTTACTAGCTGTGTGACCTTAAGTAAGTTACTTACCCTTTCTCAGCCTCAGTTTCCTTATCTGTGAAATGGAGATGATAATAATATTTGCCTCTCAGGGTAGCTGTGAGGGAAAAAAATGAAATAATATATGTAAATTATATATTGCAAACCTTTAAAGTGCTATACAAATGCTATTACTCTTTTTAATATTATTGGAGCCTTGAAATAGTGTGTGTTTTCATTGTAGACTTGAGCAATGTAGGATCATTTTGTACCCCAGTTCCCTTTTATTTGTTGCTCTCTGTACTACAAGAGCATGACTTTCATAGAAACATATAGGGAAATGGATTTTTTAAAAAACGAAAATCTAAATCAAAGAAATTTTAATGAAAAGTAATTGCAGATCTGGAAACCACAGAATATTTTGAGAATTTTTGATTACCTTTTTTGTTAAGCTGCTAAATCCAGGACATTCTGGGATGTTATTATCTTTTATCCAGATCCATGAGACCAACCCATGCATTCCAAGTCCCAGCTCAAGCTTCTGTAATTAATATCACTGCAGTGGGGCGGGGCACAAATGTAGAATGTAAATGAATTAAAAAGCAAATAAATATGTATGTGTTCAGAGTAAGCATCCCAACAGTGTGCTAAGCATAGGTAGGGAGGTGTTTCAGACAACACTGAACAATTAGCACTAAATTAGTCTCTCACTATTGGCAAGGGAAGCCACGCATGCCTGGTATACTTTTAAGGGGTACAGACACCAGTGAAAACCACATACTTCTAGAGTGTCCAACGGCTATCATTAGGACAGGGAGATCTGACCATTGTAAGCTTCCTTGTCTCAGTGAAATGCAATCTCTTCCTATATATCTGTCTCTTTCAGTATCTATTCTTGAGACATTAAGGCTTTCATAGACATGAGAATAAATGTGGATGTGCGTGCTCAGGGCCTAAAAGAAATCATGGGAAGCCAAATAAATATGTCTAAAGAGAATATGAATATATGTATATATAACACATATATTATATACACACTATAGACACACATATAATATAAATAGGCTAAAAAACCAAAATAAAACATCTTGGTTTCTTATTTTGTTGTTGTTGTTCAGTAGAGCCTGACTCGTTATGAGCCCATTTGGGCTTTTCTTGGCAAAGATACTGGGACGGTTTGCCATTTCCTTCTCCAGCTCATTTTACACATGAGGAAATTGAGGCAAACTGGGTTAAGTGACTTGCCCAGGGTCACACGACTAGTAAGTGTCTTAGTCTGGATTTGAACTTAGCTGCCTGGTTTCTTATGCCAGCCTCTTTTTTATCCTTTGCATAGTGAAATACTTGTTTTTGTTTCTGTGATTGTTAATCACAGAAAAGATAATTTAGTTAAAAAAGAAAAGGCTTCTAAGATAATAGAGGGAAATTAGCAATGAGTTCAGAACATATAGAAAGTACCTCTCCTCTTTGTCTCCTTTCTCTGTTTTTCATGGGAATTGGCATCCGTTTAGATAACTTGGGGCACTTGCTGGAGTCAGATGATTGTCCTTTTGCAGCTGAGAAGGAAAAGGAATCACAGAAGGGAGTTACTGCATCAGAAAGGGCATGGCAGGAATTGTTGACAGGACTAGTGGATGTGTTGTGGCTCTAATAGTTTCTGAAAACAAAACCGAACCAAACCACATTTGCAATGCCCGACTAAAAGCATTAGCTTAAAGGCAATGTTTTCTGCCTCCTCCACCTTCCCTTCTCTTATACCAATTATGCCCCCTTCCACTTTGCTACTACCCTGGTGCTAAATTGCAATGCTATGCACACCTTGGGCCCTCCATAAGCTTGTAATGATGCAAGAATGAATAAAAGGTATTCCTTAAGGCGTACATTTTTTTTCGTGTGGCTCTGTTACCAAGCCTGGAGGAGTTTCTTTTGGGTAGAACTCTGCAAAGACATATACAGAGGTAGTTCTGTATCTTTTTTTTGGCCTCCCAAATGCCCAGGTATGTAACTGAACCTCCAGGGACAAGATTCAAGCTGTATGAGCCCATCAACTAAGAAATCCTTCTTTCTCTTCTTACCAGGTTAAATACAAGGATAGTCAGCTGCTGTAGGTCTAGTAGTGTAAAATCTTTAGAAGTTTCTGCATGCCAAACTGTATTTTTACAGCCTGTTCTATTTATAGACTATAAACTTAATGCTCCAGGCTGTTCAACATTGCCCTTTCTTGAGAGCTGTCCTTTCTAATACTGGTGTTAGAACGGAAGTCTCAAAGCTTTGCAGCTAGATAGATCATTTTCCCCCACTACTTGTAAGGTGTAGGGTTAGTGCTTAATGACATGCTATCCCTTCTACTGCAGGCTATCACTAATTTCAAAGGCTGAAAAGGACTGGAAGTATCATTTGGTGTTTTTCTATTGCTAAGCGATCACCTTCTCTCCCACTTTCCTATACTGGGTATTGATACTTAGAATAGTCAAACGTGGAATACGTTTCTTACAAGAAGCTCAAGGCATAAACCTGCTAGAGCCTCCCCGGGAGGTATTAATAAACATCTTTAGGTTAATTTTACAGATGGTGATGCTGAATGGAGGTTTTGAGAGGAAGTCACTAGCATCAGAGCTAACGATTACTGGTCAAGTGCTCCCCCCCACTTAGGAAGCTGGAAGTTTGAAACTGGACTAAGGTACTCTATGACAAGTCCCTTATACGATTATCTTATATGATTGATTAAAAAAACAAAAAAAAGATTCTTTCCTGAGCAGGAAAATCATCTTTTCCCCCTAGTCTTGTATATTAAAGCTAACCTCAAAAAAAAAAAAATCCGACAATGTTCTCAGAACAATAGCAAAACCTGAATGCTTACCTTTGATGAATACCGATAAACTGTTTTAATCAAATACATACACATGAAGCTGATATCTGCGTTAGACAGAAAAGGTTAATACTTAGATCAGTCCCCTTTAGTTACAACATTGTTCAAGACAGCCTCAGGGGTGGCCGAGTGAAGGAGACTAAATTGTCAGAATGTTCTTTACCCTCTATTGCATCTTTAAATTGAGTGCCATTAATGCCCAAAATTAGGACCCTCAAGAGGCAACATGCACTAGATGGGGTTTTTGCTCCCAAGGTACTACATGCTTATGTTGTGAGATATTTGCAGAGGGGTTTATTTTGGGCTGGGTTAAATTAGCATCTCTGTTTACAAGAATACCATCTCACTGATCAAGTGAAAGTACATGCCTAATAACAAGCATTTCTTAGGCTTTTATGTTGCCCTTAATTAGACTCTTCAAAGTTAATTAGGGGAACAAATGGTACTTTTTGTTCTTTTAAGTCCCCTTTAACAGCTTTCTCACACATAAAATGTTCCCACATTTATAGGTATTGTGGCTCCTACTTTTAAACCTGCTGGTTAACTGCTCATTGGTTAACTCCTTATTCATTCACATACAGGGGAAACCACACTTACCTAAAATTTTTTTTAAACTTCTTTTGATCTTCTTTTCCAATTCTGAAACTTAATGTGGTATTTTTAGGTTTGAATTTCCAATTAAAAGAAAACAAAGCCAAACAAAAGAAAGAGCCAAACACAAACTTCTTCAAGAAAGCATTTTGCAGAAGTTCCTTAGGAACTGGGAAAAGGGGAAAAGAAAATTGTTCCTTGGGACAGACACATGCAAAGACTCTGTTGTTTTAACCCCAGATATATAAAGGAAGCGTAAAAAGTCGAAGCTTTTTTTTTTTTCTTAAGAAAGAGTTTGTTCATCAGAATGGTAATAATGAATGACCTGATTAAAATCGTTATTTCCATTTTGTTTATTTATTTTTCTTTTCTTTTGATGAAGGTCCTGTGGAGGCCTGAGAACTGGCACTCAGAGGGCAAAACTAATGCTCGGGAATATGGGATTTTTTTTTTTTTTCTCTTAGCTATGAGGTACTTCTGTCTGCTTTGTGCCACTGATGGTAATACAGGACTATTAGAAATGAAATGAATAGAAATGATCTTTGCATTAGAGCAGGAGTCTGTCACTCTGCTGGCAACCCTGCCGACAGCCACACATCAAAGCCACCACACTGTGCTAATGGTGTCACTTAAGCCACCGCCTTTCCAGGGTCCCATATGCAGGCACGATGCAGGGGGTGTGTGTGAGCGCGGGTGAGAGGAGAGTTGACAATGTGCTAGAAGAAACCGTAGGAGATAAACGGAATGTGATTTATCACCTCTAATCCTTGCAATGGAAAACATTTAAGAATAACATGTAATTGAGGTCTTTCAGGAAATATGTTTTTATTGAAAACCCAACCAATTAGAAAACTGAAAATGGAGGGGAAACACGCAAAAATGATTTTTTTTAAGCTACAAGGAAATCTTTAGTGTGTTTACGTAGTTGGAAATAGGAAAGAGTGCTTTAAAACAATCCCCTTAAAACTATTGAGTTTTGATTATATGCCTGAAAGGATTTAAAAAAAAATGCATTCATTATTTTTTGTATACAGCAATCACAATCACAGATATGTACATAACTCAAGTTGCTGTTACAAAAATATTTCTATTAAACTAAAAGCAATCAGCGATAATGTATCCATATTTCACTCATTGCTGTCTTCCTTACAGAGGTAATCGTGTTTTTGTTATCTTTGAATTTTTTGTTTGTGTACTTAGTAATCACTGAAAGGTACCAGATTGACAGGTTGGGAGAGTGAATACTATGTAAGCAACGTAAGCAAAGACAAGCAAAGCTTTTCCCAGAGGTAGCAAGCAGTTAAAATGCCTCTCTCAAAGTGAGGCAGATTCTCTGTCGAGAATGGGGTGGGGGTGTGGTCCAACCTCTAGGAGCCTTGGGCAGGCGGCCAATGACTGTGTTCATTTTAACTATTGGTCAGCATGCGGGTGGGGCATGGAGGTGGGGTTCCGGTCCCCATACTCTTAGACCTCTGTCCCTTCAAAGCCGCTTGTATTGGGAAGAGAGAAGATGAGGTAGATTGGGATAAAGAAGGAGATGGACAGGAGTTGAAAAAAAAAAATAACTCGGTTTGCTTTTTTGTTACCAATTTATATTATCTGAATAGGATCTATTTAAGGTAAGGTTTGAAAAAGTATAGGAAGATAAAAATAACTATTTTAGGAAAAATAAAAGCCATCGAAGAGAAGCATAGAAGCAGATACTGTGCCTTCAAAAATGATAAGGTTTCCTTTCCTGGCAGTTTTGTAGCTTAGTTTTCCAGGGGTCCCTTGGATCCAATTTCACCAAATCCAGACTTCAGTTGAGAACCAAGAAAGAAGTGAAAGAGGCTTTTCTGAGTGGCCTCAAAAAAAGTCACAGTGTCTAGAACCTTTCCCTTCCCATTGCCCCCCACCATTTTACTTGGGAGAAAATGACCGACCCTCTGTGCTCCACATTCAGATCCTATTAACTACTTTTAAACTCACATCTAGCAAACATGGTTATTATCTGTGTTTGTGATTCGTTTAAAGGTGGAGGTGGGAATTGAAAGACTGTTCCAAGAGGCAGGAGCCCTAACAAATGCAAGAAAGACAGGAGGACAGACTGATAGCCAAAGAGAAGGCAGTAAATCCATTAAAAAAAAAAAATCAGACCCCTGCCTCTGATTCAGTCAGCCAAATAAATTATATTTGTAACCGTTAGCTCTTGAGGGTTGCCTTCACTTCTGCCCTGACTCAGTAGGCAGTGGGGAGGAAGTTGGAACAATGGGAGGCAGCTAGAAAGGAATCTTCCCTGTCAATCATTTCCTATTCTGTATATGGATTGCTTGGGATATATTTATTTGCATGTTGTCTTCCCACTAGATTGTAAACTCTTTGAGGCCAGGGACCACCTTTTCCCTCTTTTTGTATTCCCAGCAGTCAACATAGTGCCTGGCAAGTAGTAACCATTTAATAATAAATATTTATTGATTGGTTGAAGGATTGAAAGTTTAGCCTTAAGCAAGTCCCAGTGGGCAGGTATAGGTGCGGTCTGTGAGGATTTTTGACTTCCTTCCTCCCCACCTCTTTATGTCTTGGAGGGAGAATGAATAGAACACATACGGCTGGTCAACACCGCAACAGTTAGTGAATACAAGGGATGGACCTTGTAGATTGCTACCGACTACAGGACAAGGCTGATTTCATTTAACCTTTCCTGTGAATACATTGTTATATAGACAATTTCTGGTGCAGGCACTCCGTTCACAAATGTAGATGGTCACTTGCTTTTCCACTTCAAGTCTTAAAGAGTTTCCTGTGCTGCTAAGAGGTTAAGTGAACTGTCTTTTTTAATCTAATAGCACAGTGATTTCGTCTGAACGTACTTGAAACATTTCACCCCTGTAGCCTTCACATCAACCTATTTAAAGTATTTTTTCATGAACAGAAATCTGTTTTTTTCCCCTTCCTACCTCCCCCATCCCAATGAAAAAAAGGAAAAACAAATTTATTATAACAAATGTACATTGCCAAGCAAAACAAATTTCTTCATTGGTTGTATATATACAAATCTCTCCCTCCCTCTCTCTCTCTCCCCCTCCATATATGTATACATATATACACAATGAAGTTGTATATAACAATAGATACATATTTATATGTACTCTGTGTATGTATGTTTATATGTATGTATCTATGTGTCATTTATTCCCTTTCAGGAGTTGCATGGTACATTTCATCATGGATCTTCTGGAATTAGGGATGGTCACTGTATTGTGTCCTTAGAACTTTCAAAGTCGTTTGTCTTTACAAATATTGTTATTCTAATGTGCTGTTGATTGAGTTGTAAACTGTTCTAGCCATTCTGGAGAACAATTTGAAATGATGTCCAAAGGGCTATAAAACTGCATACCTTTGACCCAGCAACACTATTATTATGTATCAGAAAGAGATCAAAGAAAAAGGGAAAGGATCTATATGTACAAAAATTTTTGTGGCAGTTCTTTTTGTAGTGGCAAAGAATTGGAAACTACAGGGATGTCCATCAATTGGGGAATGGCCGAACAAATTGTATATCTGACTGTGATGGGACACTATTGTACTGTAAGAAATGATGAACGGGAGGTTTTAGAAAAACCTGGGAAGATGCAAAGTGAAGGGAACAGAACCAGGAGAACATTGTACACATTAACAACATTGTAACGGTGAGCATTTGTGAAAGACTTAGCTACTCTGATAAATACAATGATCCGTGAGAATTCCAAAGGACTTGATGAAAAATGCCATCCATCTGCAGAGAAAGAACAGATGAACTTTGAGAGCAGCTTGAAGCATATTTTTCACTTTATTTTTCTTGCATTTTCTTGTTTTTCTTTTCTTTCAACATAGGCTAATATGGAAGTGTTTTGCATGACTTCACATGTGAAATTGATATCGAATTGCTTGCCTTCTCAATGGGTGTGAGAGGAATGTGGAGGCAGAGAATTTGGAACTCAAAATTTTAAAAAAATGAATGCTATAAATAAATGAATAAATAAACAAAAGAATGAAGAAATAGACAATAGAAAAAAAACAAGTGTTGTATAAATTGTTCTCTTGGTTCTGCCCATTTTATTTTTATCAGTTTATAAATATCCTCAAAATTTTTATTCTTATAATATTGATGTCATAAATAATTCCTCTCCTTCTGCTTACTTCCTGCTGCATTATTTCATATATATGTTTCCATGTCTCTGAAATTATCTATTTCCTCATTTCTTACAGTACAATAGTGTTCCTTAACCTTCATGTGTCATAGCTTATTCAACTCTTCCTCAACTGATGGGTATCCTTTTAGTTTTCAGCTCTTTTTACCACTTACAAAAAGAGCTATTATAAATATTTTAATATATAAGATGTCTTTCTCTATCTTTTATTTTTGGAATATCTATACCTAACGCTTGTATAGCTAGGTCAGAGGGCAAGCAATGTTGAGTAACTTTTTGCATACAATTACAAACGGCTTTCCAGAATAGTTGGACCCAAAGATCCACCAACATGGCATGGACTTGCCTGTTTTTCCATAGCCTCTCCAACATTTGTCATTTTACTTTCTTCCCCCCTCCCCCTTTTTTTTTTGGTCAGTTCAATTGGGGAGTAACTCTTACTCTTAGAAATTTGCACCAGTTTCTTACGTATTTTGGAAATAAGATCTTTATGAAAGAAACTTGTTGCAAAGTTTCTCTCCCCCCCCCCCCCTCCAACCAGGTTGTTTCCTTTTTTATCTTAGATTTTTTGGATTCCTCTAAAATTTTTAAAAATTTTATGTAATCATAATTATCCATTTTATCTTCTCTCTTTTTCTTTGTTTTGTAATGAACTTTTCTTCTATCCATAGATCTGATAGGTAATTTTTCTTTATTTCTCTAATTTGTTTGTGATGTTACCTTTATATTCTAGATCATTTACTCATTTGGAGCTTATTTTTTATAAAGCATAATGTGTTGGTCTAAACTTGATTTCTTCAATACTGATGTCCAGGGTTTTTTTTTTTTTTGTTTTTTTTTGTTTTTTTTTTTACCATTTTTTAATCTTCAAATACTGAATCCTTATTCTGGTAGCTGGGATCTGTTTATTAAATATTAGTATGTTAGATCTATTTTATTCTCTATGTTGTATACTTGATTTTACTGTCTGACCTATTTTTTAACTGGTAACAAATTGCTTTGAGAGTTGGTAATTTGCTCGTGATGTAGCCTGAGATTTCAGTACTGCATGACCTTCTTCATTCCCACTTCCTTTAATTATTCCCCTTGAGCTTCTTGACCTTTTTTTGTTCCACTATGAATCCCATTATTATTTTTTTCCTGTTCTATAAAATAGTAAGTGACTTGTCCTCAGTGACTCGACCAGTATGAGACAGAGGCATTTCTAAAACCCAGCTGGGTAATATTTATTCTTTTTCTTTTTTGCTTTTTGGAGGGCAGTTGTGGTTTAGTGACTTGCCCAATGTCACATGGCTAGTAAGTGTTAAGTGTCTGAGGTCGGATTTGAACTCAGGTCCTCCTGACTCCAGGGCTGATGCTCTATTCACTGCACCACCCAGCTGCCCCAATCGTATTTATTCTTAAGTAGTTTTCTATTATATCAAGCTATTTTCTCTTAATCAAATCATTAGTTTAAACACAGTGAACTACAACACTCAGAATGATGGGTGTTCTTTTAGGAAAAAGGAACAAAACAAAAATTTCCTTAATGTGAGGAATTTATTAATAAAAAATCCCCAATAATTTCCAAGTATGTCCTAGTTTCCTTTCCTATATCTATCCACATGATAGAGCAATGATAATTTGATTTTCAGAATGATGATCACACAAATCATAGACTTAGAGCTGGAAGGGAGCCCAGAGATCAATGAATCTAACCCCTTCTTTTTTTCCCAAGAGAACATTGATACCTAGGAAGCTTAAAAGACTTATTCAGGGTTACAAAGCTAGTAAGTGTCTGAGGAAGAATCTGAACCCATAACTTGCAGACTTCAGTTCTAGCCATCTCTTTCCACTATTCCATGCTGCCTCTCCTCCTTGGTACTGAAATATTTAATGGTACAGAAGAGTGGCTTAATACATTAAACAAAATTTAATCTTCCTTGATATCTTTGTTTTTTGTTTTGTTTTACAGTGCTTAAAATTCTTCTGTATTCCTCTGCCTTCCCCTTCAGAGACAATCATATCATATAACAAAGACGGATTCACATATTTAAAAGGATTTTTAGTGAGGTTTAAAGTAATTAGTACTTACTTTCTTCTCATCTAAAGTCACCTTCTCTTTTCCCTCTTTATCCTTCCCCGTCTGTGTCTTGATCTTTTCCTTCTCCTTCCTTTCTCTTGTTTTCTACTTCCCTTCCTCTTCCTCCTCCTTTTCCTTTTTCTAGTTAGAACAAACATATCTTCCAATGCTTTATGAGGATGTTAGATGTTCAAGTTAAAGAGTGGCATATGCCATCTATTAATTTTATTATTGAAACAAAGAACTCTTTTTTTAAAAATGAAAAAACAACAACCCTGAAACTTGAAATCCAAATCTTGGGCCTTCAGTTTTACC
Source organism: Pseudochirops corinnae (assembly GCA_028646515.1). Taxonomy (NCBI): domain Eukaryota; kingdom Metazoa; phylum Chordata; class Mammalia; order Diprotodontia; family Pseudocheiridae; genus Pseudochirops; species Pseudochirops corinnae. The sequence goes on along the minus strand of CM053587.1, from coordinate 17,184,924 downwards.
ATGAAAGTGGGAATACTGTGAATAACAATGCTATTATGAAATCTCATATTTCTACCTGGTTTGACCTTTATGAGGGTCATTTACATTGATGATAATTTACTCATTAAATGGCAGGTAAGAAGTATATTTTATAACTTCATACTTTCAAGTTAGCTATTTGTCCATAGCAATGTGGAGAGCTGTACCTGAAAATGTGACCACTGTGAGGCAATGACTTTGAAGTAGTTACTTATATGGTAGCAACTAGGGCAGAAATGGGGAATCTGTGGCCTTGAGGCCATGTGTGGCTTTCTATAACCTCTAGGGCAGCCCTTTGCCTGAATCCAAATTTCACAGAACAAATCCTTAGGACTAGGGTGCGCTAAACCAGCCCTAGCCTCTTGAGAGAGCCAATTGTCAAATCTTTAATGTTAGTATTTATGACTCAGAAATATAGAACTGCAAATCAGGACTTGATTTAATATTTTGTTGATTGTCTGGAATTATGAGAGTGGTGCAGAAAATATTAATAATTCACATTAAGCATAAAGTGTGTCATATATGTTTTTTTGTGGGGGGAGTCAGTTGTTAAACATTTACCAGCATACCACTGGTACCAACTATCTACCAAACCCCTCAAACCTTCCTACCTGCAAGATTGTGCCTGAAATTCCAACATTAGAGCTTCGTTCTATACGTTAACACTTTCATCTTCATGAAAATGCAACTGTTTCTAGGAGAAGGTTCTTAATTTGGAATCCAACTTGGAGTCCATACGACCTGTGGGATTCATAAATCTCAGAAGGTCCATGCACTTGAATAGGAAAATTTTTTATAGCATTTCTGCATAATTGATTTCCTTCATTATCCTGTATTTTTAATTTATGCATTTAAAACTTTATTTTGAGGAGTCCATAGGCCTTGCCAGATGGTCAAAGGGTCCTGTGATGCCCAAAAGATTAAGAACTCATATTCTAGGTTTTTATGGTGTAGTGGAAAGATCACTAGAGTTGGAGTGTTTGGAGACCTGGTTAGAATCCCTTCTCAGCTTCTAATATTCTTTGATTTTAAGTCATTTGAGGAACACCTTCCTAAACCTCATTTTCCTCATCTATAAAGGACAGGGTTAGAGTACATAGTTTCTAAGGCCCTTCTTAGATCTAGATCTGTTGGTCGCATCTTATTTTCAGTGACCTTCAGAACCTTTCCTCGGATGTGATTTCAATGGAGTACAGGGTAAACTCGCAGCTGTCTGAAACATGCAACAAGGGATGAAAGTGTGCAAAAGAGGAAGACTGTCATCACTAAATACCACTCCATTCTCCTTCACAGTTGGGTTGAGGCCTGGTTCCATTAGTTGGTTTGCTCACTGTCTCTGAGGTGGTGGCTGGTGATCTCAGAGGTTGGAACTCCACGTTTATATGGTGCAAGTTTCATTCTTAATGTAGACTGTCTAGCTTTATTTTATTCCACTAATGCTGACTGTGTTTTTGACCCTGGTAGTGGGTCCTGTTGGTCAGAATGAACCTTCGCCTTTCCTCTGTCCACCCAGCCTCCCAAGCCTCCAAGGCTTTTCTATTTATTATTATTTTTGTTGACTCCATTTGGGGTTTTATTGCCAAAGCTCATTTGGTAAATGATGAAACTGAGGCAAACCAGGTAAAGTGACTTGCCTGGGAGGTCAGATTTGAACTTAGGAAGGTGAGTCTTCCTGACTGCAGGCCTGGCAATTGACTGTGCCACCTAGCTTCCCCTGTTCATTATGTTATCAATGAATTATTGAGTTCCTTCTATAAGCAAGGCACTTACAAGGTGAAGATGACATGGGTCCTGCTCTTTAGGACATTTAAATCTAACCATAAAGAAAGGAGAGAAATAACTACAAGATGTGGCAGAATAGAAAAACCCAAAAGAACTCTGATGAGAATGATCAAAGTTGATTACTCTATCCCTCTCCAATCCCCTGCTCTCCCCTGTCCTTTTTTTAGAGGATGAAGAAGAAGTAAAAAGTGATTACATGTTAGTATCCTGGACCAGAAGGAGGAAAAGGCAAGGGGAGCTGAGATTTCTTTATGCTCCTGTTTCACTTTTCTCTTTCCTCTCTCTGACATAGACTTTCCAGGGATGTACACACTGATAATGAAGTTGATGTTCATGTTGCCAGAGCTGGCTTAGTGTTTGGGAGGCTCTAAAGGAAAGTGGTATTGCACTGACTACCAAACTGAAGGTCTGCAGAGCCATCGCGCTGACCTCATTGTTGTACCTGGGAAACCTGGACAGTCTACAACACCATGCCAGGAAACTGAATCACTTCCATTTGAATTGTCTTAGAAAGATCCTGAAGATCACCCAGCAGGATAAGGCACTGGACACTGAGGTCTTTTCACAGACTAAACTGCCAAACATCCAAACTCTTCTGCAGAGAGTCCAATTCTGATGGGCTGGCCACATTATTTGAATGCTAAACGTATGCTAAAGTCTAAAAGACTTTTTCATGGAGAACTCATACAAAGCAAGTGCTCACGTGGAGGTCAGAAGAAGTGATACAAGGGCACTCTCAAGGTTTCTCTGAACTTTGGAATTGATTACATGACATGGGAGGCAGTGGCAAAGGACTGCCCGGTGTGGCATGCCTGTATTAAAAAACGCACTGTGCTCTATAAGCAAAGCAGAATTGAAGTAGTTCAAAAGAAATTTTTGTGCAAATTTAGAGAATCCACCTCAAATGTTCACGTGGCTTCTTTATGACCGTGCTGCGGTAGAGCATTCCAAGCTTGTATTGGTCTGATCAGCTGCAGTTGGACACACTGTAACTTGACTACACAGTGAGTTCATTTTGGTCCTCTTCGAGAAAGAAGGCCAACAACTGGCCAACATGATGAAAACAAAATGACGGGGATGGGACTGGCAAGACGTGAATATGAGCAGACTTCACTGCATGTGTGTCTGTAGCAAAGATTTTGCTTTTGCTGTTGTGATCATTCAGCTGTTTTTCAGTCACGTCTGACTCTTTGTGACCCCAGTTTGGGGTTTTCTTGTCAAAAACACTGGAGTGGTTTGCCATTTTGAAGCTTTTCCAGCTCATTTTACAGATGAGGAAATTTACAGAATTAAGGCAGACAAGGTGAAGTGACTTGTCCCAGGTCATGCAGCTAGTAAGCATCTGAGGCCAGATTTGCACTTGGGAAGATGTGTCTTCTTAATTCCAGGCCTGGAACTCTGTCCCTTGTGATACCCAGTTGCTCCTAAAGATTTAACTAGGATGGTATGTTTGCTTTCCTTTATTTGTCTTCCCCTAACACATGAGGAAACTGAAGCACAGCAACCTTTCTGCCTATTGAGTGAGTGATAAAAATGGCACTAAAAATCCAACTCTTTGTTCCTGGCCCTTGGACCAGCCCCCAGGGAAAAACTTGGTCTCACACGTTTAAAGTTAATGGGGGCTTTGTTTCTATGGGTATGGAAATAAATTAGATTTATTGCACTTATCTTTTCTCACTTTCACCTCAACTTTTATTAGATAGTACAGATTTTTTTAGCCTTAGCATTTCAGAGTTTGCGTCTGTTTTATGACCCTCAAACATCCCTTTAGATTTCTCGTTTCTTTTGAGTTCTTAAATTTTAATTTGTTTTCTCCTCCCTCTCCCTCTCTTCCTCTGCCCTCTCTGTCTTGCTTCTTTCCATTGTATTTCTTCTCTGGACATTTTCTCTCTGTGTATTGTTCATTTTTTGATTTTTGTTCATTTCCCTCTCCTTTTTTACTCAACATAATTTGAGAAGTGACACATGGTTTATCTTCACACTCTGACTCTATCAGTGGCATCAAGGTATATCATCTGAACATGTTAACTTGTCTTTAATAATCTTTTGTGGGTTTATCACCCAGGAATGTATTCCAAACCTTTCTGTCATCTATTTACCTTTCAGATTGGAGAAGGTCACCTGCATGTCAAAAATTCTATAATGCTTAAAAAAAGGGTCCTTAAAGATCATGTTAGCCAGTCTCTTCATTTTACAGATGAGGAAAGTAAGGCCCAGAGGGAGAAAGAGAATTTTATTGGAAATCGGGAGACATAGATCCTAGTCTCAGCTCAGCCACAAAATAGCTGTGTGACCTTGGGCAAAATCTCTGCCAGGAAGTGGTGACCATTCTGCATGATCTTATGCAAATTTACATCTCAAACATGATACCATTAATTTGTTCAGCCCAGTTTTCCATGAGTTGTTTTAATACGATGAGTTAGATTAAAACTATACTTTTGGGTCCTGGTGTCTGATTTGGTTATGAAGATGAGTTATGACTTCTAATGATGACCAAGTTTTAGGATCCTGGATTAGGGTTTTCACTTAGATACAACCTTACTTGAATGATATACAGCAGGAATGTTGGGTACAACTGCGAAGGGATGGTATGGCATTAGGAAATGAGGTGGCTGTTGTTGTTCAGTTCTTTTTCAGTCATGTCCAACTCTTTGTGACCCCATTTGGGGTTTTCTTGGTAAAGATACTGGAGTGGTTTGCCATTTCCTTCTCCAGTTCATTTTATAGGTGAGGAACTGAGGCAAACAGGGCTAAGTGACTTGTGTAGGGTCACACAGCTAGTGTCTGAGGCCACATTTGAACTCAGGTCTGCTTGACTCCTACAACCCCATATGTAGACAGTACCAATTGCTTTGGCTGTCAAATGATGAAGGAGTGGAACTTACAAAAATTTTTTTTGAAAACTAATTATCAGCAAAATCAGCCCTTTAGTGAAATACAGTTGGGATACAGTGGAAAGATAGGTGAAATTGAGATGGAAAGCTCTAATTTTAAATCTTGCCTCTGTCAATTACACAACTCTGGGCAAGGCACTTAACCTCTTCAAGACTCAGTTTCCTTATCTGTAAATTGAGGAGGTTGGACTAGGAGATTAGGAGTTCTTAGCCTGCTGACCATGAACTTGTTTTTAAACAACTTTTGACAGCTGTATGTCGACATAATTTGTTTCCTTTGCAATCTCATGCATTTTGCCTCATATACTTGAAAACATTATTCTGAGAAGGGATCCATAGGCTTCCTCCGTTTCTAGAGGGGTCCACTACACAAAAAAGGTTAAGAACCCTCAGACTAGATGATTTCTAATGTCTCTTTTGACTTTTAAGTGCTTAAGTAACTAAGTTTATTTTTATACTTTAGGTGGTGTGAAATAGCTTGAGTGGAAGTACTAGGCAGATTCTTTACATGATGGAGTACACTTGCACTCTGAGAACTGATAAATATTATAAATACAGAAAAGAATGGGAAATTTATATTAACTGATGCAAAATAAAATAACTAAGGAAAATATACACATGGCTACAGTATAAGTGGAAGCAATAACAACAACAAAACAATCAAAATTGAATGCTGTGAAATTATAATGACCAAGTTTCACCCCAAAGAAGGCACTTTCCTTCTTTCTTTATTTTTTTTTGCAAAGGTGAAGTACTATGAGTGTAGAACTTTACAAATAAATGTTAGATTTTTTTCTGATGGGTTGGTCAGTTTTGCTAGCGGTTTTCATGTATTTATTTTTATTCTTTGTTGTAAAGGATAACTGGAAGTGGGAGAAGCATGCATTGGGGAATGTAGGTGATATGAAAATAAAAGATTTTAATGGATATTATTTTTTCAAATGATCTAGAAACAAGAAATAGCTTGAATTAAATGGTATAGGACAGCCTAATGATCATAATGAGAAGCTTAGGGAGGCCATATCCAGAGGGATTTTAAATTATTATAGTTGCTTAGAGGTTATTCAACCCCATTGATGAAGTTGACTTCCTGGTTCTGTGTATACCTTGTAAAGTAATGGCTGGTAAACAGAAAATCGACTATAGTTCTGGTTTTTCTCTCTTTTTTTCCTCTAAGAAGTTGAATCTAAAGTATTTTGTAACTTTGGATTCAGCCTTTTTACTATCAAATTAAAGCTAAAAAGGCTGCCAGGAAGGAGGGGAAGCCAGATTGGAGGGGGAGGAGGCGAGAGGTAGAAGAAGGGGAAGCAGAGAGTTGGGGGAGGAGAAGGCTGAAAGATCCAGGAAACCTGAAAAGAGGCAACAAAAACCAATTAAAGTTAATGAACTAAAGCTAAGCTTTTTTATTTTAGCTTCCCTTCTTCCTCCCAGTACATTGGCTTTAACTTGGAATTATTTTTCTTAGAGTAACACTTTCAAAAAGTAAATTATTTCCTTCTTTTTCTCTTTTTTCTCTCCTTTTCTGAATACAAATAACATGGCTGTTGATTCAACACAGGACAAGAGGGTATGTATCATCACTTTGCCTTTGGCCATGGTCCTGTTGCCCACCAAAGCCTGGCAAAATCTCTGAATGTCAGAAACCTTGTCAGGTTCTGTTTTTGCGGAAGCAAAGAGAAAGTCAACCCTACTGAGTAGCTATCTGGAGACAGGAGGCGGAGGTCCAATTGTAGTATCTAATATTAGAAATAGAGACGCCTCCAATGGTTTTTGGCAGACCGAGCTTAGAAAGAGTGGCTCTGGCTCTCCCACTCAAACGTCTTAAATAGTTTATATATCTGTTTGATTAATTTGGCTGGTGAAATGACTGCAGTTAATGTAGTAGGTATAAAAGTTTAGGGAAAAAATTCTTATCTTAATTATATTAATTCTCTAGAGTAACTTGTTCCATGTAAGCAGACTGTGTTTAAATGACTCTATGATAATAATGTAATAATATCTTATATTTATTTAATGCTTTTCTTTCCCTTGGATTCTGAAGAAACTTACTTAACTAACATTTTCCACCTATTCAACATTTTCCCATGTGTCACATTCATGTTCTAAAATTCCAGTCAAAGCCTCATAAAGTGGTATTACCTGATCTATTCCCCAACATAGAACATTTCAAAATTGTTTTAGTCCTGTAGGCCCTAAGTTCTCTCCATAAATGCGTTTGCTACCTTTTCCTTTGTATTTCACATTAGTTCACTCAGTTCTGAAAACTTATTTTCACCCAAGGCTTAGAATCACTGAATCAAAGGATCTCTAACGATATCTTTCTCCCAGCTTTATTTATTAAGGTTCCCCATTTAATTTTTTCCATTCTTTTGTAGGGTCTTTTAATAATTTTTTAGTTTTCTTCTGCCATTTTCATAAAATCTTAGGATTAGAATGGACTGTTTAGGTTGTCTAATTCAACCTCTCCACCCAGTGTGAAAATCTCTTCTAAAGCACTTCTTACAGATGATCGTTTGGCTCCTGCTTGACCACTTCTAGTGACAGTAGTTTAGCACTTTTCAAACAATGGAGTCTTGTTCTGCAAGCTAAAATCTGGAGATTTGAGCCCAAATTTCCTACCTTGAAACCTCTGCCCATTGGTTTTATTTTCATCCTCTGGAGCAGTGTAGAACATCCAATTGGTACGAAAACCTCTCAAGTATTATAAGGAAGCTTTCTTACCCTACCTAAGTCTTCTCATCTCAAGTCACATTTGCCCAAATCTCTCTGCTAATCTTTGTATGATTTAGTTTCTAGATTCTCGATGCGTTCCCACCCCCAAACCTCATCAGTCACTTTCCCCTGCATCTGCCCATCCTAAAATGTCATGTTCAGAGTGGAACGCACATGGTCTTACTTATTAGTGGAGGTTACAATGATCCTCTTAATCATCTCTATCTGGTTACAATATTTCTATTAATGTTGTATTAGATGCTTTAGCAGTTACATTATATTGTTGCTTCCACTTGAAATTTTAAGTCAGCTAAAGTTTCTTTCCATGTCATTGCTATATTCTTGAGCCATTCCCACCCTCAGTCTTCTTGTGTTTGTTGCCCTTTCTAAATCTGAAAAGCCTGCCTTCCACATTTTTATCTAACACATACATAAAAGCACGGAACAAACCAAACACACAGTCTTGTGGCAGATTGTCTCTCCCCCCCTTGTTATATTCTTTCTTCCTAAGTTGCTTTCCTGTCTAATTTTTTTTTATTGTCTCTTTCAAATAACATAATTTTCCTGAAGCTGTCCCCTAGAGATTTTATTTCAACACTGAGAAGTTTTGTTCATTGTTTTAATCTGCTGAATGAGTTAACTGGTTAGTAATAAGTGGACCAGTTAGGAAAGGGAAAGTCAGTAAAAAAATGGTCAAATTGGGGCTGGTAATACAACAGTAAGAGTGCTGGATTTGGAGGCAAAATACCTTCTTTTGAATTCTTGCTCTTCCACTTGCCACCTGTGTGACTTTTGGCAATTCACCTGACTTCTCTGGTCCTTCATTTCCTTGTCTGTAAAATAAAGGTATTAGACTAAAGGCTTTTATCTTCTTTTTTGTGACTAAAATATAACACCAACACAAATAGAATAATTTCTGCTGACACATAGTAGATCTGCAAATTCTCATATAGACAAATTCAAATCAATTCAGTAGCACTGAATATGGATCTACTATGCTTCAGGCTTGGTGGTAGGTGCTACAAAGTTGAATGAAGATGCTGATCCTGCCCTCAAAGGGCTAATATCAGATTCAAAGTAATGAGAAACATGGTCAGATGATTGAACTTTCCTTTTGTGTCAGTTAAATATGCTAAATTATTCTTCATATGAATATTATTTTATCTAAGAACATCTGCAACAGTCTGGAACATATTTTTTTTTTCAGCATTTGCCTCTTGGTTTACTATAGATATCAAATGTTCTCACATAGATTCCATGACATCTTATTATTACTGAACAGTATTATGCCTATCAGTCATGCCTATGTCTTGAATGATGTCAATCCGAATTGAAAATGTGTTAATTTTATTAGCATCACTAAATTCTTATTTCAAAACCTTGAGGATATTCCACAAGAATACATTGGGTCAAGAAAGAAACCATTTTAGAACAAATTATTAGAAAAACTAAACTATTAGTAAACAAATGACTCAAGAGCCAGTACAAGTAATTAAGTACTGTGCCATTGAGTATTTCTCAAATTCTTACTTTCTTTGGAAATGTTCAAGGCAGTATTCAAGTACTGAGAATCTGTATTGGATAGAATAAATTTTTAAAAAAATTAGCAAGGAAACTCTCCATCAAGCCCAACCCATACTTCTGAAACAATGTTAAGTGGTAGACTGGTATCTGTCAACAAGTAAATCTCATGGTATTGAGATTTTTTAAGAACTTTAAGCTTTTATCTTTTTTTCTGAAATAGTGTTTTATTCTGAAATAGTTACGAGATCAAGCTCCTTAGCTTTTCTTTCACAGCTATATTCATTAATTGTCATATTTATCAGTAAATCCCCATTAATTAGGACTTTACTCATTTAAATTACTCCATTTGGACTTAACAGGAGTTATCTTTGTGCAAACTATTTAGAAATGCAATTTACAAAGCGAATTCGGTGTAAGCAAATTTAGAGGAGTGTTAAGAAGTAAAGATATTTTTAAAGGATTCATATGCTTTTGTTTGTATGTTGACAATTAGTGCTAAATAGAAATAAGCCTATTCATTGATTTTGTATTACTTCAGATCTAGTAGGATCAAATACCTTGTTATTGATCAATGCAAGTTGCTATAGGTATTTACAATCGAGAAAAGTACATCTTCTTTTAAAATATTAAATAATCCACCTTTTCTGACTTCAGGAAAGCTGGAGTCTTGTAAAGAGTACTGAGTTGGGTATAAGACTACCTAGGTTCTCATACTAGTTTTATTATCTACTAGACTCACCACCTTCCTTCAACAGATCATTTAAATTTAACAAGCATTTGTTTCTGCATTTGTAAAATAATAATGATAGTTTTTGACTTGCCTTTCATCTAGTTGTAGTGAGAATCAAACAAATCACACGTGTGAATGTGCTTGTGAACTGCCAAGCAATAGGTAATGAATCTATAGGGAGTATGTAAATATTTTTGGATAGGGATACAACAGTTCTTTGCTAAAATATACCTTATTTGAATAATATAAACAGCAACAATAATAACACATATTTCTACAAAGCTTTACAAGTTTAGTTGGTCAGTAAAGGGACAGCTAGATGGCACAGTGGATGGAGCACTGGCCCTAGAGTCAAGAGGAACTGAGTTCAAATCCAGACATAGATACTTACTTAGCTGTGTGACCCTGGGCAAGTCACTGAACCCTGATTGTCTCAAAACAGCTTCCACATTTATTTAGTGCCTATTATGTGTGAAGGAGTGGGCTAAGTGCTTGAGAAGCAAAGACAGGTAAAAGATAGCTCCTTCCCTCAAGAAGCTCAGATTCTAATGGGGGAGACCACATGCCGATCACTATGTCCACACAATCTAGATGCAGGCTAAATAGAAAATAATCAATGGAGGAAAGGAGTATGGATTAAGAAGAATTGGGAAAGGCTTCCTATAGAAGATGGGATTTTAGTTGGGACTTGAATGAAGCCAGGATGGTCAAAGGTGTCTTTGCTGCTTCTCAGACAAGACACTTGATTTCCCAACTCCAGGTATTTTTCTTGGCTGTCCTCATACCTGGAATGCTCTGCCTTCTCATCTCCACTTCCTCAAGGAGTAGTGATGAGAATCCATACTGATGATGATTTGCTCCTCTATGTGGCAGGAAACCAACCACTGGAGCTTATTGAGGTGAGGGTATAAGGGGGGGCATGGTCAGACTTACACTTAAGGAAAGTCACTTGGATGACTGAGTGAAGGATGGATTGGAGTGGGAAGAGATTTGTGGCAGCAAATGAATAAACATACTCTTGAAATAAATAAACCAGGTGTGAGTTGATGAAGGCCTGCACCAAGGTGGTGGCAACATCAGAGAAGGGAAGAGGAGGCATACCAGAGATGCTACAAAGGTACAGTCTTTAAGCCCTGGAAACAGATTAGATGTGGGGGGAGACGAGAAAGAGAGAGAGACACACACACACACGGAAAGAGAGAGAGACTGAGAGAGAGAGAGACAGACAGAGAGACAGAGACAGAGAGACAGAGACAGAGAGACAGAGACAGAGAGAGACAGAGAGATAGAGAGAGACAGAGAGAGAGAAAGAGAAAGACAGATAAGGAGAGAGATACAGAGAGACAGAGAGACACAGAGAGAGAGAGAAAGAAAGAGAGAGAGAGACAGAAAGAGACAGAGAGAGACAGAGAGACACACACACAGAGAAAGAGAGAGAGAGACAGAGACAGAGATAGAGAGAGACAGAGAGATAGACAGAGAGAGATAGAGAGAAAGAGAGAAAGCGAAAGAGAGATAAGGAGAGAGACAGAGAGACAGAGAGACAGAGAGACACACACACACACACACACACATAGAGAGAGAGAGAGAAAGAGAGAAAGAGAGAGAAAGAAAGGGAGGGAGGGAGGGAGAAGAGTCAAGAAGGTCACCTGGGTTGTGAACCAGAAGGACTGGGAGGATGTGGCGCCCTTGACAATAATAGTGAAGTCTGGAAGGGGGAAGGGTACTGGGGAAAAATGAGGTCACTCTCAAGCAGCTCTGCTTGGTTTGAACTGTAGGGAACATCATGTGCCTCCCCCAACTTTTGGCTTTCTTTTGTACCTTCCCTTCCACATTAGATTGTAAGCTCCTTGATAGGAGACACTGTTTTTCCTTTTTTTTAATATGTATACTCAGTGCAGTACCTGGCCCATGGTAAGTGCTTAATAAGTAAATGTTTATTGAATTGAATTCAAAATGGAAATTTTAGGAAGGGTAAAGATTTTTTTGGGAAAGATAATGATTTCATTATCTCATTAAAAATGAGGATTGTTAATTGGATAATATATAAGGTCTTCTCAAGTTCTAACATTCATATCATTATCTTAAATGGTAGAGGCAGGATGATGTTGTATTTTCCTGTATGCTTCTTTGTGAAATCAGAACTATGGCTCCTTGCTTTCATAACACATCTAGAATTTGGGGCTGCTAAATTCTACCTATGGCACTTTTGGATATGTTGAATTCAAGATATCAACAGTTTGAGATATCTATTAGGCAGTTGGAGATGAGATAATGGAAGCCAGCACAGAAATTAGGGATCAACAAGTAGATTTTAGAATTGTACATGGGAGCTGATTATCGAGATTATCAAGTGAAATAGTATAGAGGGAGAAGAGAAGAGGCCCAAAAAAGAATTCTGGGGACACCCAAGCTTAGTGAGCATGATCTGAATGAAGATCCAGGAAGGGAGACTGAAGAGTGCTCAGATATGTAGGAGAAGGATCTGAGGGAGTAGTATCCCCAAAAGCTAGCAAGCAGGATATTGCAGAGAAGAGGGTGGTCATCAGTTTCAAAGAAGAAAGAGGACTGATAAGCATGTGAGAGGTCAGAAAAATGGAAGCAAGTATTATACTATATATATATATTATATATATATATATATAGTATACTATATATATATTATATATATATAGTATAATATATAATATAATATATATATGGTGTTATAGAAAATTAATACCTCGCTATATGTACCTACCAATACCTTCTCAAGAAATTTAGCCACAAAAGGCATGAGAGATAGAGAGTAATAGCAAGAATGGATAGATTGAGTAAGAGATTTTTGAAGGTTGAGTAGAAACTGGAATGTTTGTAGGCAGTAGAGAAGTAGCCAACAGACAGAAAGAGACTGAAGATAAGTGAGAGAATGAAGACAATTTAGGGGGCAACCTAGTGGAGAAGATGGGATGGAATGGGGTCATTTGTGTATGGATGGAGAAGGGTTAGTCTTGGCAAAGAGAAAGGTCACCTCTTCCTGTGAGACAACAGTGAAGGAGACCATTGTAGAAGTAATCTGAGTGCTGTGAGATGAGGAAGGGAGAACATGAGCTCCCTGAAAATAGCCTTATTTATTTTTTACTAGTAAAATATAAGGCTAGGTTCTTAGGTGACAAAGTTGGGAGAGGGGGAGTCAAGTCTCTAGAGCACTTTCCTCACAATAACCTTCCGAGGTAGATCATCTAAATATTATTATTCTATATTTACAAATGAAGACACAGGCTCAGAAATTAAATGAGTTGTTTGTGGTCATACAGTAGGCAGTAGTAGTAGCATGATGTAGTAGAGAGAGCAGTGATCCCTCCGGCAGTTAGGTGGCCCAGACTCTTGTTTAGTCTCTGCTATTTAAGTGTTCTGGACAAATCACTTTGCCTCTCTGGGTATCTGTTTTCTAATCTATTAAATGGGAGAATAGTTGATGGGATGACATGTAAGATCTCTTCAAGCTCTACCATTCATATCATTATTTTAAGTGGTAGAGTCTGTTTTATGCTGTTTTTCTTGCATACCACACTGCTTCTTGGTGAAATCAAAAGTATACATCCTTGTATTCATGACACATTTAGAATTTGAGTCTGCAAAAATTCTATGTCCTCCAAAGAAACAAGTATTGAGCTCACATGCATTTCCCCCATTATTCATTGGAGTAATGCATTCCTCCTAAGAATTTCAAAGCAATTTTATTTTCATTTCCAACAATATTAAAATACAAACCAAATCTGTCTCAGGAATGGCAATATTTCATAATATGCTGTAGCTATTTTGTTGTAACAACTTAAATGACTATAAAAGGCCATTTCTGCTTTTTATTGGGAGACTTTTTTTTTTTTTAGTCAAGTGGCTTCTGTGGCTGGGGAAATCTGAACTAACAATAACACTTTGAGTTCATACTCACTGCCATTTGATTTTTGTAGAGAGTTTACAGAAATTGACTTTCTCTAAAAGAATTTCTCGTGGGGTTTTCATTTTCTATTTTAAAAAGGAAAATTATCCACATTCCATTTTTTCCTTAAAATATTGTCCAAATAGAAATTCTTTAAACCTGGATATTGCGGAAAGTTTCAGACAACTGTACACATTTGGTTTCAATTCTTACCCCTGTGCAGGGGGCATGGGCATTATTTGATGCTTATAATTTAATTGATTTGTGAGTTATATGAACTTCCAAATGCTTTGCTTCTTTTCCCATAGGGGAAGCTATATATATATATATATATATATATATATATATATATATATATATATATATATATTCTTTCAATCTTGATAAATCTCTGGACCAATTCTGGTAAATCTTTACAAAAATGAATTAACTATTGGGATGAAACTAAGTTAATAAAAGAAGATGGAGACAATCAAAGAATTTGATAATGGTGTATGCATGCATGCATGTATATGTAGTTCAGTAACATATGAATATTCACAACCATAGAATATGAATATGTAATTTTACACTCACAAGTGTACCGTATAAAACTACTGTATATGCTATGCTTGCCAAATTATTTTGTGTTTATATCACATACAATATATCATATATGCATTATGATATTACACATAGAGATACATTATCTACATATATGTTAAATGCATGTGTGTATATAGTTAGAACCTGTGATTTCTTGGTATCAGGAATCTCCAATATGAAAACTCCTTCTACCAATGCAGATTGCAATTCATCTCCAAAATTTGCACGGTGTGCTGAGGGGATGTGACTTACTGATATTTGCACATCTGGTACGTGTCAATCAGGACTAGAACCTAGGTCTTCCTGAATTCAGAGCTGGACTCTTATGTCGTTTGCCATGTTGCCTATCGATTGCATTATACATATATATGTATATATACATATATAGCATTTGGAATATACAAAATATTGTGTATATGTATTATTTTGATGGAGTGGTAAAACATGAAGGGGAGAAGTTCTTATTAGCATTCAAAAGGATCTATTAGTTAACCTTGAGAAGGAGTAACTTATGATTTATAAATTTTCATTTCATTCATGACTGTTCTCTAAAGGCAAAACTCCTCTGTTGACTATCTAGTTATAAAACAAATCCCAAAATTAAATTTTGAAGCTAGAAAATTAAGGTGAGTAAATTTTTTTTTATCATACATCATTTCAATAAAAACAGATTCTTGCTTAAATCTAAAGAGTTCTACATATAAAGAACATTCTCCAAATGGAATGTTGCTCAATTCCAAAACAATTAATGTCTATTGGAGAGAATGTGTTTTCTATAAGGTATGTAGGAGTCCTGGCTAAAAGAAAGCATTTTTTGATCATTTTTATGGCTCTATAGACAAATACACTCAGGGTGTCCTCCAACTTTATTATGAATCATAAAAAGGACTAGAGAAAAGCAATGATCTGAAAGATTACAAAAGTTTGCAGAACATGTAATTGTATTTTGAAGGATTGTATGGCCTTTTGACCTTCCATATTGCTCAGGCATTTCACACAACTATTTGCAGAATATACCCAGACTGAGGCAAGCGTGTTCTTGAAACAATCTGGGGAAGAATCTAAGAATTTGACCTGATGCATTGAGTCACATTTCTCAAACAAGTGGTCCAGTGTATTGCAATCTGAGAATGAAAAGGTGTCAGGACATTTTTGGAAGAAATATGAATGAGCTGAATTAGAATCTAGGGAAATTCCTTTTTAGATGATCAGAAATTCATTTTGGATGAATTCATCAGAAAGCAGGTTAGAAAGCAAAATAACCTGTACATAGCAAATGTTTTATAAATGTTTATTGTGTTGTATTAAGGTTGTACATAAAGTGACTGAATAAATATATAGCCCTTTAATCTTGTGCCTCCTGGCTAGTAACTTTTTTTTTTCTTTCCCTTATTATCCTATCTTGCTCATTTTGGAAGTACAGAGGCTTCTCAAAGGCTTAGATTCCCCCACTGATTGGCATGAGAGTTTTGACCAGCTTTATTTCTATCCTGAGGCCTTTTGCCCTTTGGTAGGCAATCTGGTAGCCCTCTCCTCCATATTAAAACTGAACTTAGTGTGGACACCCAATCAGCAGAGCCAATTGAAGCTCAGAACTCCTGAGCTCAAAAGATCGCCTGGCCTCAGCTACCCTACTAGCTGAAATTGCAGCCATGTGCCACCATCCCTGGTTGTCCAGTACTTCTAAAGCTAAATTTCTGTTTAAATTGCTATGTGATGAAATTCATTTTTTGAAGGTAGAACATTTTCACTCTGATCTGATTTAGCCAAAAAACAAAAGGTTATAGCAAACTGGACCTCTTAATATACACAATTTATTCTGATGTTAAATCTTTTCCTTGTCATTGGGACTTACCACACTAAAGGTCTATAGTTGAACATTGCAACCTAGGAGAAACAGCCATATTTCGTCTGCCAAACAAAATTAAATGGAAGGTACAAACAGAAGAATCCCTGCAGAGTTACAGAGGAGGAGAATCTGGCCTGTGGCTTGGGTTAGAAAGCAGAAAATGAAACAGAAAAACAAACATCATCTGCTGTGTGGTAGAGAAGAAAGACGTGATTCTAGATCGGCAGCTAAAGAATGTTTTCATTGTTTGCTTCTAGTCATTGGGAAATTCTGTCCAAAAGGCTCAATCTGTTCTTGAATATTTGTCAGAGCCAGGTAAACATTGATGGATTTGCAATAACAAAGCCCCAGCATTCAATACATCTTTTCCCATGGAGATTTAAAGATAAAAATTGAGGGGGACACCTATTTCTTTACTTTTTTTTAAACAAATCATACCTTTGATAAGGTGTCTTTAGCATATATCCAAAGACTAAAAGATTGTAATTTAATGCCAGAGGTTCAGGATTTCTTCACAAAAGTTTTGTTTGAGGGTCTGTTTTTATGGTGGATTCATGTCGCATGAGTTAGGATACCTGGGGTAGAAATTATATCAGACCAGCAGATGTGGGTGTCTGTTTTTAGGACTGTCTGTTGGGAGGGGTGGTTAAACACCTGCTATACTACAGTGGTCTGCCCCAAAGGGAACTTACCAACGCAGTCTGAAAGATGAAGTGGAATTATTTGATCAATCGTCTACCATAGGGTGACAAGCTCTGGTGGGAATTTGACTTGACATCTTAGAAGCCTTCTATTTTGGGGCTCATTATACTGGTGTTAATGGAAACCCTGAAGAAACAAAGGAAATTCAAAAGCTGGTATTTAAATGATGCTAAGGTCAGTAGACTCACAGTGAACCTTCAACATCCCAAACAACTATTTCACATCTAGCATAAATGCTCTCCATTATGTCTCTTCTGAACTGACTTGCTAATTTCCATTTATGTCTGTTTTCCTAACTGTACTAATTTGGATTGATACACAACACCTCTGTTCTCCCGCACACTTAAATCAAATCCCCTAATTACAAATTTTCAAATTAGGCCTGTCCTATTCGCGATTTTAAACGCCGGGTGCTTGGGGAGATACGGATCTGATGGGCCTGTTAGTAATCACTCACTTGCTCCATCAATCACGCAGTTCAAACTTGTTTTTATTTTGTCAGTTTAATTCAGAAAATCAGAAATTTGCCCCTTCTTTGGAAGCTTTCCTCCTGCTCCAAGAGGGCTCCATATCGACTTGTGCTTTGTTCACCTCCCTCCTGAGACAGTTGAGTAGAACTTGGGAAGCAGCAATTAGGTTATAATCCCCCCAGTTGTTAGAAGAATGGATTAGGTGCTCGTCAATTACCATTCTCTTGCTAATCATTGTCAGAGGGTGCGGTTCGTCTTGTGAGGTTTCCTCAGATCCTGCCAATCATCGTCAGGGGTTTTAAAATAGACCCTTTTCAGCATCTCAGAAGCTTCAGAAGAGAGTTGTACCCTGCTCTTATGTTGTGTTCCTTACCCTCCCTCAAATGACGGTTACCACAATGGAGAAATGAAAAGACCCAACTGCTAACGGATCTTTCTGAGCTTTGAAAAAGTCCCCTGCCCCACATCAATTTTTCTCTCACTTTGTGATTGAGTTGGGACAGAAAAGCCTCAATAAAGGGAAACTGCATCTCTTTTAGCTATCACAGCTCACTCTCCAGGGAGCGCTTTGTTTCTGTAGAGAACTTGCCTGAGTGTCTTACTGCCTGGGACCCCGAAACCTAATCACTCAGGGGAGAGGAACTTAGCCCTACTGTTGCTGGAAACCGAAAGCCTGGTGGGCTTAAGAGAGGACCATTCTTAACTTGTAATGAGATTTTCAGCTGGCATTTTACAGGTAAAGAGACGCAAAATAAAACTGGGAATAAGCACCTGCATTTTGGAGATTTTGAAAAGAATGGACGCTTTCTCATTATTTGGGGGAAGGGACCTGGAGATGCTAGAGCTAATCTTATTAATTTTCCCCTCATTCTGTTTTCCGCACACTAGGCTATGCAAACCCAAATATGTATGTATGTATGTATGTGTATACATATATGTACATATGTGCACGTGTATGTATGCACACACATACATACATGAAATATTTTTGTATATACATGGATATTATCTATATATAATATGTTATTATATATAATATCACATATATAATGTTATATACATGTCATACATGTATATTATGTATATGTAATAGACAATGCACATATAATATATAATATATGTATATATTATACATGTATGTATAATTATTATATATAAATAGGGAGGGAGAGACACAAAGAAAGGCAGAAGTGAGGAAAAGGGAGAAAGGAAAGGAGAAACAAAGGTGAAGGAAGGTGTAGAGGACATAGAACTAGTCTACTGACCTAGAAATCAAGTCAATAGGCATTTAGTAAGCTCCTATTATGTGCTAGGCACTGTGCAAAGAGCTGAGGGTACAAGGATCCTAGAACACTTGGGTTCAAGACCCTCCTCTGGTACGTATCAGCTCTCTGACCCTGGACAACTCCCTCAGTGCTTCGGTGCTCCAGCAGGCTCTGTGATAAAGAATATAAGCCGAAGAGAAAGCACTGGCCGGCGTTGGTTGGAGGAGTTTCCTTACCCAGGAATTCCCAGCAGCGATGAGCTCAGTGATCTTATTCCTTTTCACATGTATATGTGTGTATGCGTGCATCCACACACATACGTGTCTTTTCATCTCTTGTAAAATGGGGAAAAATAGCACTTAGCTCACAGGGTTGTTGTTGTAAGGATCAGATAATGCAATATTTGTAAAACGCTTGGCAAACAGTGTGGCAAACTTTGCTATGTATATGCATGTATAGGGCTATGTGTATATACATATACACATGCACATACACATACATATATACACATGTATGTGTGTATATGTGTGTGTGTGTGTGTGTGTATATACACACATATTTGCAGATAAACTTTGAGTGTTTGATTTCCCTGGAACAGACACTCTCCCTAACCACATAGATGGGCCACTATTCTGCAACTTCTGGAGCTGCTTGGGATCCTATGTGGTTAAATGACTTGCTAAAGGTCACACAGTACATGTCACAGGTAAGATTTGAACCCAGGTTTTCTGACTGTGAAGACTTCTCTCCTTTTATGTATACGTATCATATTGGACCAATATACCACAGGATGCTATAATGGAAAGGAACCATAGAGATGATCTAGCCCAAATCCTCATTTTGCAAATGAGGAAAAATGAAGCCCACCACTGACAAACGGTTTTCATGAGATCACAAAGATATTAACAGAGTAAGAATTTCATTATAGATCTTTTGATGTCCCAGAGGCAACTGGTGGTTCAGTGGATGGAGTTCTGGGCCTTGAGTTTAAATCAGACCTCAGACACTTGCTGGCCACATGACCCTGGGCAGGTCACTTAACTTCTGTGCCTCAGTTTCCTCAGCTGTAAAATGGATAATAATAACAGTTCACTGGATTGTTGTGAAAAATCAAATGAGATAATATTTGTTTAAAAAAACATAGCACAGTGTCTGGAGCCCAGTAGGCGATCCTTTATACGCGTGTATTCTCTTTACTTTGCTGCAAATCTAGCGCTCTTTCCGTTCTACTCTCCTTGACAAGCAGCATTGGAAAACATCGACTTCCAATTTGATGAGATTTAAATAAGGTTTCAAACACATATCAGTGTGCTTATTTCTTGCCATTTCAAGGAAGAATTACCCATAGATCAAGAGAACAGCTAATTCAGGGGTCATTTATAGTTTTCTTAGAATGTAAACTTTAAAGTACTAGGCTAGCTATTGTTATAACAATTATTATTCACTTTAATCAGTCATGTACACCACACACATATACACATGTATAAACATAAATCGTACATGCTCAGGTACACATCTGTCTTGCTCATTGCCTGTCTCTTGACAAATTCTCAGTTTTTCTCATCTTAGAGCAGTGGTTCTCAACCTGTGGGTCGCGACCCGTTTGGGGGCAAACGACCCTTTCACAGGGGTCGCCTAAGACCATTGGACCCAATGGTCTTAGGAACCAAGACACCGCTCCTCTATCCATCTCCAGGCGGGTCCCAGATGCGCCCACATACAAGTATTAAAAAGTCCCGGCATTAGGAAGGTTGAGAACCACTGTCTTAGAGCCCGATGGTTGGGAGTTAGGGGAAGGCCTCAGATGGTTATGGACAATCCACAAATAGAATCTGCTGGTAGATAATTGAGAGTGGACAGTCTCTATTTCTCTGTCTAGAAATGATTTGGTACACAGTTGTGTATATATGCAAGATCCAAGATAAGAATTTGAGTCACTTTGAAATCTTTGCTAAGATCAATTTCATAAAATATTCATGAAGACACATTTACTGCTGAGTTACTGATTTGGCTAAATTGAGTTGAAGCAGGTGTATTGCTATGATGCGAGAATGAGGTGCAAGATCAATGGTGGAAAAAGCAAGAGAGAGAAACCTGACATTTCGGGCCAAGGCTCCCAAGCAAAGCTGATGAGACACGGCCCTCTGTGATGTACCTTCATGGCATCAGTACCTGGAGTGTGGCTTATATTTTCCTTTCTAGGGAACAGATGTGCTACAGAATGCTGGAGTCCTTTACCTTTGTGAGGCTCTCCGTATAAAGGTTGGATGACCACTAGTTATTCTCTGATTTTTAATATAGCTTGTAGATAAGAAATTGATCTAGAGATTGAATTAGATTAGGGGGACTCTGACAATTTGCCTCCTAAACTTTGAACCTGAGTGACCCAAAATATGGTTGTGGTTTGTTTGTTGTTCTTTCATTCTGGAAGAGGATCAATGACTTTACTAGGGGGTGTCTTGATTTGTATGTGTATTGGATTTAAGTGAGGCGGAGCTGCCGTTGGGGTGTGAACTGAAGCAGGAACCTCAGGAGAAACTGGTTTGTGAGGCAAAATGATGGGCTGGGCCTGTTGAGGTATTGTAAATACTGGAGCTACCAATAGCCAATGCCCAACTAAAGGGCCAGGTGTATATGGATCCTACTAATCCACCCTTAAGGCTCACTTCATCCTTTAAGAAGGGCTGCTGGTGGTAGTGATGGACATCTCTCATAACGTTTAAAATAAATCAAATTGAGTTTTGTATTTCTTAGAGAACTTTGGGTATAGACATGACTTGAATGATTTGTTTGAATAGGTAGAGCCTAGAAAGCTTTCAATTCTCATCTGATTAGCACTGATTAAAAAAAAAGTTTTACACATCTCTTTGAAAGTACAAGACTTGCTGAAATGAACTCCCTTCAATCTTGTTGGCAATTAATTTAATGAATTTTTTTTTTTTTTTTTTTTTGTTTTTTGGAGAGGGGAAGGCAGGGCAATTGGGGTTAAGTGACTTGCCCAAGGTCACATGGCTAGTAAGTGTTAAGTGTCTGAGGCCAAATTTGAACTCAGGTTCTCCTGTCTCCAGGGCTGGTGCTCTATTCACTGCGCCACCTACTCACCCCAATTTGATAAATTTTTGCCTCACCTTCTAGGGGAAATAATGGTGGAGTCAGAAGATCTGAGTTCAAATCTCAGTATACTATTTACTGCTAATGTGACCTCAAGCAGGTTGCTTAACCTTGATGAATCTTGGTTTCTTCATCTGTAAAACGAGCAGCTGAAGTCCCTTTGATTTATAACCATTCTTTCAGAGGCAGTGTGAAGGAGTGAAATGAAGGACTTTCCTATGCCTCTTATACTTAACACCTTGTGTGGCCCTGGGCTAGTCACTTACCTCTCAGTGCCCCAGGAAAGTCTCTAAGTTTTAGTTTGTAATCTGAATCGTTGAAAGGAGTTTCCACACT
The DNA here is from genome assembly GCA_028646515.1 of Pseudochirops corinnae. Taxonomy (NCBI): domain Eukaryota; kingdom Metazoa; phylum Chordata; class Mammalia; order Diprotodontia; family Pseudocheiridae; genus Pseudochirops; species Pseudochirops corinnae. The sequence continues at coordinate 17,163,024 of CM053587.1, read as the reverse complement.
GAGAGTTCCTCAAACAGAAGAAATCACGTTATATACTCTTCCCGACAGTCCCCTTCCCCCCAAAAACCCAAAACTATTCTAGTTCTTAATTCTGTGAATGATTCTATGAATTGTCTTCCACATGGGAAGTTAGTAAACCAGCCATGACAGTCACTCAATAATCATCTGTTGAATGAAGGAAAGATGGATGGTTAGATGGATCCATGAGGAGGCATTATTCTTGTCATCAGGAATGGTCTATATCCCTTGTTTCTACTTCCTCAGCACCTATTCCCTTTTAGGCATTGGTAATATGGTATCTTGACCCTCTGTTTTATTTCTTACTTTTCTCTCTTGCTAAAGATTATAAATCAGCAGATCCACTGCTCTTTGCTTAGTAACAGAATAGGATAATAGGTCTTGGAGCTGGGGGGAGTCTCAGAAGGTATTTCATCCAATCCCCTCATTTTACAGATGGGGAAATTGGGGTCAATAGAGGGAAAAGGATTTGTCTGTTGACACAGAGGTATTTGTCATCAGAGATATGAAATACAAACCCAGGTCTTCCAACTACAGTCAGCGTTCTTCTGATTGTACCATCTGCTTTAATCCTTCCATCTTTGCAACTTCCACTCTAGGGCCTTGTTGTCATGATTAATGATTGCCTTTCCTGGAACAATATTTCAAGAAAGCCCTTCATTTCACTCCTATTCCTAGGCATCCTGTGTAGACTCACTAACAAAGTTGCAACCCACATCAGAAACCTGGAGATTTTTGTGTTTTCATCTTTAGAATTCCTCTCCTAGGGTTCTGCTCTCCTGAATGGTGGCTACCTTGATAGAACATAAACTACTTCAGGGAATTTATGGTTTCATTTCTATCTTTTTAGTTCTAGTTCATAGAACAATTGCTGGTACATGGAGGTTCTTGATGAATGCTTTTGATCCATTGATTAGTCAGCAGAGACCATCATCATCAGAGACACCATCAGAAAATCACAGTAGTCTGTCACCTTTAGCTTCGATCTAGGCCTCTGTCTGTACTGAACCTCTGGACGCTGAAACCCAAAGCATCTACTTGAACCCTGATTCTTACTTGTTCCCTCTTGTCTGTACTGAATCCTGGCTTGCCTATTTGGAAGCCACTGCCTTGTGGTCTCTCTTAACCATGTGGAAAACCAAGTCAACAAGCCCATCTGGCATGTTTCCTCCTTCTAAAATGGATTTCTTGCACTCGGAATTTGGTTTCAACTTTGGACCCTCAAATACTAGCACACTATTCCCAATAGCATTTGGTCTCCTGGCTTGGCCCCTTTGCTATCACAAATCCTATTGTATGCTAGCCCCTTTATGTTTAGCTGGATTCCAGATCCTTTTGTCACTACCCCCAAACCCGGCCAAAAACCATACTTGTTAATGAATGAATAGCTTGACAATTTGACATAAACAAGGCTTTGGAGAGCTAAGTGACATAGGAGAGTTAGAGAACCGAATGTGGTACTTGGTAAACCTGAGTTTCAATCCTGTCTCAGACACTGACCTGGGGAACCTCCCTAAGCCTCAAATTCCTCAGGAAAATGGGAATAATAATAATAATAATAATACATTTTTTTGTAAGAGCTTAGTAAGTATCAAATGAGACAATGTATATAAAGTACTTTGCAAACCTTAAAGAGCTTTATAAAGGTTAGTTACTGTTATTTTGGGATCTTTTTCTTCTTTTTTTAATGAGACCTCTTTGAATATCTCAGAAACACAAATAAAACAAAGTCTTCAGCTAAAATCTTTTGAAATACTTTTGATATTGCCATCATCAATGAGAAAACTGTTACAGAAAAGAAAACTTGTTGCTTCTGGTCAAATAGGAAAAAAAGTGAAGGCAAGAGACAGAGGCCAAGGCAACGGACACATTCATGCCCCAGGAAAACAAACACAGAGCAAAGAGAAAACAAATCCCCGAGCTTCTTCATGAACTGAGGTGCCTAACCCAGAGACTGAAAGGGTCAGAAAGCATCTGAGAACGCAAGGGCAGCCACGACCTCATCAATTCCACTGGGTAGGAAATCCATTCTGATCTTGTCCTTTGAAGTGACATTCCATTTCCAACTGACCCTGCAGAGTGATTCTGTCCAATCCAGACAGCAGCAGCAGGTTCTAACTTAAACAGCCTCCTCAGCAGAATGGCTGAGCTGTGTCGGGTAGAAGCCCCCGTGTACTGTTTGTTCTCTTACTTTAGGGGACTGGGGTCTGCTTCTCCCCATTGTTGAAGAAATAACCATCGAATTAGAGGAAACCTCAAAGATGCAGAAGCATGTGAGTTTTTTGAAGAGATCTTGTCTTGTTTTATTTTTTGTCTTTGAATCTCCACAGTGTAGGGTCTGACACAGGGCCTTACACATATAGCTACATAAGATCATAGATTTAGAATGGGAAAGAACCTTCTTAGAGGACAACTAGTCTAACCCACTTAGTTTTACAGATGAGGAAACTGAGGTCAAGGAGATGGGAAGTCAAAGAGTCTAAATTTGAACCCAAGCCCTCTAACTCCAAATCTAGCTCTCTTTCCACTACTCACTTAATAAATGTTTGTTGAACTAGCAAGTTGAATTGAGTCATGCTTACCTTATGCTCATAGGCAAGACTTACAGCCATCCTATTTTTAAAGTTGTTCCAGAAGGGGGGAAATTCACAAATCTGCTCTCATTTCCCTGCCTTCTGTTTGCTGAATTCCTAGTCAAATTCTTAATTTCAGATTTAAACCACCAGAATACACTAAGTTCTGAATTAATCTGTCAACAACAACCTAACTTTCTGTTCACCACTGTCCTATTTACATTTCCAGCTCCATTCCCCTTCATGAGGTAATGTGCTCTCTGTTTGTTTCATGACCAACGAAGTAAAGAAACTGCCATTCAGTGACATTCCCTCATGGCACTTTGACCACAAACAATTTAGTTCAAATGTTGTCAGTGTTAGGAGAGCTACTACTAGTTTTCCAAAGTCTGTATAAGGTTGTGTGGAACCTCGTGTTTCCTCTTGAAGTCAGAAGCCAGAAGAAGCATGTCCTCTCTTACAAGCTCTCAGTAACTCTGCCCAGCATGGAGCACACACACACATACACACACACACACGTGCACACACACACACACACACGCACGCACACACATGCACACACACACGTGCGCATACACACACGCACACACACACATATACACACACGTGCACACACACACATGCACACACACACACGCATATATGAAATATTCAAAGCATAGAATGGAATTAGGTTTTGCAATGAGACATGTTTTTGACTTAACAGGAAGACATTCATGATCTTCCTTAAAGCTACTACCTTCGGGGTGGCTAGGTGGCGTAGTGAATAGAGCACTGGCCCTGGAGTCAGGAGGACCTGAGTTCAGATGTGGCCTTGGACATTTGATACTTAGTAGCTGTGTGACCCTGGGCAAGTCACTGAACCCCAATTGTCCTGCCTTCCTCCTTCCAAAAAAACCCAAAGCTAATCTCTTTCCTCTTGATTATTTTCTGTTCATTATATGTGTAGCTGGTTTGTACGTAGCTGTCTCCCCCAGGATATCGTGCTGTCCTTGAGAGCCGACCTTGTCTTTTATTTTTCTTTGTATTCTCAGCACTTAGTGCAGTATCTGGCACTATCGTTGCTTGCTTGTCCAGTCCTGTCCAACTCTGTGGCTCTCATACTGTCCATTGGCTTCTCTTGGCAAAGATACTGGAATGGTTTACCATTTCCTTCTCCAGTGGATAAAAGCCAGCAGGTTAAGTGACTTGTCCACGGTCACACAACTAGCAAGTGTCTGAGGCTGGATTCGATCTCAGGTCATCTTGACTCCAGGCCCAGTGCTCCATCCACTGAGCTACCTAACTGCCTTCTGTCTGGCACATAGTAGGCATGTAATAAAAGCCTGTTGACTAATTGATTACTATTTCATTTGCAAGTCACATATTTTAATAACGAAAATGGTGCTTGTATATGTGTTCAAAGGGATGTTCTATAGAACAGTGTTACAATGGAAAATCCTAATTCTAAGTGAGCTACTTGAGAGTGGAGATCACCTTTTCCCTCTTTTTAATACCCCAGTGCTTAACAGTGTCTTATAATAGGCACTTAATAAATGTTTACTGACTGACGCACTGACATTGTGACCTTAACAAATTACTGGACCTTTATGAACTTAGATTTTTCTCATCAATCAAATGGGGGGTTGGAAAAAATGATCTTGGATAGCCACTGTAACGCCAGCTCTTTTGTTTTATTATCCCTTACTTAGAAAAAGGCAATGGTTTTCTGAATACATTAGAAATGTCATCACATTGCTAATGTTCTGATTAACCCAGTAAGATATTACTTAGAAACATGAATGCCATTCTTACCCCATACTGTATTTCACCAATTAGAAAAAGTAACCATGTGTGCATGTGTGTGTGTGTGTGTGTGTGTGTGTGTTTACATTTAAAACAGGAGTTCCTAGCCTGGGGTTTACAGAGCCTTCTGGAGCTTGTGGATAGATGTCAAAAGGCCCATGGACTTGGAAGGTAATAAATAAATAAAATACTTCTCTATGTCAACACAATTAGTTTCTTCTCAAATCATGTGTATTTCATTTTATGTATTTAAAAAGATCATTTTGAGAAGGGATCCTGAAGCTAAACCAGCTAGTCACCAGGACATGACACAAAAAATGGGTTAAGAACCCTGGGTCTAGGCAGAGATAATGTGGTTGATACAGACACAATTGTGTGTGTGTGTGTGTGTGTGTGTGTGTGTGTCTGTAAATCAGCTCGTTACCTCAATTACTCTACCCCACGAGAATATTCCTGGTGCTGAGCTAAACCACTTTCAAATGGACACATTCATAGCCTTTGGCTCAGCAATGAAGGAGTAGGAATATATGGATAGTGTAGTAATCCTTTCATCCCTGTGATGGTGTCAAGGCTAGAGAAGAGAGAGCAAGGAAAAGGATTGCCACTCAGCAAAGAAGAGTCATCCATTCAAGATGTTTTAAAAGGACAGAAATTTTCCCCTTGATTCAATCTCTCTGGAACATGTTGCCTGGATGTTTTTCTCTAGAACTTCCCAAGGGGCGAGGGGCGTGATGGAGAGGGATTTCTCTCCCTAGTGCCACACTAGCAGAAGCTTGCAAATGGCAGCATACACACGTGAAGAGATGAATAGCTCCCCCATACTTGGCTTGGGTTTTACCTTTAGAATGAGCCAGACCCACATTTTTGTACATGATTTTCCCAGGGACTCCAGATTGGCAGCATAAAGATCCAGAGACACTGAGAAATACCCCGATTCCTCTCCATTAGAGGCAGGAGCTCCTGGGCCTGAATCTTGTCCAGGAACATGATCCTATAGCTGGGGGCCTCTTAGGTGTAAAGGGCAAATATCATTGTCACTCTGGACCCAGAACTGGATCTGATGTTATATGAAAGTGAGAGAGAATGAGTGAGAGTGACATAGGGAGATAGTGAGGGAGGGAAGGAGGGAGAGAGAGAGACAGAGAGACAGAGAGAGACAGAGAGAGACAGAGAAGGAAAGAGAAACAGACAGAGATGGATGGTGAAGAGGGGGAGAAAGAGAGGGAGATAGATGGAGGAGGGAGGGAGAAAGAGAGAGAGACAGACAGACGGACAGACAGACAGACTGATGGACAGACAGACAAAGAGACAGACAGAGAGACAGAGAAAAAGAGACAGAGAAGGAGAGAGAAACAGAGGGATGGTGGAGAGGGGGAGAGACAGAGAGAGAGAGAGAGAGAGAGAGAGAGTTGTGGAATATGGGAAAAAACTGTTTACTAGAAAATATAACTTTTACTGGAATGAAAATATTTCAACCAGGAGAATGTATTAAAAAAAAAAAGGATTACTCATCTGAAACAGCATATGAAGTGGGTGAAGATAGAGAAATAGTGATCTCTCCATTGTTCCTGTTGAAGAAAGGTATTTATAGTTTCTCTACTTTCTGAATCATCACTGTGCTATAAATTTGGGGGACATTAGTCATCATTACACAGGAGACATAGAGAGGAAGAGTGAGTGGTTAGAGCAAAGGATAAGAGTAGGAGACTGGCATTCTACTTTTGGCTCTCTCATTGATTGGGCAAATTCCCTAACTTCTGTGTGCTTTGATCATCCCCTCTATAAAAATGGCTATAATACAGTCTTAAAAATATGCACCGATCCATGTGCCCAAGACCTAAAAATATAAGAATAGTCAAAATGGAAATGAGGTAGTGGGACTGGAAGAAATTTAATATATTCACCTCCTCTTTGTACCATGTAAAAATATTGTTTTTAGTTTATTACGGAAGCCTTTGTTTCAGGGAAAACTCAGGGTTTTTTTCTTCAGGCAAGTTCCTTTGTTCTAGGCTATCAAGAGCTGCAGGAGGAGAGGTTAGCAAGGAAAGAGTGGAGGTGAATTTGGGGTGGACCAATGCAAATCATGTGCCCCTACCCCTGGGATTTTGGCAGACCTGATGATTCTTGACAATGATTTACACAGCAGCATAAAGGTCCATTTCCTATACTTTTTCATAGCCAAGGAAACTGATTCAAGTACAAATTTCTGAGTAATTCACTCTGAAGTGCAGACAGTCTTCCTTGATACTTTTCTTCTTTCTCATAGGGGATTCTGATTAATAATGTATATCTCTAAAATATTTCAAGAACCCTAGAAATGAGCAAAATGAATAAAAATGATGCTCATATTCCAGAATCCTAATATTTGAATTCCAATATGAATATTACCTCTCATGAATACTCATTACACAATATGAACACTACCTCCTCTCTCCCCTGCCCCCACTTCTTTACCTGCTGCCTCTCTGGCATTTTTAATCAATTGTCTTTCTGGGGAGCCAGTGTTAATGTGACTCATTTTTCCCAACCTTCAATATGCTCATCAGTCTAATCCAAGTCGATGCCTGACTTAGCTTGCTGGATTTCTAACTGGTTTCATGGGAGGACCCCAACATTATAGTATCATAGGACCACAAACTTGGAGCCAGAAGGGACCTCATAACTTATCTAGGCCAGTTACCTTTTTTTCATAGCAAAGGAAACTGAAGCCCAGAGAGGTTAAGTTACTTACCTAGGTTCACCCAGGTAACAGGTACTGGAGGTAGGATTTGAACTTAGTTTGCCTGATGCCAAATCTAACATTCTTTCCGCTATACCATCCTAGGATATAGGGAAAGGGAGACCCAAGTAAAAGTCTGTTGTAGTAAGTTAGACATGAGATGTTACATATCACAGCAAGGTCAGTGGCTGAAAGCGTAAAGAGGAAATCATGGTTGAGATGTAAAAGCAAAGGATTCTTTTCCCTCTCTATGTTACAAGAGGCACTAAGATGCAATGGGGTATCATGAATCAAGCTCTGGCCTCTGAATAAGGAAGAGCTGGATTTCAAGTTCTGGTCTGGCACATTCTGCCTATTTTACCTTTTGGTGAATCACTTAACATCTTCCTGACCCAGGAAACTTGCTAAGTTTAAGACTAGTGGCTAACCTGAATTACTAGATGGAGTTACTTTTCTGTAAATTTCGTATAATAGTGAAATAACAGATTTAGTATTAAAAAAAGGAAGGGGAAGAGAGAAATTTACATTGATTTACACTCTGCTCTCTCCTTTTTCATTTAAATATAATAGGGACTGGTACATTTGCAGAGTATCCTGGTGGCATCTCCCCACATAGAGATTCTGAGGATCTTGCTTCTAAGAGAGTTGTGGCCTTGAAGAGATATTACGTTAGCATGCTTAGAAATTCTGTAAATGGTTCTGGTCTGCTAACCACATGTTTAGGGGAAAAACTTTTCTGCCTGGTTGTTTAGCTATAACTGAGGTTCCTCTAAAAGGCAGTATCATCCTCTAGACTCTTCTAGTGGTTTGACTCTTTCACTGATGGCATCTGGTGAGAGACAATTTTGTAAGCTGAGAGGCCTTAGGCCCTCTACACTGAAGCTAATTTTTGACTCCATTAAAATGGGCCTTGGTCACTGGCCTCCATACTTGTTCTTGTCTATTCTAGATATAGATATTGAAGATTGAATTTGTGAGTTTTGGAATCTAAAGAGAGCAAGCCTTTGAGCATCCCTTTAGGACTCATTCTAGTGACGCCAAAATGAGGGCTAATCAGCAATGATTCCATATTCAGATATGAACTTGGTGGGACTAATGTTATGTAGAACCCAGGCTAAATCTACTCCCACTCTTCCCATAGACTTAGATGGTAAAGGGGGAAATCTATCCTGAGGTGTTGGAGAGAAATGTTTGTTCTTGCTTATACCCTTTGTATACCAAAGGAGCATATGGAAGATATTTCTTTGCAAAAACTAATTGAGATTAAGTGCTTAAAAGTGGAATTAGGGTGCTATTCACTGACACCTATCAGTTAGGGGAATACAACCAGTGAGATCTCAAACTAATGTCATTGAAGACACACCCAAGCCCCTAGACACTCTTAGAACTTTGTGAGGGAGATGTATCCAGACTCACTCTTTGAAGGTTAGAGTCTGTTCCCTGTATCACCACCACCACCACCAACAATATGTCTTAATATTTAATTTTTTCTCCCTCCATGTTCTACTGTAATGTCTCTTGTTGGCATAGAGATCTCTGGATTCTGGAAGATTATGTCAGCAGCATCTCAAACTTTGGAAGTTTCTATCATACTGGAAAAGGCCTGGTATGGAATATATTGACTTTTTGAGTGCTAGCTTACTTAAGTAGTAGCAGCAGCAGTAGTTGTAGTGACGGTGATAGTGTTGGTAGTGGCAGTAGTAATAGTAGCTAAAATTTATATAATTCTTTCAAGTTTGAAAAGTGCTTTAAGTATTATTGTTAGTACTCTGACTATAACACCTCTTTTTCTAGTGACCTATGAGTAGATATACTATGGAGGGTATGAATCACAAATATTGACAATTCTATTGACATTGCTGTCAATGACACCAGGTAATAAAAAGGAAGGTGTATCTGAAAGAAAGGGTGGCTCAGCAAATTAATGTCAGCAGAGTTGGTTTCATTCTATTTCCGAAGACAGGAAGGAAAAAAAATGTATTTCATGGGACACTTGGCCTTCTTGAATTTTATTATTCTTGAGAAGCATAAACCAAAAAGACAACTTGCCTGTAATATCTACATTTAGAATATATAAGGACAAATATGGAGGCCAGTGACCCAGGCCCATTTTATGGAGTCAAAAGTTAGCCTCAGTATGGAGTGCCTAACGCCTCTCAGCTTATAAAATTGTCTCTCTCCAGAGAGTATGCAACTCATGCCAATATATGTAGCAAAAAATGAGGAGAGAGAGGGAAATCTTGCAAGTATCCCAGTAAAGACTTTCAAAATTAAGTTAATAAATTCTTTTACAATTGGTAAATTCAATTAAAAGGTTGGCACAGGAGAAAATGGTCAAAATATGTTGGAAAATATGATAGACTCAAAAAGAAAAAACCTCATGTCAATATACCATGGGTATGTACCCAAATGAATACTTTTTTAAAGGAAAAAAAAGCATAAGATGCTGGGTATGGCAAACATTGAAAAGAATAGCCAAAAAAAGAAGAAATTCATCATATTCTGATAGGAAATGACTGGTTACTAACATGGAGTCATTTCTACATCAAATCTCCATGTACAATCAGACCACTGGTTTGCTAGAGAACAAAGAGCCAAACGAAGAGCAAACTTTAACAAAAAAAAAAAGAGAGAAGATAGATGCACAACTGCTTTTATCTTCTCCGTTTAACTTAATGACACCAACAAATAGGAAATGGATAGACATTGACACTATTACCATTTCTTCTGTAAATTTAACTCATTTAAAGAAAGGACTACAGTGAGAAGGCTAAAAGACCTAGAAATTGTGTCACTTAGTTCGCCAGCAAACCATTCACCTCCTTGCCATTTGGACAAATATGGAAACCCTTCAGAAGGGCTTTCCTGTTACCATGAAAACTTCTCTTTCCAGGCTAACCACTTCTAGCTCCTTAAATTGATATACTTAGGACATGATCTCTAGTCCCATCATGATCCCTGTTCTCCTTTTTAGGAGGCTATTTAGATTGTCAATGTACTTTTAAAATTTTGATGTCCTAAACTGAACAAAATATGTCTGGTGTGGTCTGTCTAGAAAACTAATAGTGTTCTGGACTTGAGGGCACCATTAGAGATTTGTGCTTTCCTTGGTGTGACACTTGTCTCCCAAAACTAAGATGGTATAATAAAAGAATAACCTGCAGCTCACTCAGGTTAAGAGACTTGCCTGTGGTTATCCAGCTAGCAAATGACAGGTGAGATTTCAGCCTATGTCTCCCTAATCTTTTACTTGTGGAGCTATTTTTTTTTTCAATCCAAGTACGGAAGTTTCATAAAGATTAAATTTAACCGTAATTAAATTTCTCAACAAAGGACTTCACCTCACACTTTGCTGAGAAGATTAAGGCCATCTGTTATGTGAGCTCTTCCTTCTTTCCAATTTTATACCTCAAATCCTTTCAAGCCTATCAACTATTCTCTACCATTTAGCTCTAGTCTTGGAGAAGGAGGTGACCCTTTTCCCTGGATGAGGCCAAGTTCTCTGCTAGTGCTCTTGATTCTATCACACTTACTCTGAGATCTTGCTCCTTTAATCAGTCACCCCTTTCTCTAATCATTATACAATGCTTCCTTTTCTGCTCTTAATATCTGTCTTCCCCCTCCATTAAATAAGATCACTTTTCCCATGTAGCCCTTCAAGTTTTTGTTGTATTTCACCTCTTTTCATAGCTAACCTCCTAGAAAAACCGCCTTCCCTTACTGTTTCTCAATCCTAACCTTCTAGTTATTTCTCAAGCATACTTTAAAATTTCTTTTTAGAAGAGGTAGACCTATTCATAGCTCCCACAACTGTCCCTGAATTTCTGTAGCCCCTCTAACTTAGTCTATATCTATCTTTTGTCATCTGTGCCAAATTGCTGGGTGAAAAGTGAAATTTCAAAATTTACATTTGTCTTCTTAGTAATTGGAGAAATCTTTCATAAGGTTGCTAATAGTTTGTAATTTTTTTGAAAACTACAATTCATGTCTTTTGATTACTTGTCTGAGAGTGTTTCTGTTTGTGTTAACTAATACCAAATGATGTTAATGATTAGTACTTTTTCGTAAAAATTTCAGATATGAAAGTGTAATTCATAGATTATTCCTAATAGTTTTTTCATAATTTTACTTGAGGGTCTTTTTTTCCTTACTCCAAAAGCATTGTGTAGCTATTTGTTTCTAGCTCTATAAAGTACCTCTTTGTTATTTTACTTAGTATAGCAAAAGATCTTAAAATTAATTTTGGTCCTATTGTAATTTTTATTTTATTTGCATGACCAAGCTATGAAAAATGAATATTGCTCTAATTATTTGTTGCTCATCCTTTCTTGCAAATTATCTTTGCAGTTATTCACATGTACACATACATATATTTGAACATGTACATATATAAATATTTTCCTAATTTTCAGTATTTACTCTTTTGTGCTTATTTTGGTTTATTTTCTTTTTAAAAATCACTTAGTTCATTTTAAAATATTTTGTTAATATTTCTTTTCAGAGATAAAATTTTTCTTCTGAGGACAACTTTAGTTATATCCCAGAAATTTTTGGTATGTTGTTTATTTGTTATAGATCTCTTTCACATAGTAATTAATACTTCTTATAATGTGTTCTTGATCCACTAATTATTCAGGATGCCATTATTGAATTTCCATTTAGTTCTATATCTTTTGCTTATGTTCCCTTTATTTTTCCTTATGATCTATAGATAGGTATTTAATATTGTGGCTTTTAAAAACATTTTTTTTTTATCATTGAGTCTTTTCTTAGAAATTGTACTTATTTATCTTGTCTGTATTTGTCTATTTTGAGGTCTTCGTGAGTTGAATATTCTGACCACTTCTGCTTATTTTTCTAAATGCCACAAATGCCTCTCTTTGGCTGAGAGTTTAAATTTTTTTGTTTCTCTTTAGGTTCAGATTTTCCAGAAATTATGTTTGATTGGAAGTTTGAACCCCCTGCTCTTTTGAATGTCATACTACCTATTATTACATTCTCTTCTTTGATTTCTTGTGAACGTGGAATAATCTTGTCCTCAGGCTTGGTATGCCTTCTTTGTTATTGGCAGCATTTATTCTGACTGTTTACAAAACACGTTGTTTGTTATTGAAATCATGAAATCTTAGCACTGTATAGTTTAGAATTTGAATTTTTTTTTTCCTGACAGCAGTCAGATTTAGGCTCAAGCTGCAGTTTCTATTTTTGTTTCTTTTACCCTTTGAAAAATGAAATTGACATTAAAGCAAGTCAAAATCTTCTATCTGCTAGAGAGTTATCTATTTATAGATTTATATGTCTATATATATTCTATATATTTATATATTTATAGATAAATCTATAGATTTATAGATTTATCTATTTATCTATTTATCTGCTAGAGATAGATAGCTAGAGAGAGAGAGAGAGAGAGAGAGACAGAGAGACAGAGAGAGACAGAGACAGAGTGAGACTGAGAGAAACAGAGAGAGATATTTGGGAGATTGAAGTCTGTCACCACTACTATATTAAACCTACACATAGGGTAAATGATATCTTTTCTAAATTCATTTATTTCTTTTTTTGTTCAGATGGCCATATGCTCCAATGACAAATACACTTTGATTACTAACTCATTGAATTGCCTCCTCTTACCAGCTCTTCACCATGCTTCCTCTTCTGATCTTTGTCTTTCCTCACACATGCATATCTTATTCATATATGATACTACTCTGTTCCATGCACCTGAACTCACTTTTCCATTATCCTGTTCCTTTTGAACAAAGTGTATCTTTCCATTGCCATATATCAGCTATTATGGGTCCCATTTAACTAAGCCTTCATAATAATTAGTAAGATCACATGTGCCTTCTTGCCTTAAAGTTTTTAGTTTCCTTGCTTGCCATTTCTATGTGAATTTCTGTACAAAAATACAAGATGATGGTTTTATTCCTGGCACCTTTCTTGGATTTGCTTCTTCTTTGAACTGCTAGGCATTTATCCTACTGTTCCTAGTCTTATGGTACAATTGATATTCTCTGTGGTATATAGCATGACCAATATATAGTATGTGGGCTATTTTCCCTCTTGATTCCTTTTCAGTTTAAAATTCTCTTGTTTTGTAAACTATAGGCAAATGTATTTTTATCAAAGAATCAAGCATTATTTAAACACTTGTTAGGTCCTGGGCACTTTCCTAGGTATTAGTAATTCAAAGATAAGAGTGAAGCATTCCCTGATGCCGAGGAATTTACAATAAAGCCAAGTGAGACAACATGAACATGTATTTAAAAAAACTATCCAAAAAAAAGATTTGGCGTAATTTTGGAAGAAAGGCATTAGCAGCTGGTTTTATTAGGGAAAGCTTTACATAGAAGATAGTTCTTCAACTGAAGCTTGAATGAAACTAGAAATTCTAAGGGATAATAGGAAGGTGCATCCAGTGTATTCTGGATTTTTGACCCAGCCAGCACAAAGGCCTTGATGTGGGAGATGAGGTGTACTGCCATGTATGAAGAAGAGTAAGAAAGTGAGGTTTGCTAAACTGTGGCATATGTGAAAGGGTATAATGTGTAATAAGACTGGAAAAATATGTTTGAGCCAAGCTGTAAAGATTTTAAATGACTAACAAAGGTGTTTATATTTGATCCTAGAGACAGGGAGCTACTGGCTTTATTGAATAAAGGAGTAATCTGCCCTTTAGGAAAAGCATTTCCATCAATGATATGGAGGATGGATTGGAGCTTGAAAAGAGTTAGGCAAGGAGATCAAATAGGAGGTTATTGCAGTAGTACAGGCCCAACACTATGACGACCTGATATGCAAGATGTGTTGTAGAGGTAGAAAGAGTAAGATTTGGCAACTGATTAGATATTGGGATAAGTGACAGTGAGAAGTTGAGGGTGGTATGTACATTGTGAACCTAAATAACTGGAAAGTTGGTGGTGCTCTCAACTAAACTATAAAAATTTGGAAGAGGGCTAGATTTTTTGAGGAAATATGAGCTCTATTTTTGACATGTTGAACTTGAGATGCCTACAGCACACCAATTTAAATATCTAATAGATGGCCAGTGATTCTTGTTTGATACCAGCCTTCATTAGGTACTCTCCATCCTTGGTCAAGAGAGTACCTTCGAGGGATGAGAGTGTGGAGGGACTGAATCTGTGACTTAACTGGTATCAGAAATGCCCTATGAGTAAGTTCCCTCCCCCCTTCTGGAGGGAGGAAGGCAAGGCAATTGGGGTTAAGTGACAAAGTCACACAGCTAGTAAGTGTGTCAAGTGTCTGGGGCTGCATTTGAACTCAGGTCCTCCTGACTCCAGGGCCCATGCTCTATTCACTGTGCCACTTAGCTGCTCTGAATAAGATCCCTTTATTACTGCTGGTCAGTACTTCCTTTGCAACTTATGTCTTAGAAGTTTATTTGTGGGACCTATGATGTTTTGGACTTGCCAACAACTAATATGGTTCATACGCAGGACCTGGTTTTCTAGAGCTAGAAAGCTCTAAGATTAATCCAATGGATTATTAACTTCAATTGGAATACATGTGATATTTCCCCTACTCTACTGTAAGCTCTTTGAGGGGGAGAGACCATGAATCATTGTTCTCTATGTTTCAACTACTCCAACACACATTAAGTAGTTACTTAATAATCTTTTTATTACTCTACTAATGTATGGATTTCTTAATATCTATGAGGCTAATTGTCATAGGAGCAATATCCCAAGACATCCCTTCAGGTGCTTTGGGCTGATTTTCCTTAAAAGATTTTGAGGTCTCCCTTGAGACTTGATTAACTCAGGGGACTAAAAAAAAAACAAACATAGTTACTGGCATCACTTTCTGTTTAGCCCGGATTACCCAGGGATTGTCATCACTTACCTGGTTCCAGGTACAAAACAACCTTGGACAGCTCCCTGTGTATTCTTATGCCTGGATGATGGAAGGCTATGATAGGCAGCTCTGGCAAGTAAGCCTAGGTCAGCTGAATCAGCTTGAGCCATCCTTGTGCATGTCTGGTGAATAGTTTTCTCCTGTTATGCCAAAATAAATTTTTAATGATAATAGTTGAATAAACCTACAGGTTTCTCCTTTTGTTCCATTTCTGAATATAAACTACCAGAGAACTGGCCTGAGTCAGACCCAGCCCACAACAGTAGGTATTAGCTAAACTTTGAATCTTCCCCAATGCCTAGAACAGTGCTCTGAGTACAATGAATGTTTAACACATGTTGAATTGAATTGAATGAATGCAGTCCTTTGAATAATAATACACGCATGCATTAAATATCTCTAAGGTCTCTTTCAGCTCTAAACTTACAATCTTCTAATTTCTGATGTATTCCATAGAAACTTAGAATTTGAAGGGACTTTAGAAAGAGTATAGCCTGTTTCCTGTTTTGATCCCCACCTGAAGAATGAGTGGTTTCCCTCCATGCATCTGGACCTGTGATTTTGGCAGTATAGAGGACACTGAGTGTGAAAACACCCTCCACTGATACAGAATGGAGGTAGCAGAATTCACTGACAGCTTTAAACTGAGAATTGAGAATAAAGCTCTTAGTTTAGAGGCAGCTGGGTGGTATGCTGGATAGCACTGACCTGGGAATTAGGAGAACCTGAGTTCAAATCCAGCCTCAGACACTTGACACTTAATAACTGTGACGCTAAGCAAGTTATTTAACCCAAAAGGCCTCAAAAAGTCTTGGTTGACTCACTCTTATTGAATTTGGCTCAAGGAGGGAATAACATGCCACTCAGTTAGGTATCTCACCCTACAGGAAAGTAGGGGAAGGAGATAAGAGCGGGAAGATAAAAGTGAGGGCAGATTGGGGGAGAGAGTAATTAGAAGCACACATTTTTGAGAAGGGATCAGGGTCAAAGTAGAAAATAGAATAAGTGGGGGGCAGGATAGGATGGAGGGAAATACAGTTAGTCTTTTACAATAAAACTACGATGGAAACATTTTGCTTAACTACACATATAGAACCTATATTGAATTGCTTGTCTTCCCAGTGGGGGTAGGTGAGGAGGGAAGAAGGGAGAGAATCTAGAAATCAATGTTTTACAAACAAATGTTAATAAAAAAATGTTTTTTTACATGCAACTGGGAAATAAGATATACAGGCATTGAGGTATAGAAATCCATGTTGCCCCACTAGAAAATTAGGTGGGGCATGGGGGAGGATATAAGAGAACAGATTGGGGGAAGGGGTATACAGTAGGCTTGCTATCTTGGGGTGGTGGGTAGGGGAAAGATGGGAAAAAATTTGTAGCTCAAAAGCTTGTGGAAATGAATGTTGAAAAGTAAAAATAAAGAAATATATTTAAAAAAAAATCTTGGTTGAAAAAAAGCATTTTCTTGGAAGAAATTGACACATGAATTAAATCTTTTCAAGTTTGTAGTTTTGTGCTCACTTTGGAAACTTGGCCACAACTTGTTTTACATCTTTTTGTATGTTCATGTTCAAAGTATAGTCATTGGTATTCTATACCTGTTAACTGAATCTGTAATAGATACTGTTTAACTTTAGATCAGGGGAAAATTGTCAATAAAATTCACAGGAAAGAAAATACCATTAATTTTCTTTTAATAGTTGAACTTTATTTAATTCAACCCCTGCCCTCCACCTCCATCCTATAATGTATAGAAACTTAGTTTAAAGGTGAGATAATTTCTCTTCTCTAAACTATTATTATATTTATTTCCACATAGTTCTAAAAACTTAATTTTGTCTTCAAGATTTTATCCATCCTAGTTCTGTCTCCCTAGCTAAACCATGAATCTACTGAGGGCAGGGACTATGTTTTTCATTGAAGAATAATAGATTCATAGATTTAGAATCAAAAGTATCTCAAAGGTTAACTGTTTCAACACAGTCATTTTATAGATGAGTAAATTAGTGGCCAGAGGTAACCTGACTTGTTCCATGTCTGAGCTGAGATTCTAACCCACGTGTAGTGGGAAAGTTCTGGACCCTTTATAATGTACCCAGCTCTGATTTCCCACATTACAGTGTAGTGCTCAATTCATAGTTGTCTCTTGATTGATGCATTTAGTTAGAACCCTTTCCTTTTGGAGCACAGGGACTATGTTTTCTCCATCAAACGTGGAAGATTCAAGAATCACTTTCCCTCAATCCTACTTCTTGATTTCTTTTTAAAAAAAGTTGATCCTTTATCTTTTAATTTTTATTTTAGGAAATGCTTTAGCTGTCACGATAGTCAGAATTTCAACTGTGGAAAAGTTCTCCAGAATTTAATTCTAGCCCACTCTTTTCCATATAACACTTCCTCTCAGGACAAGTAGAATAAACCGATTTCGCATTCTGGCTCTTACTGGCTATTTGACAATGAGCCAGACACAACCTTGGCGTCCCCAGAAGCTGTTGAAGACACTGAGTTAAAGAAGACTTGACAGTTTTTATCAGTGGAGGGAGCTTTCACACTTAGAGTCACCTATGCCACCAAAATCACAGGTCCAGATACATGGGGGAAAATAATCATGCTTCTTGTGGGGATTGCAGCAGCCTATATTCTTTCTAAAATCCCTTCTAAATCTAAGCTTCTATGAAATCCCATATCAGAGATCATAAGATCATAAGTTGAGAGCTGAAAAAAAACCTTAAAGATGTTTTAAGCTAATACCCTCGTTTAATTTTAATTTTAATTTTAAGATTAGATCTCCCCGTCTCACCCAGGCTGTGAGTGACGGTGGTCGTTCAGAGGTCAGATTACATGCCTGTCAGCACAGAGCTTTCACTAGTTCTAACCCGGACTTCAGCCAGCTATCTTGGCTGTCCACTTCTGGGGGCTCATTAGACAGATGCTCGACCAGTTGTGGGCATTTGATCAGGTAACCGTTGCAACACCAAACTCTTGAGTTCAGGCACCCTGTCAATCTCAGTCTTCCGAGTAGTAGAGAACATGTTTCCAAATCTTATTTTAAATATGGGGAAACAAAGGCCTGGTGAAGAGAAGAGTGTTGTCTTCCTGGTGAAAGGAAGATGACTTGGGTAGTAGATAGCTGAGCTGAGATTCTAATCGAGGTTCTTTGAATTCTAGGATGCCCCTTTTCATCTCTTCCTGCCTTTTGGATTTTCCAGCCCTCTTACTACCCCCCTATCCCAGCCTCTGCCAAATTGTACACACATCAAACACAGAAAGTGAAACGAAACCTCATTTAGCTGTCCCATAGCAGAAATTTTGGCTAGAGGACAAACTATCTATTCTCTAAGACACAGGTATCCAACTCAATGCCCACTGCCCACCTGAAGCCAGAAGACTCCGAGGTGAGGCCTACATCAGAAGAAATTGTAAATGGGAAATGTTTAGCAAAACAAATAAAAGATATAACGCAACATAGATGATGTTAATGATATATTTTTAATTCAATATGTGGGCCCAATAAAGAGATCCGCTTTTATTTGACTTTGCTGCTTTAGCAAACCCAATACTTTTTCATCTTCATGCCTAATAAACTGGGAGCTTCTCTTTAACACGGTTCAAGGGGATAAGTGGACTTCATGCTTACAACTCAAAACATACATTTTTTAATGGCTGAGCTCCAAGGGGAACTTAGCCTCTGATTCGTAAATCAATATCCCTGGTAAATTTAAATCCAGCAAAGATGTATTAAGGGCTTACTGTGTGCAGAGCACTGTGGTAGGTTCTCCGAGAGATGAAAAGTTTAAGTAAGACATGCACCCTGCTCTCACAGAGCTTACCCCCTGGGAGATCAGAGATGAGGACAAAAGCAATAATGCATGATAGAGCAGTGCAAAACAGATTGCTTTTGTTGGGCACAGTTCTAAAGCTCCTAACACATAGTAGGTGCTTCACAAATAAATATTGTTGAATCAATGAATGAAATTATCATTCACTGATTTTACTGTGAGTTATATGAATAAAAACACAGATTGTGGTATATTTAAAAAGCAATAACAAAAAAACCATCCTATTTTTCCTAATTCATCAAATGCCTTTTTTTTTTTTGCATGTGAATGGTTATGTCTCATTAATGGCCTCTTGGGTGTAAGTCTAAAATTAATATTTATGCATTAGCTACAATATCTGCTCTTATGGAAGAGAATTATATAGGGAAAGAACTAATACAGTATTAAAATGAAATGTTTTATAGCATTCAAGTAAACCAAAAATATTTCCTCAAAAATGTGTTGAAAGGATGTAACAATCCAGCATGTGATTTTAATTAATGTCCAAGTAACTAAAAATGTATTTAGTTCATAAAGAAAACATATTGACATCTAATTATGGATCATAGAATTTGCTTCAGTGAAACTGTAGTACATCTGTTCAGTGAAAACATAATCAGGGAGAATACTAAGGAGCACAATATATAATGACAATTTGAAATAATATACAAATAAGACCTTTAAAAATCACAGTGCAAAACCAAATAAAAGTTGGAATTGTGTCGGAAAGGTAGAGAAGTTTTACAATGGCTGTTAACAAAGGTTATTAATTCTCTTTAGAATTTTAAGATAATAATTTCAATTCAGATTCAGCAGCTAGAGGCCTGTTGTCAGTTTTTCCCATACCCACAATACATATCTGTATATTTCTATAAAATAATTCAAAGTTTAAAAGTAGAAGAAAAAAAATCTAGCTTTATCTGTAATATACTTTAAATTTTTTTCAGGCTAATATTTATTTCTTAGGACTTAAACAAAAATATATTCTTATTAATATTTTCCTCTGACTTATTCCAGTAATGACCTAAGCAGGACCATTAATAGTACCAATATATTGCCATAATGATGCTGATAATTCTGTATCATACTAATTTAGGCATTTAGAAAAGAGACACAAGACTGGAGGAAAGCTTAGGGAGATTTATCTTATTTATCCTGGTTTTTAAAAATTCATGCGTTTTGACAAGTTAGTTCCAGAAGGGTGGAAATAGAAGAGTGATACATGCTAAGTGTATGCTCAGTAGCAGAATGGATCTGAGAACTCTTCCATTTGTAACTTCCAGTTAAATCCACGATCAGCATCTTTAAATGGACTGTTCCTAGATATATCAGGTAGTCTCATTTCCTGGAGAGGCAAAATGGCATAGTGGATAGATGGTCAGCCTTGGAGTCTGAAAGACTTGAGTTCAACAAGTGATTTGAACACATTGCCAGCTGCAAGACCGATGGCAAGTTTCGTGATATTTTGGTGCCCCTGAAAACTCTTGTGGGCTAGAATTTACAAATAAGCTGCTGATCTGCATAGGGGATAGGGGTTGGGATATTTCTTAACCAGTCAAATCACAGTTCAGAATGAGATGCATAAACGTCAAAAGGGTTCTACTAAACATGGAATGGGATTCAGCTACTTTTTAGAAGTGGTTTATATCTTTTATTTTGCAGACTCCTAAATTTAATTTAATTTTTTTTGTTAAATTATAAATTCTGAACTGTCTCCTTCCTTCCCTTCCCATCTCATATGAGAGAAAGCCAGCATTTGACAGAGATTTGTAAATATATGAACATATATTTGTAAAACTATATTATACATACTTCAGTTTATCAGTTCTTTCTCTAGAGGAGGAAAGTATTTTCTTTCATAAGTCCTTTGTAGTTGATTTGAGTATAACACACAAAATAACTTGGTTGTTCACAATTATTCTTTGAATAATATTGCTGTTATTGTATACAATATTCTCTTGGTTCTGTTCATTTTATTTTTCATTATTTCATGCAAATCTTTCCATGTTTTTCTGAAATCAACCAGCTCATCATTTCTTACAGCACAGAAGTACTCCATCACAATCATATACCACAACTTTTTCAGTCATTTCCCAATTCATGGGTATCCCCTCAATTTGCTGTTCATTGCCACCACAAAAAGAGCTGCTAGAAATATTTTAGAACATACAGGTTATTTTCTTTTTCCCCTGATCACCTGGGGAGACAGACCTAATAGTGGATGAGAGAGATAATTTTGAGGGACTATAGCTTAGAACAGGAACAGTGGATAGAGTGTCAGGCCTGAAGTTGAGAAAATTTTTGTTTCTGATTTGATCTCAGACACTTATAAGCTGCATGACCCTGAGCAAATTACTTAATTATGTTTGCCTCAGTTTCCTCATCTGTAAAATGAGCTGGAGAAGGAAATGGAAACCATTCCAGTATCTTTACCAAGAAAACTCCAAATGGGTCATGAAGAGTCAGACACAACTGAAAACTATTGCATAGTGACAACAAAAGCTTGGAATAAATTAGGGAAGTTGGACACACACATACATACGTACAAAGACACAAAACGGAGAAATACCAGATTAAAAAAAATTGTTGCTCACACTTTAACAAATAATGCATCATTTGGATTAATATAAATGCAATTTAGAAAATTAACAATTTGAAAATTAACAATGTAATTAACAAACTAAAAGACTGTTATTACAAATAAAATCTACCCTAAGAAGATTTTAGGTTACTAACGATCTATGAATGATAAACTCAATGGTCTTTCACAGTCCTTATACTTCTTGTCTACTCGATTGCATTGGGCACTGCTGCAGACACGCTCTTCTTCCTGAATTTTAGTAGAGATTTTTATCAATCATTTACCCTTCTATTGTGCAGGATTTTTATTAGATTACTTCCCTCCTCATCCCTTTTTAATTATTTGAGTTGTCCAAAAGTGGACCTTGGGAAGTAGTGGGGCTTCAGGTAGAGTATATGGTCACTTGTCAGGGCTGTTGTAGGAGGATTGAGTTGGAGCAGATGATGTCTTAAATCCTTCACACATTTCTTCTTGTTTTGGCTTGTACCTCAATAGCTAAATCCCTTGCCTTAGCTCCTCTTTCCTCCTCCTAGTTTAGCTGGGCTTCAATTAGTTTTCCACGCTAACAAGCATGGTGTAAGGCAATGTGATTATGCAGTTGTATACTTTGAGAGAATAAGTGTTTTAACTATGATTTGAGAATTATGAGAGTGAGATAACTGGAACATGGACCACTTCAGAGAAGGATAAGTCTGGATATTTTGTTAAAGTGGACAATAGGACAAGTAGATCTTGGGCCCTTAGAAGGAAGTAGGAGGAATATCCAATCTCTTTAACAGTGGGTAGGTGACAAAATATGCTTCCCTTCTTTCAGTAGAGAGGCTTGGGACTATGGAAGCAGAATTTCCTAAATTTTGCCAGACATGGTAACTTCTTTTGCTTAATTTATTTCGCCCTCCCACATCCACCTTCCAGATAACTATTTATTTTATAGTCACTTTGTATATAGTTATTTCTGTTATTTCTCTCCAATAGAATACAAGTTTCTTGAAGGCAGGTGCTGCTTCATTTTGCCTGACCCATAGTTAAGGCCCCCAAAGTGCTTCAAAATTAATTGATTATAATGAAAATCTTGGGCAGCTAGGTGGCACAGTAGATAGAGCACTGGGCTAGGGATCAGGAAGACCTGAGTTCAAATCTAACCCGTGTTGTCCTGGGCAAGCCATTTAACCCTGCTTGCTTCAGTTTCTTCATCTATAAAATGAGTTGGAGAAGGAAATGGCAAACTACTCCAGTGCCCTTGCCAAGAAAACCCCAAATGGGGTCATGAAGATTAGACATAACTGAAAGGCAACAACAATGAAAAACTTATGGCCTGGGATGAAGGAAGGAAATCATATATTTGTAAATGATTATGGTATTAAAAAAGTATAAAGTTTTTTTTTTTAATAATAAGGAAGAAAGCATGAGGGTCCTTGACTCTGGTAAAGGAGGGTTGTCAAGTGTAGGAGAGACATGACCTCTTTTCATTACTCTGAAAAAATGCCTCCCTCCACGGTACCTTTGAAATGATGCTGTGGACTTCTGGCAATGGGTATAAATCAATTAGCTGGACTGAAAATTCTACTCAGATTGCACTTTGGAAACATTTTATTGCAGTACATTCAGCTTCAGCCAAAGACAAATCATATCTGTCATTACAATGTTTCCATCCCTCATTTCTAATTGTTTGAAAGATCTTTTGCATCTCTTGAGTCAGGTTTCAGGGAGGAAATAGAGTCTGGAAGGGACCTAAACAGATCAAGTCCACTTTCTGAATTTCGGGAAAGATTACACCTTAATCATCCCACACACATGGGAATTTGGCTTCTTGCTAAAGGTTTCCAGATGGTAATTTTCTTTCTTTCTTTCTTTTTATTTTTTAAGAAGAAGCCTATCTCAGTGTCCAACATCTCTGTTTTCTGTGTAGAAATTTATCCCTGGATCTAATCTAAACCCACAATACTGAATTTTGAATCCATTTCCTCTTGTTTTGGCTTGAGTGAATATAGACAACAGATGTCTACCATCCTCTGTATGTAGGTGATGACTATTAATGTTGGAACTCATGTGCCACCTATATTTGGATTCACATGGACTAAGGTTCGGGTCATGGAAGTTTTTCAATGATGTTACCTAAATAGCTAAATTACTTGCCTTAGCTCCTCCTTCGTTCTCCCAGTTCAGTTGGACTTCAATTAGTTTTCCATGCTAACAAGCATGGTGTAAGGCAACATGACGTAATAGACAAAAGATCTGTCCAGGCACTTAGACTTGCCTTAATTCCTGTTTCTGACACAAAATGATCAGGTGACTCTAGGTAAGTCACTGTAATGTTAATGGAATTTAAGGTCTTCCCTGCCCATTATTAAGTCTCATGTGGAGCCCATTAAGGGAAGCTTGCTTATATGAAAGTTTTTGCACCTTTTTCTAATTTCTAATGAGGCACTGAGTCAGGAGGGTTGTGATGCCTTCTGGCTCTGAGAAGTGCATATATATACTCTGAATTGGTATATTGATTTGGGGGCTTGATTATGAGAAGGATCTTGTGATTCCCTGGTCGAGATTCTGAGTGGCTCTATGTTCAGAGCTCCCTGACTGCTCAAATGTAAAGGCTCTCTCCATTCAGGGATGTATGTAAAATGTACAGTTGAATCAGGCAGTCAGAGCCCTGTCTGTTAGTCTTTATTTCTCTTCTTGTATTTTCTCTGAAGTTCAGGGTGCTGACTTTTCACCTGAACTAGTGAGTGTAATTTTAAAAGATTGTTGGCCCCTTAAACAGCCGTCTTTCCTAGTAAAGCAAATCTAAGAACCTGTGCTAGCAGCCATCCTGGGTTTGCCAATGTGGTTGCCACTACAGCCACTTAATCTCTAAGTGATACAGACAACTCTCAAACTGCAATTTACATGATACTTGTCAATCTGCTTTGGCAAAGGAAATTTCTACACTGAGGGACCCTCATACTGAAGAAATTACAGTTCTAGAGCAAAACAACAATAACCATAAAAACTACCAATCATAGACCAGGAAAGAAACATATATTGACAAAGTAAAATGTATAACGGTAACTGAATTACAAAGTAAAGCAAATAGAAAATCAGTTCAGAACCTGTTTCCAAATGAGAATAAGGTTATTCCCTCTCCCTCCTCCCAACTTTCCTCAGAGCAAGATGGAACCCAAATCCCATCCAAAAGATACAAATGGGGGAAACATGGAAAAAGTTCCTAATGTAGTAAGACTAAAGTTTGGGAAGTTGATAGCTCCTCATTTTTCTTTGCTGCATTTTAGTCCAGGTCATGCCGACTAATTGTGGGTTCCTCCACCCCAGGCTCTTTCCTGAAATTCAGTTCCACATCACCAATTACCTTTGAACATTTGAACTAGATGTGCCATGGCCACTTCCAATTCCAAAGAAAACTCATTTTTCTTCCTAAACTCTCTCATCCCAGTTACCTCCATTTGTAGAAATTGAGGCAAAAATTATGCCTAGGTTTTATTTTAGAGACTTTCTTAGAGAAAAACTGGAGTGAAGGTGACAAGTCAGAGAAAGAAATGGACTCTCTTAGTATTAGGTCCCCAGGATCAGACATGGTCGATATATGTCAAAAGTCATTGAGGAGCCCTGGACTGAGTGACACATATAAAGAAAGGTTTATTCATTATATGAGATTTAAAAATCCCTCTAATTATGGAACTTAAGCTATCAGTAAGCTGAGGGAGAAGTTAGAAAAGCATGTTTTTTTTTGGGGGGGGGGGAGAATCCTTTCTTCAACCTCAATATCCTTTAAGCTATCGTCTACATTGCTTAACAAGACTGTCTCTTTTCCTATATCCTAAAACTTTACTTGTCTTGATGAATCTCTTCTTAACCTTCCTCATGTTATCATCTTAGAATGTAGTTTTTAAAACTGAATATATTTTTCTAGTGATACATTCCTAACTATCCTTTCAGCTTGAATACCACTTTCCCAAGAAGCTTTCTAGGTTCCTCTAGTAAGGAATGGCCTTCCCCTTCAGACTTTACATAATCCAATCTTTGTTTTGTCACTCCTTCTAATAATATTGGACATTATTGTAATCTATGTTGATATCTTAATACCTGCCCTTACCACCCCTCCACAGTAAAAGCATTGTAGAGGCAGAAATTATACCTCATCTAAAACTTGTATATCTTCCATTTCCATTATATTCTGCACTCAATAGGTGCATATTAAAATATTTTTGTTGTGTTGGTTTAAACACTTGATTTGAGTTGAATATGATGGAAGGATTTTTCTGCTTTATTCAATGCAGCATCATCTTCTCCCCCACATGTTCTGTGCTGCTAAAGTTTATGTTCTGCCTTGATTCCCTGTATCTTAAGATCATAGTTTTAGGGCTGGAATGGATCATATAATTTAATTCCTTCATTTCAAAAAGGAAGAAATTGGTACCCAGAGTAGGGAAGTGAATGTCCAAGAACTCATGGGAAAGCAGCCAAGTCAGGACCTGCCTTTCTCCTGCAGACATAACTCACTGCTTGCCACCCTTTCCAAGCCTGGCTTTTCCTTCCATTAAGACATGCAGGCCTGAAAGGAGGAGTCAGCCTATTCCTTGACCCATACTTTCAATTCTGGGATGCTTTCCTGCTATAATCACTCAGCAGTTTCACTCAATTGGTTTATATCACCCTTTTCAAATGTTCATTGCTGTCATCTGCTGGCCTTGAGGTCAATCTCTCTCCATTCTTAATAAATTCAAGACCTGGGTTAGGGTATTTCTCTCTACTCCATACCTTGCTATATTTGGTGTGACTTCAAAATAGCCTGTCAAACATCTGAGACTTTAAATTAATGAAAATCCTAATTTCCCATGATCTTCCTCATCACCATGTCTCAGCTATCCACAGAGGCAGTTACACTTCAGATACCACTCACTGACCCAAACCATTTGAAAGTTGGACTTTGAAATTCTTCTCTGTTTACTTACTTACTCTGTCATTTCTTCTGTCTCTTCCAGGGACTTAATCTTCCTAAATAGGCTGTGTCCTTAATGTAATGTTGAATACCTCCATCTCTCCTGTTCCCATCCCTGTTCTGGCCTTACTTTCTTTCACTGTCTAAATGATAGTTTCTTAAAATGTGGACTATACCCCTTTCCATTCCCATGAGACCGCAAGGTGGTAGTTTGTAGAGCACTTGGCCTAGAGTCAGGAAGACCTGATTTCAAATTTAATCTTAGACATTTGTAAGCTGTATGAGCCGGGATCAGTCACTTAATCTCTGTTGGCCTTAGTTCCTTAATCTTTAAAATGGGAATAGTAATAGCATACAATCTTTGTTTGCTTCAGTTTTTCCACCTTTAAAATGGGAACAATAATAGAACCTACCTCCCAGGGTTGTTTTGAGGATCAATGAGATAACAATTGTAAAACACTTAGTACAGTGCCCAGCACATATCATAAATGCTAGTGATTGTCCTCGTCGTTATCATCATCATCATCATTTAAAGACTTCGAGGGGTCTGTTCTAAGAGAACTTGGTTGGGAAAAATTATATTTTTATATTTACTGATCCCTAAAAGAAATTTAGCATTTTTTTAATAATTTAAAAACTGTATTCTGATAATAAGAGTTCCATAGACTTTGCCAATTGGCCAAAGGGGTTTGTAACACACAAAAAGGTAAAATACCCTTGCAAAAAAGGCACTCTTTCACCCTTGAATCCTTTGATCCTTTTTCCTCCCTTCCCTCCTTTTCCTTCTGTTGTGTCAATCTTACTAATTCTCAACCCTATGTCACTCCCACTTTCTATCATCTCTGCCCTACTCCCTAACCAGTGAATGGTGCTGAGTGAAGTCATTAAACCATACTGACTGGGTGGAGTACAAATTGTTATCTTGCCTCCATACCCTAACTGCTACAGTGCAATACTTTTATTTTTTCTCTTTCCGGGGTCATCTCCAGTCATCCTGATGAATATCTGGGCACTGGACCCAGATGGCTCCAGAGGAGAAAGCGAGGCTGGTGACCTTACACAGCCCTCCCTCACTCAAATCAAAGTCAACTGCAAGGCATGTCATCATTTCCCTGATGCCATGGTCCTCTTTGAAAATGAAGAACAAACACATTTTTTCACTTATTTATATCTCCATATTTTTAAACATTCTCTTTCAAGTCCCTGACTTCATTCTTCTCCCTGTCTTCTCCAGTAAGTGGCTTTACCTCCTACTTTACTGAGAAGACTAAGAGTATCCATGAGATTCTTCGTCTAACTATTAGATAACTTTGATACTTCTCTCTCTTTTTACCAATCCTTTACTCAAGTCTCAAAGAATGACATGTCCTTTGTTGCTACGTGTCACTTTTTTTACTTGTACCCTCAGTACCATCATCCCACCTCTCCTCTTCATTCTGTTTTTCAATATTTTCATGTCTGTTACCTTTTCTTCTACTTTCAATTATTCTCAATTTACCCCGTTCTTTAAAAATAACGGTTTATTCTCTCAAGGCATTATCCTATATCTCACTTCCTTTTAATTGCTAAACTCCTGGAAAAAGTAAATTATTTAACTACATTTACCACAACCTGCACTTACTTTGCTCAAACCGTTAAATCTGTGCCTTGATACCATTATTCTACTGAAATTTCTATCTAAATCTGATGGACTTTTCTCAGTTCTCCTTTTTTTGACCTTTCCATTGTTTCAGATGCTCCCAGAAACTCTTCATGCTTGGGTTCTATGACATTGATTTCTGTTGGTTCTCCTTCTACTTGTAGCTACTTTTTATATTTTCCTACCTTTGTGTAGACACTCCTCCCTCCTTCAACTACCCCTTTCTTGGTTCTGTCCAGGTCTTCTCCTCTTCTTTACACTCATTCCCTTAGCGATCTTATCTGTCCCCATGGGTTCAATTATCATCTCTATACATACGATTTCCAAATCTATTTATCTAACCCTGACCTTTCTCCTGACGCTGGCACTCCTTGATAGATCCATTCATATGCCCCACCTTCTTCTCAAAGTCAATATGTCTAAAATTGGATCTCAAAACTTTCTCCCCAAAACTTTACCATCATCCTAACCATGCAGTTTTGAAACCCTGGGACCATTTGGATCCCTTTCTCTCTCTTATCTCCAATATAAAATTAGTTTCCATGTCATGTCAATTTTATCTCCCTAGAAGCTCTTGTATCTATCTGCTTTTTTTCCCTCTTCTATTGTCACAACTCTACTTCAGGCCTTCAGACCACCCAAATAGAATATAATTAGGTGGCAAAATGGATAGAATGATGAGCTTCAAATCATAAAAACCTGAGTTTGAATCCTGCCTCAGTCACTAACTGACTTGTGGCTTTGTCAGCCTCAGGCTCTTTATTGGGAAAGTAGAGATAATAATAGGCCCTATCTCACAGGGTTCTGAGGTTCAAATGAGATAACAAAGGTAAAATGCTTTGCAAAAACATTACATAAATGGGAGCCATTATGATCACTTTTGTTGTTGTTATTAGAGCAGCTTCCTACAGTAAATGTCCTCCCTGTTGCCAATCTCTCTCCCCTCCAATTCTTTTGGTACACAACTGCTAAAATTGTCTTTATTTGAACCATGTCACCCACCAGCTCCATTTGACCTTCAGTCATTCCCACTGATTTTGAATATAAAATACAAACTTAACCTGGCATTTAAGCACCTCTTCAATCTGGTTTCAACTAATCTATGTCATTGCCTTTCACATCCTCCACCATTCTAGTCAATTTAGACTGGATTAAACTTGCTCAAACTTTATGTGCTTTCAACCATACTTGTGCTCAGGTTATATCCCCCAAGTCTCCTTCCTACGGAGTTTACAATCTACTAAGAATGTGAGTGAGAGTCATGAATGACATGCATAAACACTCATAATTATAACAAAAAGTAAGGGATATTGGTGGTGAAAGAGAGATCCAGGCAAAATGCTTCAGAAAGGTTTGAGGATGGGCCACCACGGTGCTGTAGTAGATAGAGCACAGAACCTGGAGTCAGAAAGACCTCAGAAATTCACTAGCTGTGTGACCCAGGGCAAGTCATTAAACCACTATTTGTCTCAACTTCCTCAACTGTAAAACCAGTAATAATAATGCTTATCTTGCAGGGTTGTTGTTAGCACTGAGTGAGATGATAATTGTAAAGCTTTTAGCGTAATACGCAGCACACAGTAATTGCTTTGTAAATGTTGTTATTGTTATATTATATCTTATATAATATTATATGTGTTATTATTATTATCATAACTATTCTCATAATCATTATTATTATTTCTGGCTTTAAGAATCCTCAACTTGCTTTAATTATCTGAGACACTTCCTCTGTGTAGCTTTCTTTGCCTGCCTACTGAAAGTGCGCTCTCCCTCTTCAGACTTTTCTAGAGCATTCTTCTAGATCTCTCCTTCATCTCAACGACCTCTTACTTTCTGTCATACTTATCTCTGCATGCACATAGATATGTGTTTATTATAAGGTTAATGGGATTTAAGATCCTCCCTGCCCATTAATGGACCTCATCTGGAGCCCATTAAGGGAAACTTGCTTAGGGGAGGCTTGCTTGTAGGAAGGCTTTCATACCTTTTGCTAATTTCTAATTAGGCACTGAATCAGGAGGATTGTGATGCCTTCTGGCTCTGAGAAGTGTATACATACTCTGAGTTGGTATTTGCTTTGGGGGCTCACTTATGAGAAGGATCTTGTGATTCCTTGGTCAAGATTCTTAGTGGCCACATTTTCAGAGCTCCCTGACTGCTCAGATGTAAAGGCTCTCTCCATCTAGGGATGTAGATAAAATGTATAGTTGATTCAGACAGAGCTCTGTCTGTTGGTCTTTATTTCTCTGCTTGTATTTTCCATGAAGTTCAGAGTGCTGACTTTTCCTTTGAACTAGTGCATATGATTAAAAAATATTGTTGACCCCTTAAACAGCTGTCTTTTCTGGTAAAGCAGAACTAAGAACTTGTGCGAGCAGCCATCCCAGATATGCCAGTGTGGTTGCGGATACATTTATACACATATATGTTTAAACACACAATGTATATATATGCTCATGTACATATGTGTGCATTTTTTGTGTGTATGTGTATATATGTATACACACTCACACATCCACCCCCACCCCCACCTGCACCTAGCTACCCCCACCCCCATATATATATATATATATATATATATATATATATGTATATATATTTGCCATTATCCTCACCCTCATGTTCAGTAAATTATAAGCTCATTAAAACAAGAGACTGTGTGCTATTTGTAGAAAAAGTAACATTCCTAACACCTAACAAAGTCTCCTACACATAGTAGACATTTTATGTTTTTTGGATTTAATTTGAACCCAGGTGTTCTGGCTCCAAATCCAGTTTTCTTTTTTGCTACTCTACACTGACACCTTCTTTACTCTTATCTTGTACATACCAACTAGTTTCTTATTTTCCCTTTTTGCTATTTGTTTGCAAAACACTTCATAAATATAATCTTATTTTATCTTCCCAACAATCCTGGGGTGTAGGTGCCATTGTTATCTCTCTTTTATAGTGGAGGAACTGAGGCAGATGGCAGCTAAGTGACTTACTCAGGGTCACACAGCTAGTAAGTATCTCAGTCAGGATTTGAAATCAGATCTTCCCGACACCACATCTAACACTCAATTCACTGCTCCACCTGGCTGTCTGTGAAGTAAAGAATAACATTAAATATCCAAATTTTATCCCACTCTATCTAATCCATTGGAATTCAATAAGCATTAGTTCAATAACCACTGTGCTCCAGGCACTGTGCTTGGCACTGGTGATATCAGAATAAATCAGTGGATCTCAACCTTCCTAATGCCGCAACCCTTCAATACTCATATGTGGGAGTATCTGCATGTAGGTGGACCCTCCTGGAGATGGATAGAGGATCTGTGTCTCAGTTCCTAAGACTATTGGAAATATGTGTTTTCTGATGGTCTTAGGTGACCCCTGTGAAAGGATCATTCAACCCCCAAAGGGGTGGTGACCCCTGTGAAAGGATCATTCAACCCCCAAAGGGGTCGTGACCCACAGGTTGAGAACTGCTGAAATAAATGGTCTTTGCCTTCAAGGAGCTGGAAGTCTACTGGGCAGACAAATGTATGCATGTTTTTATGCCTAAGAAAAATTAAAATGTTTACAAAGTAATTTCACAGTAGGGTTGAATGCTAATAACTGAAAGGATCTGTCACTTAGTCAAAAGACATTTGTTAGCCACCAATTGTCATGTGCCAGTTAAGCAATGGGAATATAAAAAAAAAAATGAAAAGAAAAGACTGTTCCTCTCCTCAAGGAGCTTCCATTCTAATGATAGAAGACAACAAATAAGAACAAATTGAAATAGGACCGAGGCAGGAAGCTACATCATGGAGGCATGATGGCAAAGTCCAGAGCTTTGGAAACAGGTGGGAAATGAAGAGTTGGTTGGCCTGGTCACCCTTATTAAATGGAGGATCTCTCCATCTCTAACATCTCCAATCAGGGGCAAGGGTCCTGGAGGCAGGGGATATTGGTGAAGTATGAGTTCTAGGGCTGAAGTGATCTTGCAGGATGATGGGGCATGATGACAAAGTCCAGAAGAGTGTAGCCCACTGGGAAATTATTAGGAAAGCCCTTATGGAGGAACTCTGCCATATTTTAATTCCACAGAACAAGATGCCTGTCCCAGGATAAGTTCACCACTTCTGATCTCCTCATCGTGCTGCTAACTTCTTGGAAACCACATCTCTGCCTATTCTCCCCTGTGACTGGTGGGCTAAAGGAAGAATACTAAACTCCTTCCAATTCCTTCCTTTATACAAGGACCCACGCTTGTATCTCTTTCCATTTTGCGTCTACAGCCTAGTTTCTAAACAAGATGCCCCTACATCAGGTACCCACCCTGGTGTGTCTTTCCTCCTCCACCTTTTTCTACCTTCCTTTTGTGTATTGTCTTCTCCTATTAAAGAGTAAGCCCCTTGAGGGCAGGAACTGTTTTACTTTTTCTGAGTTGTATCCCCAGCACATAGCACAGTGCCTGACACATAGTAGGCCCTTACTAAATGTTCCTTTTAGCTGAGCTTTGAAAGGAGCTAGGGTTCACAAGACATAGCAATGTGAAGGGAGACTATTTTAGGTGTGGCGTGTAGGCTTTTCAAAGGTATATGGATAGGAAAAGGAATGGCATGTCTGTAGAACAGCAGATAATCCAGTTTGGTCAGGCTGCAGAATATATGAGAGAGAATCATGTGAAATCAAGCTGGAGAGATATGCCAGAGTCTGATTTTGAAAGACTTTAAAAGCCAGAGCTTTCAACATTCCTCAAATACGGGTCTTACCAAGTTTCTCCCCAATGAAGGAGCCTTTATGGGTCCCTAATGCTGTCGAAATAAAACAGGGAAGATGGATTGGGGAGGGGAAAGACTGGAGGTAGAAGACCATTTAGGAAGCTATTGTAAGAATCCAGGTGAGGGGTGAGGGAGGGTTTGAGCTAGGATGATTTTTCTATTTGAGAAGATTATATTCCTGGATTGTTTTGAGTTATCCTCAAATCATACCCTCTCCTCCATCTAGGTTACTGATAAAAATGGAAGTGATGATGATTTTCTTTCACATTTAGTAGGAAAGTTTAAGAAGAGGAGGGAATGCCCCTGCTGAGTGCCCCAGCTTGTCTTAGTATGCCTAGCGGTTAGCAGTAAAGAACACACGGTCTAGGGACAGAAGGGTTGGCACTGGGAAACTTATTGTGATGGTGATTCTTCCATAATGACCTCATTATAGCCTTTCGTCTTCATTTCTAGACACAAAATCTATGCATGAAAGGAACATACATCAGATGTTGAGCAGCTGGAAATCCTATGATGTAGTGGTTTGTTGATTTTCTGGGGAAATGGGCCATTAGGACAGCCCTCTTAAGGATATCAAGGAGGATCAGAAAAGAGAACTCACCCACATCAAGGAGATCTCAAGCCATCTAGACACTTACGTGCTCATCTGATATTGTGTGAGATAGTGGGGACAGAAATACACCCGTTTGTGACTGGATTTATATTTTCTTCGGTTATTGATAAAACTGTTGACTAGGACAGAGTCAAAAGCCCCACCTGATACAGTAAGAAGGGCACTGTCAGGGGCAAGGCAGGGGTTTGAGGTAAAATCACACCTCTGCCACTTACTACACATATGACTTTGGGTAAATTGTTTCAACTCTCTGAATCTCAGTTTCCTTATTTGTAACATGAGAGGGGGTGGGGGTAGATTATACCAGATCATCTCTAAGGGTGCTTCCAGCTCTAAATCTGTGATTGTCTAAGAGAGATGAAACCGACCACTTTTCTTTCCTCAACTAGACTCTTGTGTTTTTTTTTTTTAAGCTCGTGCCAGTAATGTGCTACTGACAATGTATAACTCTAATAAAAGACATCATTATACTTAAAAAATGTTAACATGTATTTGTCCCAAATTTGATAATCAATGTGCATCAGAAAAGTTGAGACCCAACACAGAACTTCTGTTACTAAGGTCAGAAAGACTCGTCTTCCTGAATTCAAATCTGACTTCAGACACTTATTGGCTGTGTGACCTTGGGTAATTCACTGATCCCTGTTTGCCTCCATTTTCTCATCTGTGTAAATGAGCTACAGAAGGAAATGGCAACCTACTTTAGTATTAAAATACACATCCACACTCACACACACACACACACACACACAGAAGGATAAAGATTATTTGGGTATCTTGTCTTGGAACACTTTTTAATACAAGAATGAAATAGAAATTTCTGTACACAAATGAAAGAGTCTCAAGGAACTTACATTCCACTTGAGAAAAATAACAATATTTAAGGGCTCTTCTAGTCCAGTGGATCAGGAGGACCAACATCAGTAGGACAGAAATGCATCCTTTTTTTGGCCTCAGCAAAACACTGTTTTTCTCTGTTGACCAACATCCTTAGAAAGAACTCCTTGGTTTAATGGATATATATCTTGCCATCCTGCCATCAGTAATCTGAACAGCTTGAAATACTGTCTGTCATCTTACATTGCTTTCTTTCTGAAGCAAACACAATCACTGGGTTGTTTTTCATTGATTTAAAAACATTGACTTGCTGAAGCATGAGCTTGTGTGCAGTCATAATTCTTGTCTTTTCTTCCTCAGCAAAGTCTGTGATCGTTCTCTGAGTTTTGAGCAGGTGTCATGTATCAGATCCAAGTGCTTAATCAATGCACTAGAAGGAATCTTTTCCTTAAGGCCTTGTGTTTACTCCATTCTCATTTATCTTGGGAAAGATCTTCAAATGCTTTTTGAAGATACTGGAAAAGAGCAGGTTAGCATTTCCCCTTGGCAAGAAAAGCTAGAAGAACATGAGACTCCCTTGTCCATTCCTTAGCCTTTCCCTGGCAGCTTAATCCTAAATTCCTTTGCCAGTATCTCTGGGTCACTTTATTCCCTGGCAATGTAACAAACAGTACTATTATTTATAGGATCCCAGACAACTCATGAAGTAACCAGCCAGAGATACCTCAGTAAAACCAGAGTGACATTGTTTCCATGCATTCAAAATAGCAATTTCATGATTGCCTTAGGAGTCCTGTTGAATGGTGGAAAGAGAGGGTTATAAAACACTTTAAAAATTACATCCCTGTGAGCTAAATAGTTTAATTATATTTCATAGATGGGGAAACTGAGGCACAGAGAAGCTAAGTTAGTTGTTTAAGGTTATGTAGCTAACAAGAAGCAAGACTGGGACTTTAACCCAGGACTTCGGACTCTAAATTCTTTCCCTTTGATCATGTTAGGCTTGACTGTCAGCTGAACAACTTTGGAGGAATCACTTAACTTTTTCTCTATTAGTTTCACAGAATCATTCTCCTATAAAGTAGAGGGTTACAAGAAATAATTTCTAAGGTATTTTGCCACCTTTTACCTCTTTGATTTTTGCAAATTCATTTTCTACTCAGTCGATAACATTTATTAAGTGCCTAGTATATACCAGGTGATGTGCTAATGTAGGGGACACAAAAAGAAGCAAAAGACGGTTCCTGCCCTCAAGAAACCTGAAATCTAATGATATTTTTGACAACTACTTACTAGCTAGTCATGTATTTTGAAAACTACTTACTAGCCTAATAAATAGTGATGTGCTGGAAAATATTTAACAACTGGCTTTTTGCCCCATTTCCCTCAAAAGTATGCTCACCACCCTTTTAAGTTTAATCTGTATTAGTAACATTCTCTTCTTACTTTCGTAAGTCTATTCAATCAACAAAACAATAAATCAAGTCCTGATGAAATGCTCACACTGCTCAGTATGAGTTGGCTACAGCATACCGCTGCTATGAAAGTAGGTTGATGGAGATGTAGAATATAGCCCATCATTTCATCTCTAAAAGAGGGAGAAAAGCATTGGAATTACATTTTTTTTTTTTTTTTTTTTTTTTTTACGTTTTTGTAGGGGAAGGCAGGGCAATTGGGGTTAAGTGATTTGCCCAAGATCACATAGCTAGTGAACGTTAAGTGTCTGAGGCCGAATTTGAACTCAGGTCCTCCTAACTCCAGGGCTAGTGTTCTACTCACTGCTCCACCTAACTGCCCCTGAACCACATACTCTTAAGTTAGATTCTGACCAATAAGAGTTTTCCAGAAATGGCCTAAAATTTCATCTTATTAGTCTTATTTGATCTAGGTAAGAAGTACTAAATAACAGTGATGTAATGTTACTTACTAGCTCTTTTTGAATCAACCCTGGAATCTGTCTGGTTCATTCACAGATTATTCTTTGATTAGTCTGGAATTTATATCCTAGCAATTTTATTTTAGTTTAATTTTTTGCCAAGTACAGAGCACCAGTAATTTATTATCCCCACCTTACCCCAAAGGCAGATTTTGACCACTAAAATTCAGTGTAAGGGTTTCAAGCAGTTCTAGGGACCAGGAAGAGAAAGCAAAGATCATGGAGTCAGGAAGAACAGGGGAAGAGAAGGCCTGTGCAGAGACTGAAGGTGGACAGATCTAGGAAAGAGACTGAAGTAAACTGGAATGCATACAGCAATTAAAAATGTATCGGTATATGATTCATTTGGAATTCCTGGCTCTTTTCAGGATTAATTCTAGTAGGAAATAAGGTGATATTCTCACCCTTACTTCTTCTCACTATTATTTTTTAAACCCTGGAAAATTTTAATGTTTATTTTTAATACAGAGTTTCAAAGAGACTGAACTGAAACTTGCTGCTTCTGGGACATTCCTGCCAATGGAGAAGATCCAAATTGGCTCTACCACGAAGAGACAGCTATGCCCACATAAGGATATTTTGGCTTTCTGCTTTTGTAGACTTTTTGCCAGGCAGACAATCAGTACAGAACTGAGAAAAGACAAATGAGGGCAAATAGTTATAACAAATGTGGTCAATTGGCTAAAACACAGACCCAAAGGAAGGATATCTAGATACCATTTTGGGGTCCTTGAGTGGTTTGCTGGATGGATTTGAGTAAACCAGGAAAGCCTTTCTATCTAGTGTCCCATTGAACAAATAGAGAAATACCCCTGACCCTCCTTCTGAGTGGTTTAGAAACAACATCATTCATTCTGATTGTTCCCTTTTATTGTACAGGGTGCAATATTCCTCTTAGGATGAGTAAAATCTGGTCTGTGTGTGGAGAAGTACTTGCTCTATAATTCCCATGGTAGGGAAGGGGATTGGAACATTGATAGGTAACTAGTGGAACTGGAGGAGGGGCAGGAAGAATACACTCTTCCACCCCTCCCCAACCCATAGAGCAGTGGTTCTCAACCTTCCTAATGCTGCCACCCTTTAATACAGCTCCTCATTTTATGGTGACCCCCAGCCATAAAATTATTTTCGTTGCTACTTCATAACTGTAATTTTGCTACTATTATGAATTGTAACATAATTATCTGATATGCAGGATGTTACACATTGAACATAACCCACAGGTTGAGAACTGCTGCCATAGAGATTTCCTTCCAAGAGTTACTGACTTTTGATCTACATGATCTAGTGGACCAGGTGCTAATTCCAGCTCTACCACTGGTGTCATCCTGGTCAAGTAATTTTACATCTCAGGACCTCTCTTTCCTCATCTGTTAAAAGACAGTGTGAAATTAGATGATTTCCAAGATCCTTTTACATCTCTTAGTGCTCATCTGATTAAAGGGCACATGCAAGACAACATACATAAAGCAATTCAGTTTAATTCCATGAACATTTATTAAGTGCCTATTATGATCCAGGTACAGTGCTAAATGCTGGGGATACTAAAAGAGGCAAAAGACAATACCTGCCCTCAAGGAGCTTACAGTCTAATGGAGGAGACAAGAGACAAACAAATATATAAAAAATGAGCTATGTAATTAGCAGAGGGAAGGCACTAGAATTAAGAAGGGTCAGGGAAGGCTCCCTGTAGGAGGTGAGATTTTAGTTGGAACTTAAAAGAAGCCAGTACTCAGTATTTATACAATGATGTCTGAATCTAGGCATTGTGACATAGCTCTCCAGTTGAACCATAACTTTTGCAACAAGAAAGCAAATCAGACTTGACGGCATTGACTGCCTCACTACGGAAGCCACACAGATGGGAAAGGAGCACCGGCAAATTGCTTTTGGCTGTACTTTATAACAACATCATATATTTTAGGTTTCTCTTCTTTTATGTGCTGTACGTGTTTCTGTCTTATTTAGAAATAGCGACTGAACAATGACTTCAGCTGTTGGGCCTCTCTCTAGAAAGCGACGGCTTTGACAGTTGCTTTGCCTCTTGCAAGACTCTCAGAGCTCGCACTTCATCTAGGCAGCGGAATAGCCCACTTTTCCAATGTGTGTGATAAGCAAGTTGAAATAGTTTACTGTCATGGCAACTGTTCTAATTAGTACAGAAGTCTATCTGGCACATGGAAGTTCACAGGAGAGGCAGTCTCCTGTTAACATCAGGAGTAGCCAAGCTAGATGGACCACATATACACCAGCTTTCAGATCTCTCATCTGAATGAGAGTTCCCTTAAACAGTTACCAAGACACAGAACCTTTAGCTATCATGAAGCAAAGAAGAGCTGTGGGACTGTCATAGTTAATTAGATGCTTTCTTTAGGAGTCATGCCACTGACTGGACTCAGAGATGTCTCTTAACCATTTTGCTATTGAGTTTTTCAATCTGTAAAACCCAGAGTTTGCTAATCCTCATGGCAGGGCTGCACGTGCTGTTGTTAGGGTAAGGGTTTCTAGGAGACTCCTTCAACTTCTATTTCCTATGCTGGGCTCCCCTTCCTGACACTAGCAAAAAGTTGAGCCGGCTAGTGGTTCATTTCCTTCCTTGCCTTCCACCCCCATTCTTCATTTGGATAGTCACTGAAGGGAGTCTAAGCCCGCAAAACACAGATGCATATCTATTTAGGGCCCACAGATTCAGCTTAATATAGACTAGAGAAACATTACTTGTAAAGCATGTAAACTGCCCAAGAGTCAGGTCATCTAGTCCAACCTGTATATAAGCATAAATCAATGGGCAGGAACCTCAGTTGCAGGAAAATTAAGAAGACAACATGGTGTAATGGATAGAGTATTGGATTTAGAGTCTTTTGAGTTCAAATCTGGCCATTTGCAAGAGCTGCGTGAGCATGGGCAAATAATTTATAACTTGATAAGAATATCACAGATGCTGGAGGTATTATAAGAGACCAATCCACAAAGCATAGTTCATTATCAGTAATAAAAATGAACACCTCACAGACTCAGAATGCAGTATCTGGAACCCTCTTCCACACTCCATTCCACATACCCAATACTTCAAGAGATTGGAAGAGCTCTGGACCTTACCATCTACTAGGACACTCACAAAGCAGGACACCCCATCTTTTACTCTAGGCTCAAGTCAGTTGGGATGCCCTAGGGATGTTTAAATTCTCTACATAGAGCAACAGGGATAAAATGGAGGTAGAGAGGGAAAGAGGGAATGGATTGATTTCTCAAAAAGAAAATAAATGACCTTATATCCTTATCTTACAGTTTCTTTTTAAGCCAATGGGGGAGGGGGAGGATCACATATTTTTACAAAAAGTAAATTCTTTTACTCCTACATAATACAAGAAATACTAGATTGATCATGTGATTAATTAAATTCATTGACAAATGGTGAATGAGAAATTAAGTGTTTTGACAGTGGGTGCTTTTTTTCTTTTAAAAGTTTATTATCACTTTAATAGCTCTTTTCTTTCTATTCCCAGGACTTCCATTTATAAGTTAATTGGTTATGCAGAGGATTGGCTGATACTCTTGTCTCTTCAATACTTGTAGATATACTAGGTATGTAGGTATGAAAAAGAGTGGACTTTAGTATCAGCATTTATATGAGTGGCTGGGGAACCCCAAAATATGCAGAATATGAGAGCTGGAAGGGACCTCAGAGCTTATCTAGTTATAGGGTCACAGGTGGAGAGCTGAAAGGGATCTTTCACCTGGGCTAATTCTTGCATTTTATAGATGAGGAAAATAAGGCTCTGAGATGTGCAGAACCAGGACTGAATCTAAAACCTAGGAGTTGCAAATATCAACCTAGGGCTTTTTTTTCACATTAATGTATAATCTTCCTTTATTGGTGATCTCCCCAGGTTTCTAATTCCTACTAAGAAATTTTTGGGATCCGAGACTGAATTGATGAACTGGACATCAGTAGAGCAGATGGACCTTCCTGGGGACAAGCTGAGACATACTAGCCCACTAGGACTTCCTCAGAATGGAGGCACCTTTAACTTTCTGAAGGTTCTCTGAGGAGAGTAGAAATTCTGACTTCCTTCAGTTCTGCCCAGGTCTAGAATGAATCTAGGCAAGTTCAAAAATTCCGGAATCACTCTGGTTTCTAACAGAGACTGAGAAAGGGCCACTAGTTTGGGACTGTCAGTTGTATGATTCTCAGATTTCGTTGGTACTCCTTCTACCGAATCAAATTGTAACATTTCCAAACCGTGGTAGATGTTTTCATTTCTATGGTTAAATTTTACACACACATACACACACACGTATGTATATATACATGTATGCATGTGTCTACACATGTGTATATATGCACAAACATAGATACATGCATGCATACATATATACAATCTGGTGGCCAATTCTCTGTTGATGAGTCTCACAAAACTTAGCTAGTCTGGTCCTGGTATGACAGATATAGAGAAAGGACTCTGTTAATGACATTCAATACTTTCCCTCAGGGGACAGCATCCTGACATTCTGCTCTTTAAACACACACACACAGAGACCAGTTGCTGTTTTTTAATTGAGTTAGAGCATCACAGATTGTAAGTGATAGCTGTAATGGATTTGTATACTTTCAGAGTTAATGTGGTATTCTATTTTTGAGGTGGTAAGAAAAGGCTAAATATATGTGAGAGTTTTTTTCTAAATTTTTTTTAACCAGTCTTCCCTCCCCACCCATATCTTGGACTGGGGTTTGGGAGTGGACAGAGAAGTACATATTTGGTTAAGTAATTATGTAATAATAAAGGTGTGAATTGGTACATGGGATAGACCTGCCATCTTGGACTTAGGAAGTCCTAACTGAAAGCTCTGCCTTTGCTATATTCATGGTGTGACCCTGAGCAACTCAAACTCTCAGTGCTCTAAGTAGTTCTCCAAGACTCTAAGATGCTCATTTGCATTGAAAGAAGGAGTTTTCTGACTGTGAGTTTCCTATGCCAAATAATGGACAAGTCTAGGTGCCCCTTGGGTAAAGCACCCCAAACCCTCTTTGTAATCAGGAGGCTTGGAGCAAGCCTAACATTCCACAATGACTGAAGGACTTGATCCAATTTGCCAGTTGGTGTGGGGACATTATCTGCCACAAGGTTCTATTCTCTTCTTGAGGGAGCCAAAAAATTCATGACTAGAAAAAGGGAACGAATAATGGGCCAGACTAGACTAGGAGACCTTTAGAGAGATAGAGCAATGGAGAAGTCAAGTTTATTCAGTGTGGGTTTGGGTTATTTTTATTTAATAAACACTCTACCTAATACTGTTGGTCTATGCAGTCTAGAGTATGTAATGGCAAAAGTGTGGAAAGGAAATTGGGGAAAGATGACAGAGGTGACATCTA
This sequence comes from Pseudochirops corinnae, assembly GCA_028646515.1. Classification (NCBI taxonomy): domain Eukaryota; kingdom Metazoa; phylum Chordata; class Mammalia; order Diprotodontia; family Pseudocheiridae; genus Pseudochirops; species Pseudochirops corinnae. The sequence goes on along the minus strand of CM053587.1, from coordinate 17,121,560 downwards.
GTTATGGTGCCTATATCAGAAGAAAGAGGTCATTTTTTTTAAAGCAGTATTAGAGATAGCCTAAGGGAGATCCGTGAACCCTACAGGCCAACCAGTCATAGGGACCAAGAAAGTTTAAGAGATGTTTTACCTGGCATTCAGCAATCAAGAAAGGTTTATAAATTAGTGAGAGGCAGTTAGGTAGTGCAGTGGATAGGGTACTGACCCCGGAATCAGGAAGACTCACCTTCCTGAGTTCAAATCTGGCTTTAGACACTTACTAGGTTACTTACCAGTGACCCTGGACAAATCGCTTAAGCCTGTTTGCCTCAGTTTCCTCATCTGCAAAATGAACTGGAAAAGGAAATGTAAAATTACTCCAGCATCTTTGCCAAGAAAACTCCAAATGGCATCATAAAGAGTCAGACTCAGCTGAAACAACTGAATCAATCAATGAAAAATGAAAACCTTAGGATGAAAGGCAAAGATCAGGGGTGGGGAACCTGTGACTTCGGTGCCACATGTGACCTTCTAGGTCAAAAGGATTTGTTCTGTGAAGTTTATATTCAAAGGCCTGCACTTGAGGACCTAGGAGGTCACAGGTTCCCCATCCCTGGGCAAAGTCCTTTGGCTAAGTTCCAAGGTGGGGATGGTAGCCAGGTAACTTTCTTGAGCTCTCTCATTCAATTCGAAGTGGAAGAATTATAATCACAGACCAACACTATGAGAAGAGGAACAATGTAGGGGAAAATATAAAGTATACAAAGATTCCTTACAGTGGTTTGCAATAAATAGTGGCCTAAATGAATACTTCTTATGAAAATATGTAACTCATTTCCAGGAAGTAGCTTATACCTTGGGAAAAAAAAATCAGGCTTATTATATAACAAGACAAAATAACACGGTACAGCTTTAATAGCTGCAGTTAATACATTAAACATATGTTTCCCTAAATAATGACCATTTTTAATGATTTTTTCACTCCTAATTACAATATTAAATCATTCACTTTTTAATTTGTTCTGTGACATATTTTTATTTTTTTCCAGACTGAAGGATGGTCGAGTTGAAGTTCTACATTTCTCTACTTTGCTTCACATCATTGATCTAAAGCTGCTGCGTATTGTTATGGTTTATGATTGTATTATTTTTGGTGACTCAATTTCCATATGAAGATCACCTCATATTTTACAAGTCTCATTTTTTACATATTTTATATTTTACAACCCAAGAAGACCTGAGTTCAGATCCTGCCTTACACATGTATTAGCTATGTGACCTTGAAGAAGTCACTTAACCTCTGCCTCAGTTTCCTTATCTATAAAATGAGACGGCTGGACTAGATGGTCTTTTAGGTTCCTCCTAGCTCTAAATCGATGATCCTGGGAAAAGAGCTATCGGTTTCAAAAGTCTCTGATATATTCATCAATTTCCAGTGATCCACATTGTGTTGATGACTGTCAGTGCTTCATATTCTCAGGCAGTCTCTGTGTAGGCTACAAGGTGATACTTTAAGAAGCCACGTGTCCTGGAGGCCAGCTGAGTGCCTAATATGGAAGGACTCCCATTGGGGTTCAGCAAATGCCTTAGGCTGTGATGAATATTCACCTATCAAATGAGGCAGGTAGGTGGACAGAGTGCTGGGCTTGCAGTCACGAACACCTGAGTTCAAATGTGACCTCAGACACTCACTAGCCGTGTGACCCTGAGCAAGTCATTTAACCCTGTTAACCTCAGTTTACTCATCTGCAAAATGAATGGGATGAGAAAATGGCAAACCACTCCAGTATCTTTCCAAGAAAATTCCAATGGAGTCACAAAGAATCAGACAAGAAAGAACAACAAGTATTGAATTAAAAATCAGTAGACAACAAACTTTTTTTTTTGCTACCTACTCTGTACGCGGCACTTTGCTAGGCCATGGGAGACAGACACACACACACACACACACACACACACACACACACACATGCACAAGTGCACGTGGGGAAAAATAAATGGAAAAATGACAGCTCTTGAATGAGTAGTAGCCTCGTACTTGAGGACCCTGTCTTCAGTGGTAGTGATTGGGCTGGGAAGGGAAGGACTGGGAAGGACTGGGAAGGACTGGGAAGAGGGAAGGACCATAACGGCCCCGGGAGTCAGTGGAAATGCTGTGTTCTTTCTCTCCTGAAGCTCTTTGTGACTACCTTTTACCACAGATAAAATGAGATTATATATGCAAAATCTTTGCAAACGTCAAACTACTACATACGTGTTGGTGATTATTATTATTAATAATAAAATAATTATTTAAAGTTTGAAAAGCATTTTACAAATCATCTCATTTTATCCTCGCAATAGCCTGGGAGGTAGGTGCTATTTTTATTCCCATTCTACAAATGGAGAAACTGAAGCTGAAAGAGGTCAAAGGACTTGCCCAGGGTCACAGAGCTAGTAAGTGTTTGAGGCCAGATTTGAACTTAATCTTTCTGACTCCAGCTCCAGGGTTGTATCCACTGAGCCTTCTAGCTGCCCAGGTTATATACGTTTGAGTAAGCTTCCCTCTGCAGAAACTATCTATAGCAGTGGTTCTCAACCTGTGGGTTATGTTCAATTTAAATACATCCTGCATATCAGAGATTTACATTACGATTCATAACGATAGCAAAATTACAGTTATGAAGTAGCAACGAAAATAATTTTATGGTTGGGGGTCACCACAATGTGAGGAACTGTATTAAAGGGTTGCGGCATTAGGAAGGTTGAGAACCACTGATCTATAGGAAATGACTATTTCCTCATCTATAAAAACGAGGGGGTTGGTCAAGTTGATCTCTCCATTTCTTTCCAGGTCTTAAAATAGCTATGTGACCTTGAACAAGTCACTTAACCTCTAAGATGGCTAAAAGTTCTAATAGCTTTCTGTTATATTTACCTACAAGAGCTTGTGATATTGTCAATTTAATTGGAATGTGAGTCATTTTCTTGATCTGTGACCAACCTGTACCCAGGACAATTGTATCTCAGGGCAACCGAACTGCCTATGTAAAAGATTGCCCCTTTCCTAACCTTTCTCCAGCAGTTCTTTGTATTTTTTTCTTCTTGGTTTCTACAGCTTTCTGTGTGTAGAAATCCCAACCCTACAATAAAACATTAAAGAAACAAATGTACTACAGAGAAAATTGAATTCGTGAGTTTTTCCTCCAGTGATTCCTAGAAGAGTGTGAAAAGATTTGCAAAGAATCAGGAAATTATGCATCTCTTTTTCAAGCATATAGTTGAACTGGTTATTTTAAGGTAAAAAAAAAAAAATCATCCCACTATGTCTGGCATATATGTATATATTTGCATGTGTCCTTGCCCAGGAAGAAGACCATCAGGAAAATAATTCTGGTTCTGTCACAAGGTCTTCCTTCAGTATTTTCCTTGACCTTCCAGTGCCACGTAGATTGTTAATGCTATGACCTCAGAGTTTTGCTCCCTTATTTTCTAAAGCTGGCATGGATTATATGAATAGATGAGGACGTCCAATCTTGTCTCACAATATCTGTGAGGTAGCTTTGTAAGCAATGAATGTAAGTATTGAATATGTGAAGATTCATGGGCCAAACTGAATATAATTGTGGACGACTTAGATGAAGTGGCAGCACCTCTGAAAGCACTAGAAAAATTGAAAAGAAGCTTAGATTTCATACCAAAAGGAGGCAATGTCTCCAGCCTGAAGCTTGAATAACTTTTGATGTCTCCCTTGAATGCCTGGAAGACATCTCACCCTAGAGATGAGTTTTAGAACACCACCTGAACCTAGGTGAGGATTTAAACTAGATTTGCAATAACTTAACACTGGTGAATAATTGTTGAAATGACCCATTTTTTGTACAGTTAATGGCCTTATTTTTTGTTTGATTAGTAATCTGAAATGAATGCCCAAGTGAGAGACCAGGGAATTTATTGTGGCTTAGCTATGGTGATCTGAGGTTTCCTTCCTGTTTTCTTTTGTTTGTTTGGTGTGACTGAAAACTGACCCTGTAGGGAAAGAAATCAAGAGTTTTTGTGGGAGATATAACTGTTCCCTTGGCTGATGGTCAGATGAAAAGATCAATAGGACTGGAGTTGATGGACCTGGGTTTGAATCCTAGTTCTACCACTTAGTTGTGTGACCATTCAGAAATCACTTCATTTCTCTGGGCCTTATTTTATTCATCTTTAAAATTAGGGTTCAGAAGAAATGATTTACAAGATTCCTTGAAACTACAAACCTATGTGTAGCCCTTAATTGAGGCAGTCTGGTTTTCTCCTGCAATTTTGTGTTTCTTTTAGGTCTCAGAGAGAAGGGAAATGCAGGACTGGGATGGCCACAAGGCATTTAATATAAACTGAATTGCCTGAGGTTGTTATAATGCTATCCTGCTAGTGGAACACTAAAAAAAGGAGTCATTGGTGCTTTGGAGCAAGAGTCCAGAGACCCAGAAATGAGAAGACCTATCAAGAGAAAAAGGGGAAATAACTTGAGGGTTATCTAGGTACTAGCCCATGATGGCATTAATTAGCCCATGTCTGCTAGTATGGAAGAGGAATGCTTTTACCTAGTTTTCTAGCTAAAAGGAGGAGCTCAGTTCCCAAGTCCAAGAAAAAATTGCTCACTGTTTTAGAGATGTCCCACAAGCTGTCACCACATTTCTTCAACCAATCAGAATGCGCTTCATTTGCAACTTAAGACGACTTTCTAAGATATCTAATTTGGTTTAAAAAACAAACAAACAAAATCTTATTGCATTTAGTTCAAAGTCTATGATTGCTTGATGGGATAGAGAAGTGTTCTCACCTGGTTAAAGTATCAGGGGGTACCATTTTGATGTTTCCTTTTGGTTGGCTCAATCAGCTTCCATTCTCACATAGAAAAAGTCTCAGATATGCTTCATTTCACTTCTGATTCCTGGCCATCTCCTCCATAACCTCACTGAGCCCTTTCGTGTCCTGAGTACCCTTTTCTCCTCACTCTTCCCCCTATTCTGGCACCATGATCAAATTAACATTGTTCCTGGTTGGTATGCCCCTATCACCAGTCTCACCCTCCCATAGCATTCTGGGCCAAAGTATCCCTCCTGCCCCTCCCCTCCTTTCCTATGTTGTTTCATCTCTTAGAATGCCAGCTCCTTGAGGGTCAGGATTGTCTTTGTTTTCTGTATTCCCAGCACTTAACAATGATCTTTGTGCATAATAAGTACTTAATAAAGATTTTTAAATTCATTCACTCACACTTGATGACTGTGGTCTGTGGCTGCAGAACAGAATTAATTAACTTACCTTTTATGAGCATCAAAATCCATGATCTTGACATTAATTAGCTATACGATTTTAACCAAGTAAACTAATTGTGGAAGAAAAATAAGACTGAAGAGTGGATTTCTATTATATTTTCTTCTGTTCCCACAGTCCAGTGAAAGTGCATTGTAAGTTTTTGTTAAGATGTTATATGTTCTATGAATACAACCTTAGTGTAGTAGAAAGAGGAATGAATTTAACATCAAAAGAACTGAGTTCCAGTTTTGATTTATCTAAAAAGTGTCTCTGTGACCTTGGGAAAGTCACTTGCTTCTCTGGGCTTCAATTAACCTCTGTGAAATCAACAGTTAACCTAAGTAATCACCGAAGCCCATTTTAGCTCAAATATTCCTTCTCCTTGTCCTTTTAAAAATTGTCTTTACTTTGCCGTGTCTGTACTTAACTAAATTTCTTTGCATTTCTAATTCATTATGTAATTCTCTTGTAAATCTAAACTTTGAATCTGAGTAGTTATGATATAAAAAATGCTCTAGGGCAGAGGCATCAAACCTAAAGCAGAAATGGATTGTAACATTTGAGAGTGCTGCCAGAACACGATTAAAATGTAATTAGGAAATATTTAACAAAAGAAAAATATGATAGAACTTAGATAATGCTAATATGTGATTTTCCAAGTCAATATCTGACCAAGAGAGATCCTTATCTACAGTTTAGTGTCCCTGTTTTCATTTGACTTTGACACTTCTGCTTTAAGGAACTATGGAATCCTCTGTAGAATTCCTTTAACACTGATGTGTTCACATATATGAGAGGATTTTTGTATTTTAGGATGAGGGGTAGAGACTTCACGTGCACGTGTATATAGTGTCTAAAGAGAGATGAAGAAGAGAGACAAAACCAGAGGGATCTACTGAGTGGAAGGGAAGCTCTAAAGAGAAGCTGAGAAGAGATGTCAAGATGATGTAGTAAGAGGTCTCATGCATCTCTGGTTGAGGTTTCCATCAGTCCTGACATAGATCCAGCCTTACTCTAGTGGTAGTCAGGTGTCTGATATGGCCAACTTCCATGGAAATTATATCATTAATCTGCTAGTACCCTTTAATCTACCATTAATCTGCTGCTCCAAGGAAGCAATACTAGGGGACGACTAACCTTTAAGTCTGAGTTGTTAACTGAAAGGATTACTTTTAATGATTAACAAAACAACCCTTTGAATTTCCCCCATCTCATCCCAAAAGACACTAATTGTGTTGGTGGTTGTTGTTTGTCCTTTCTAGAAAAAGACCATGAGGTCAGGAAGATGATGCCATGATTTGCGAGTGAATTAGATTAAGTGACGCAGGGTCCTCAGAATCACCAGCCTCACTTTCTGCCCTGGAGCCTTCTGGATCCAGTGGCAAGATATGGATCAGGACTACTGGGGATGGCCCTGCATGCAGCAGGAGACCTTGGGTTTTTTAAGCTAAGATCATGTCAAGTTCTCACTTTAACTGAGGCAATGCCCATTCAGTGGTTAAGAAATGAGCCGAGTGACCCCCTTTAATTAAAAAACAAAATCAGTCTAGGAGCAGAAGATCCTCAGAGTTTCTGGTGGAAACAGAAACTATTGCTATTGGAATTCAGATCCTGGTCTAAACAATGACCACCAAGTGGTGCTTGGGCTGGGATTTATTGGTGACCAATCCAAACCATATTGGAGGCTACACAGCCCTGAGGGGAAGAGATCTAATTAAACAGGAAACTAGAAGGCTTTGGATTTTGTCCCCACTTCTTCCGCTGACTAGCCTTGCAACCTTGCTAAGTCATTTTATCTCCCTGAGGCTCAGTCCCATCATTTACAAAATCAGGGAATTACACTAAAATGATCTCTAACATCTTCTTCCGTTCTGAAGGCCTAGGACCTAAGTCCCATCAAATATAGACTAAAAAGTCCTTTCTTTTGCCTTATACAGCAGCAAAGCAGCTACCTTCCCTCGGAACTTGCCATCCTTCCCATTGTCTGCCTCTAGACAGCAGTAAGCAGAATGGATTCCCCCACACAGGGAAAGTATATTCAGAGAGAAAGCTGCCCTACACCACAAGAGAACTCAATCAATCAGTGAGTATTTATCAGGCACCTGTCTGCTAGAAGACAGACTTTGAGAGCGCATGTGGCAGGCAGGAGCGAGGTGCTTGATCTATATAACACAAGAAAGAAACTTTCCTTGCTTTTAAAGAGTTTATGTGCTATAAGGAGTAGATGAGGAATTGGAGAATATGAACTTAAATCGCTTTTCTCTGCCTCATCCTCTTCGTCAGTGTACCCCCAGCCCCAATTTAAGAGTTTCTCAGTGAAGTTTGAGTCATGTGCTTGGGGACAAGGGCCCACCACTCCTAAGGTAACAAGACATTTTCTTTCCTATGGGCAGGAAGAGTGAGATGACTTAATCCAGATCTATGAAATGTACAGCCTCTGAAAAGAGACATGTAGCAAAACAAAACAATAAGAAACAAAAAAAAAACTTTGTCAGTAACTCTCCTGTTCTTGACTATAAAAGTGATTAAACCAAAATAGAAGCATTCGGTTCTGAAAAGAACATACTTAATTACTATCATGAGAATCAGACCTTTTCCATGTGTCTTTTTAAGACAGCACAAGAACGTTTATTTGCTTTATCTTCTTGTTCCCCATCCTGAAGCATCTTTGGTTCTTTTGTTTTTTGAATTTAAAGGAAAACTGGAAAAAAGAGAGATCAGATAGAAAATCAAATATGGGCATACCAATGAATTCCTAGTTATGTGGGCTCCGTGTATGTGATTAATAATTCTGATACCATACATCTATGTTTCACTTAAGTTCCACTGAAAATTCCGGGATTCTAGAATGTTCTCAAATTGTATCCAAAGGATTGTACCATGGGAGTGCTGATACTGAATTTTGTGATGTTTATGCATTTGCGTTCTTAGCAATGCTATTGCCTTATCATCTTTTCTTGCACTTAGTTGACAAATTTGTTTTAAAGGGGTTGTCAGTGAATGCATACAAGAAAAAAAAACCCCTAAGCTCCAAAATATTAACCAAATAATATCTCGATAAAGATGTAAAAAACAGTTTGGCTCGCGTTTTCCTTCCTCGAAGTGAATCTGCTGTGAAATGTGAGGATAACACTTCATGTGTTACTATTTGTTGTGAAGTGGTTTAATAAATGTTTAAACAAGTCATTGCTACTCTGACAGCGTTTCTTATCATGAAGTTGTAATTTGGATAATGATTGTCATGCTAGCTGAATTTTTTTTCCTCCTTTTTTCCCTTTTTCTAAGTGTGGGAAGGGATATGAGCCCGACCCTCAAAGGGTGTTGAGAGAATGCATTAGTTATGGAATGTGTATCTCTGTGAATTTTATGTTCCTCTCAGGAAGATTGGGACAGGAAGCAAAAGGGAGAGGGAAAGGGAAAAGCAGACAGCCCAACTTTTCACACAGCGGTGACAGAATGGAAAGACACATCAAAACCACATTCAGGTGAACTTTGCTTCCGGGGAGTGTGCCAAGCTGACACCTGTGGGCACTGATGGTTTTGTTTATTCACAAAACAAGCTCATCAGAGGCAGCAGCTGACTAAGCCTTTCCTTCCCACTTGCCAAAAGTATTTCAAACCTGCTGTCAAGACAGGGGCGTCATTCAGCATCCTTGTTCATCAAGGCCGAGGCCTTGCTGCCTTCTCTTTTTCATTTTCCTAAGTTTGCATTGCTAGTGATGGTGTTTCAATTTTTGTACACTGAAACTATCACAGCAGAATATCTGTTCTCTCTGCCTGTATCCCAAGGGAGATTATATTTGTAAAAAAAATCAATTATACATGTACAGGATGGGGTAGAACTGTTTGGAGAGCATTTCACAGCAAAAAAAGAAAAAGCCCAAACCTCAAAACCAAACAAAAAGCAAAAAAGCATCAAGAAACTCTGATGGCCTCATGTGACCACAAACTCTCTATCAGTTAACACTGAGTAATTCTGGTGCTAAAAAAGATACTGTAGTTTTTGTTTACATTATTAGCTATTGAAGATTCAGGGATATAATAGTTTCATTGTATTCTATATTGATCAGACTACATTTGGAGAAAGAATACCCTGTATGTTTCCTGTCCCTTTTAAATTCAAAGAATCTTCAAGTTGAGAGGGACCTTCAAGGTCATCCATTCCAGTTTTCTTCCCACTGCAGAAATATCTTCTAATATATCCATGACAGATGGTCATCCAGCCCCTGCCTGAACACTTTCAGTAATTCACTACATTGCAAAGACCTCATTTCATTCTTGTACAGCTCCAATAGTTAACAATTCCCTTAAGATAAAAGATGCCTCCCTTTAATTTGTAAACGCTGGTCCAAGTTCTTTCTGGAACAACAAAGAATGTCTATTCCTTCTCCCACCTGACAACCCTTCAAATATTTGAATGTAGGGATTATGTTTCTATATAGTCTTTTGTCCTTCATACTACATATCCTGAGTTCTCCTGTTTTTCAAAGGCTATGGTTTCAGAAGGGCTTTCCTCTCACTGGAGGACCTCTAGCAGATATTGGATGGCTATTACTGAAATGTCAAAGAGAAGACTCTTGTTATGTGTTAGACTAGAGCACCACTTCTTAAACTGTGGATCTTGACCCCATTTGGGGTTGTGAAAAATTTGGCAGTAGTAAAAGATTTCTGAATGTGCAAGGACCACAATTTAATTAAAAATCAAATGCATAATGAATTTGAGGTGTTTCTGGCCGTGCTTGCCCTTGTTGCATCACACAGTTTCACTGTAACCTTGGTTCTGAACCCCAAACATGTGCACTTTGTGCTGTGCATCCCCTCTGGCCATACCATGCCAACAAATGTTGCTGAAATATGAAAAGGAGTTGAGTAAGTGGAAAAAAGTGTAAGAAGCTCTAGACTAGATGGCCTTTGAGGTCTGAGGTTCTGTGCACATTGAGAGAAATGATTATTAATAACCACTGATTTGGAGAGATCCAGAGTTCCCCATTTTTTCAAGTTCTGATTTTAAAAAGTCTTGTCTCTTGAAGGACATTGCCAATAAAGAGATTGGACCTAACTTTCTTGTTCACAACCTACCTAGGTGGGGTAACTATTGTGTTCTTCTCTGGCTTCTGTGGGGCATAAATTCTTTGAATAGCTTGCCCAAGGCTAGGGTTAACTTAAGAAGTAAATGACTTCATCAAAGTTCAGGTCCAATCTCTCATTGTAATATTCATTTTTGCAGTAATTATTAACCAATCAGGGTTGATTCCTGTTCTGGGGAACACCTGCTCTTCAAAAGGTATGTAGACTGTGAGTCCTACCCTGCCATGATTGTCTTTGGTCTAAGAGACAGATGGCCAAATGACCATCCTTTTATTACAATGTTGGCCTTATGAATAAAATGATTAAATTTCCACCCAAAGTGCCACAGCACTGGAGATGCTAAGGAAGGCACGAGATAATTTATGGTCTCAAGGAGCTAACAGTCTCATGGGAGAGATAACATACAAACAATTATATACGAGCAAGATATGTACAGGCTAAGTTGGAGATGATGAGCAGGGGGAAGACATTAGCATTAAGGGGGATCAGAATTTACTTATCCATTTTCATATCTCATCTGTTTAAAGAGCTACATGGATAGGAAACTTGGCTTTTAGAAATACTGTCCCCTTTTCTTCCTTATCAGGTTTTATTAGATCATATTAATAGAGTTAGAAATAATTTAAGAGGTCAACTAATTCGACTCTTATTTTATCAGTGGAGAAACTGAGTTTGGGGAAGTTAGTTGAATTACTCAGTCACATACATGATAAGCTTCAGAGTTGGTGTTTGAAATCAGGTGCTTTGATTCCAAAGCCTGTACTAGTTCCACTGTTACTTGCTGCTTAATCATAAACCATAAAATTTGAATATTACTAGAGTTTTCTATTATTTCTGAGCTATTTTTTATTATATCTATGCATGGCATGTTTACACCTGTCTTTTAATTTTTTGAAATCCACTTTCCTCACTTCTAAAGTATATGTCTGATATGCCCAATAAACCAAATTTATTCTATCCAAGGTATTATGCCTATGTTTTCTCTTAATATTTTGGAATATGTTTTCTTCCATTCTAATGTACATGTCTGATATGCCTAATGTAACTTTCCATCACTATTACCAATTCTTCTGTGTTGGTTAGAATTAAATCTAGAGTAACAGATCTGCCATTTCTCTGCATATCTTCTCAGAAAAGAAAGTTTTCATGAGGCAAGTCAAGAATTTATCAGATTCTCTTCTTTTAGTGCAATGAGACTTCGGAATGAATAGACTGGGAACAGCCCCCCACATCTTGACTCAATTTTATCCAGGAAAACTGCTCATGTGCTTGATTTGGCAAAATGATCTGTAATATAGCCCACATTTCTGAATGGATCGACATGGAGAGAGATATTTTTGAAAAAAAAAAGATCTACAGTGAAAGGAATGCCTTTTCGATTCAAGGATGGCATGAACCTGAAGGAATGGTTAATATGTTGGATGTCAGGTAAAGGACCCAATAAGATGGGAATAAAAACAGCAAATATCTCCCAGAGTTGTGAGGACCAAAGGAGATAATATCCGTCAAGCCCTTTGTAAACCATAAAGCACTATGAACGAGCTAGCTACTTCTGTCCCTAGCACCTTCTCTAGGCTCACCCTTCCAAGTCCCCGGAGGGGAATTGACTAGGCTGTCTCCTTCAGGATGTTAAGAAGTCATCCTGAACAGTTTGAGTTTCTAATATTATCCCTGGCAAGTTCCCATTGAACGTACTTCTAATATTAATCAACCAGTTGAAAACAATTATCTTTGATGAGAAGGTATAGAAAGGATAGAAGTTATGAAAATATTTCCCCTAACTCAAGGAAGCACCCTTTCTCCATCCCCAAATACCCACACAGAGTTCATAGGGATCGTGGGCATGAACTTAAAGGGAGTCAGGCATATGTACAGAGCACATGTAGGGTTTAGGAGTTCCTCATGCCTCCTGGTCCTGGGAGTTCTTCACAGAGTACCCTCTCCCCCAGCCCCAAGTTTGTTTCTGGGTGAGACATTGGCCTAACTCCTTGTAGGACACAGTATCTCAGTTAATAGATCAGTCCACTGCTGGGCTGGGTCAAGCCGGTCAGTTCTCAGGGCTAGTTCTTTAGTAGACCCAACTATTGGGTCCAGGGATTTGTTTCTGTCATTAATTCTTTTTGCTGAAGGGATCTTTGATCACTCTCTGGAGCTTTTGAAGCTCACAAGATCATCATCTGGTCAGTTCCATTTCCAGATATTCATCCACCTATAATCTGGAAAGAATAAACACAAAAGGATCAGGAGAACCATACATCCACCAACATATGGTACCCAGGTAGGCTATAGGGACTCTTGCCCTTTCCCCTCTTGGAAGCCATCACCTTTATTCCTAAAATGACAGGGAAGGGAGTGAGAGACTTTATATTCAAATTCAGTTCTGGTTCCTCAGCCAATCAGAAAACTTGCTGCCACCATATCTTCCAGGCCCTCAGCCATTCACAGAGAGTAATCTGGCCTTCATTTTTCAGTTGAATCCAGACAAAGAATATTGCGCATGCTCTGTATAATTTGTCAGGGAGTACAAATAGGACTCTCTAATGACTGGTCCCCAAAGGCCAGTCTTCCCATCACGTACCATTTCCATTTTTTCTCTCATTTTATCCTAAACCAAATGCATTTCGATTTATTCCATTTGAATGTAGACATTTAGCAAACAGTACCACTGTGGCTCCCTTTTTGTTGGGGTAGTAGTTTTGTTTTGTCTTGAATAAAGTAATAAGAGCAATAGTTAGCATCTTTACAATGCTTTATGTTTTATAAAGTGCTTTACAGGGATCGTCTCATTTGGTCCTCACAACTCTGGGAGGGAGTCGCTATTTTTATCTCCACTTTATAGATGAGGAAACTGAGCCAGGAAGCCATTAAGTGAGTTGCCCAGAGTCACAAAGCCAATAAGTATCTGAGGTAGGATTTGAACTCAATTCTTTCTAAGTCTCAATTCAACTCTCCATCTACTGTGCTATCTAGATGATTCTTAAGTATCTTTTTCCATTGCCACAGTATAGTCAGGAGACATTTCCCCAATGATTATCAGTCATATCGATGTGATCATATGATAATAGGATAGTAGATCCAAGACTAGAAAGGATATCAGAAGTCATCTAGTCAATCCCCGCCCCCCCAAGTTTACAGGGGACAAAACTTGGGTCTGGGGGGATTATATAACATTCCCAAGGTTATAGAGGTAGTAGCATCAGATGCAGGATTTGGACCAAATCTTCAGACTCCAGGGTCAATGCTTTTTCCACAGCATCTCCTTACAGCAACGGTAATTGCTGACACTTAGGTAGTGCTTACCAAGTATCAGGCAATTGCTAAGCACTTTTTACAAATATTCTCTTATTTGATCCTTGTAACAACTCTGGGAGGTAGGTGTTGTTATTAACTTCATTTTACCAATGATGAAACTGAGGCAGAGAGGTTAGGTGACTAGTGACTTGCCTAAATCACATAGCTAGTAAGTATGAGGAGTTGGATTTGAACTCGAGTCTTCCTCACTGAAGGATTGGAGTTCTATCCACTGCATCACTTAACTACCTGAAAAAGTAGAAGTAAGAGCTCTCTCTGTCTCTGCCTCTAACTCCTTCTTTCTCTCTTTGCCCAGACACACGTATGTATGTGTGCATATGTATATGCATGTATCATGCATGCATCTATGTGTGCACACATAGATACAACTACAACACAACTACAAAAATCTCTGGCTTTCATACTATATATATATATACATATATATATGTAGACACCCTTATCCATATATCTATGTACGTATATGCATGTATTCTTGTATATGTCATATATATTTATGCACACAAATATAAAATGATCTGGCAGTCGAAGTCAGAGTATGTGCATATATACATACATACATATAGACACATATCTATGCATGTGTCTATGTCATTCGCACACACACACACACACACTACTCTGGTTTTCAAAGCTCTCCATAACCTACTCCCCTTCCACCTTCACGATCATCTTATACTCTACTTCCCTACACACATTCTTTGGTCCAATGACACTGGCCTCCTGGCTATTCCCCAGACAAGACGTGAACCATTCGGATTCACCAAACACACCAGACTCAGCTCTGGCCAGTCTTTCTGTCCATGCCACATGCCTGGAATGCTCTGTCTCTTCCCTTCTGACTCCTGACCTCCTTGGCCTCCTTTACGTCCTGGCTAAAATCCTACCTTCTGTAGAAAGCCTTCCCCAGCCTCTCTTGATTCAGTACTTTCCCTTTGTCAGCTGCTTCCTATTTATCCTGCACGTAGCTGGCTTTATAAGTATTTGCTCGCATGTTGCTTCTCCAATTGGATTGTAAGCTCCTTGAAGGTAGAGCCTGTCTGTGCTTCTTTTGATATCTCCAGGACTTAGCACAGTGCACAGTAGGTACTCATGAAATGTTTATTGGTTGATATACATATATATATATATATATATATATATATATATATATATACACACACAAATATATGTATACACATATAAATGCATAAATTGATATATACATACAAATACTTATATAAATGTATTGAAAATGCATATAGAAATGGGTGTATATATGTACGTATATACATGTATATTTGCACACATCTGTTCAAGATATTCAGATATAAACGTATCAATCTATCTATCTAACCCCTCTCTCTATTGCTCTATCGATCTAGCTATGTATCTATGTGATAGTAAGCTGTAAATACTGGCTTTGACCCTCTTCTCCCCCTGCCCTTTTCTGTGTTTTTTTTTTCCTCCTGAGGATTATTGGCACATCTCCCTCTGTGGGGGTTATTTCTTTCAATGTTACATCTGTTGTCTTTCATAGTATCAAGTTTTATAAATTTATAAATTCATATGGCCATTTTTCTCTTCCAACCGCAAGTTTCATTTTAGCCCCTGGCTTCTTCTCTGCTCCAAGGCAAACAGTCCTTTTAAACGATCCCAGGCTGTTAGCTACCTCTTCTGAAGGGATTTATCTTCAGCCAGGCCTTTTCAGCCCTCCTGGCTTTGCTTGTTGTTTTTTTTTTAGTTTCCTTTGTGAAGTTTATTTTTTTTGAGGGAGGGAGGGGGAGAAGGGGAGGAGGGTTAAATTAGCTTTCTGTATGAAGATCATAAAATCATAGGACTCCGAATTTGGAGGGAATCTTAATAGCATTCAGTCACTTCATTGTACAGATGAAGAGACTGAGGCTCCAAGGGGTTATGCCACCTGCTCAGTATCCTTAAATGCTTTACTATTTCTCTAAGTCTCTGTTTCTACCTAGTTGTTTTCCTTTTGCAGCATAGCTCCATCTTGGTGAAGAACCTAGATATCTCTGGCATCGTCCCTAAGTGCACACTCTGTTGTGGGAAAGATGCAGCTCCTGCCTTTCCATCAGGAGATAGCGTTCTCCTCAGTGCTGGAGATGGAGGCTTTTTTTTTTCACCCAGAGTTCTGATGACAATATATCTCGAATATGCTAATTCGCATAGCTTCAGGGCCTGCAATTGTCAGAAGATGCATAATATAACCCAGGGCTCCATGATAGACTTCTCCTCTTCCTAATGAAAACGAATTCCAGTAGGAGCCAGCAGGAGCCTGAGGTAGCTCACCATGGGCCTGCAACATCAACAGCTGCTCCCTCTTTCTTCTCTAATTGTTCCCGCTTCTCAAGTGTGGATCCTTTTGACTTGGCTCCAGTGTGAATACCTTGCCTCCACTTTGCGTGCTAGGTTAATGATTTTATTCTGCTGCGCACGTCTTTTAAAAATGTGCTGCCATCTGTGTCTGCCTATTTGCTGGATTTTATACTGTAACCATGTAGTTCAAAACACGTGCAACTGGGTGTTTAATAACTTAATTCGCTCTTTGATGATGATGGCAGTCTATGGAACTCTGTAGAGGGCTTGATGGGCCAAAATGCAAATGTGATACCTCACCTTGTGGGAGGGAGAGAGTCATTCTGGGATAATGTTCAAAGCAGACTTCCATTTCTGTGTCACCCTTATTTACTTGAAAAAGAATGATACAATAATAAGGTTAATTCTAGGGTTATGAGGTATAAATAATAAGAACTGACCACTATATGCCCAGTAAAAATCACACTTTCTTCACTCAGATGCTCCTAACCCCAGCAATCCTCCAAACCTACATTTCTGCTATTCGGCTGTTTGTTTCCCAGTAATGTTCCACTTTTTGTGACCCCTTTCTGGAGTTTTCTTGGCAAAGATACTGGAATGGTTTGCCATTTCCTTCTCCAGCTCATTTTACAGTTGAAGAACTAAGGCAAACAGTGTTAAGTGACTTGTTCAGGGTCACATGGGTAGGAAGTATCTGAGACTGGATTTGAATTTAGGATGATGAGTTTTCCCGACTCTATCCACTGAGCCACTTAGTTGCATTAACCATCCATATCACTTATCTGAGATTTAATCACAGACTGACTTAGACTGCAATTTTGTTCTTTGTGCATGTACATCTCTGTCCTCAGCGAAACCGTGAGCTCATCAAGGGTGGAGAACACATCATCACCTTCATCTTTGTGTTTTACATACTTCCTAGCATAGAACTATATGCATAATAAACTCTTAATACACATTTCTTGAATAATGAATAATTATCTCTCAAATATGAGTATAAGACGACCAGGGTCTATATCTATATAAACAGAAGCGTATATTATGTTAACTGACACTTTCATACAGCAACATTAATAGTGAATGAGATGGCTACATCTCAGAGAGGAGGGTCACGCTAAGCAAGAAATGTTCATAGAATCAAGTTCCTATAGACTGGTGGACATATGGAGTCATCATTCAATGAGGTGGAGCAGTGGATAGAGTACAAGGCCTAGAGTCAGGAAGACCCAAGTTCAAATATGGCCTCTTACATTTACTACCTGTGTGACCATGGGAAAGTCATTTAACCTCTGCTTGCCTCAGTTTCATTGCCTGTAAAATGGGTACAATAATAGCACCTTCCTTCCATGGTTGTTATGAGATAATAATGGCAAAGTGCTAGGAACAAAGTAAGCTCTGCATAAAGGTTAGCTACATTTTATTGTATTTATCTGACATAGTACTACTTAAGAATGATTTTCTTGACAATGTCACTTCAATTTTTGAAGTTTTGTGGCACAGTAGAGAAAGTATGCTTTATTTACAGCATAAAAACATTCAATTGGGGCAGCTAGATGGCAAAGTGGGTAGAGTGCTAGCCCTGGAGTCAGGAGGACCTGAGTTCAAATCTGACCACAAACACTTGATACTTACTAGCTTTGTGCCCCTGGTTATGTCACTTAACCCTGATTACCTCACAAAACAAACAAACAACCCCCTCCCCCCAAAAAAAAACTTCAATAGTTTTCCTAAAAGCATTTTATGTAATAATCATTTCCATTTATGTGACAATTAATGGTTACAAAGCACATTTACATATGTAATCTCATTTGATCTGTCAAGCTGACCTATAAAGTAGGAAGGGCAAATATTTATATTCCCATTTTATGGAGGGGGAAATTGAGAGTCAAAGGGGCCGCTTGCCCAAAGTTATACAACTACTAAATGTCAGAAGTAGAATGTGAAGTTGCTTTTGTGACATCAAATTCAGTGTCCCCTCTATACCAGCCAACGTCTCTCAGCTACAAATTGGAACATATGATACACATAGATTGAGAGGGTATGGGTCTCTGTTAAGGATAATAGAACTTTTCAGAGAGTTTAAGAAAAAAAAAATCTAAATATGTTTTGCCTCCAGATCCTTTTCAATTAAATATTCCCTACTTTACTTGGCTCTACTTTGTGTTAATTCCAGATAGTGCTGCGATACAAAGAGGGTCATTCAAAAAGTATTTATTAGCTTGTTAAACTGGACTGGCTTTGTTGTTGCTGGAACAAGTGTTATAAAAATAGCCATAAAGTCCCACAGAATACCACTAACTACTTCACCACTGGGGACCAGAACATTTTTTAGCTGACAGCATTAATTTCTGTGTCCTCAACCAGGGCTTTCGTCATAGGCCTCCATGAAGTCTTAAAGATTTCTCCATTTTAACAAGTGATAGATGAACCCAGGGGCCTCCTTGGATGTGTTTGATGTTAGATTTTCATGATGTGGATGCCTGCCTAAAGGAAACAGAATGTATATCACCAACTTTTTTTTATTTTACAGAGACCCCTAAAAGCTGTCAGAACCTGAGAAGTGGCTAAAAAAAAGAGTTTCTTATCTTCTGAGACTGTGAAAGGCTAGATTGTACATCCTAGGGTGTATTTATAACCTCTTTCCTTTGTGATAAAACCTCTTGGAGGTTTCTTTATCTTGGAAGATGTCTTTTAAGGCTACATAATACTAAGAAAGCAGTTGAAAACTGAAAAAAAATTCAAGTCATGCCAGATGCTTGGCATCATGTAGACCCAAAGAAGTTGTTTTACTGAATCCACAGAGGTTGTTTTGATTGAAGTTTTTTTTTTTTTAATTGAATTCAGTAACCTAGTCTGTGTATACAGAAACCTTGGTCCTACAAAGAAACTTCTAATGTAGAGGTGACGTGGTTTAGCAGAGGGGCAACCTGTTCTGTTCATTGGGGTTCTAAGAGGTATGTCTTCTTACATCTTTCCCTATCCCCCCCCACCGTCAGTTTCTAAAATGGAGACTATAAATGCTTAGGACATCTTTTCTTGGTCTTCCTTTAACTCATAGCTACCCTGCTTCTCTCATATCTCACCGCAAAGTTTCTTGACTCTCACAAAATTTCATGACTCCTAGTCTAGCCTGTTTGCCTCATAAATAACTACTGTTTTTTTCCTGCTTCCTCCGCATCTTTCAATTTTCCCTCTGGCAGCATTTTTTTTTTCTCCCTGAGGAGTATCACATGAGCTGAGGAAAAAGGAATGATAATATTGACCTACTTCATAAGGATATTTTGAGGAATATAAGTTTAAAAAGTTGTTTTTAATAACAGTCTTCTAGAAATAAGTAAGTATGGTGTTAATGAACAGAGATCTGGACTCTGAATCAAAAAGACTTGAGTTCAGATTCTTCTTCTGATACACAATGGATGTGTAACTAGGCCTATCAGTGCTCTAGGCAACTCTTTTAAACTGAAAATTTGTGGAACAGTTGCCCATCTACACTGATAGAGGAAATTTTCTCTTTGGGAGTTCCCTAACCCAGTGAAATCATAGGTCCAACCTCTCCCTTACTTTTCCTTTCTGACCAGCACTGATAATGATGTTTTTCATGGAGACTGAAGAAACAGAAGAATAAAAACACAAGTGGTTACAAATCCCAATTATTCTGATGTGGTTGGGAGTAAATTCTAGATTCAAAACCTGTGATTCTTTTTATTTCAATTTAAATGCTTTCTTCATTCCTATCAACAGTCTTAAAAATCACAAATCATACATAGAATTTGTTTACATCCTTTGTAAGTATTTTGACAGTGATATTTCAACTAGTTATTTTTGGTTCATCAAAATGTAGCAAAGAGATTGTTTATGCTGTTCACAGCCATTGTTTTGTAAAGTTCTACCTTATCTGAGGATAACTTTGTGATGATACTTGATGAAATTGGAGCACTGTCACTGGGATTTCCAATATCCTTGTGTCTTCAGAGAAACTACCTTATTATTGATGACCCACGATTAAAGAGAAGTGCGCCCCTTTCAGAGCCCCATCTCATAGATTTATTGGTGTAGAAAACATGGAGCCCACATCATCTAAAACAATGGCAAGGAAAGACAGACAAACCAGGCTACTCAAACTTGAGAAGTTGAGTAAATCTCTACTTTGTCATATTGCCTAAACAGGATCGACAAAAATAAGAGTAATTCTCTGGTATCATTCCTAATTCTGACTAACCAACTATATTTCCATTAGATGTTGGCATTATGCCATTGAGAATTCACAATCTGAATCCAAATTGATTATTAAAAAAAAGATTTATTGACTTAATTTAGAAATGAACAAAATGATTAAGACTGAACAAAGGCAGTACTAATCCTTGGGATTTTCAGAGGAATGAATTAAATCAGACTTGCAAATCATCTGGTTCATTTTAATGTGTGTGCCATAGCAAAAAATCCAGCATAAAAAAAATTATCTTTTTGTTCCATGGGTAGAAATATTATGTTTTTCATAGTTGACATTTTCGTCACACTCTAGTTACTGAAGTAAACACCCCTTTCTTCATTAACAATGAAAAGAGTAGGCATCTAAGATCAGCTATTTAAGAACCACAGCAGAATCACTTTATTCTGGTCAATTACAATTTCTAATAATTAAAAACAAGAAAGTAAAAAAAAAATGTTCATAGTCTCACATGACACTTTTTCTAATTTGGTGATTTTCACACATTTCAAAACTGAGACTCAAGGCTGAGTGCAAACAGCACATAGGTCTGGCTGACACACAGAGAATTCCTGTTAATGCTACTGGAAAAGTCAACTAACCTTCATCACAGAGATGACACCCCACTCTTTGCTATCAAATTTACCTTCTACCTGTATCCCTGGGAGCCCTCTTGTTATGATTACATCTTTGTCATTCACTGCCCCCTTCCATTTAAAATGAGAGAATCAAAGAACAGTAGATGAAGAATTGTTAGAGAATATTTTTGTTCAATTTTCAGATCTTAGCTCTTATTTTTCAAGCTAGGGTTTGCATTCATAGTCCCTTGCTAATTAGGCAGGTCAAAAGATGTTGTAAGAAGGCAAGCCGTGACAGGTCTGTTCCTTGTAGGTGTATAAGTTTAGATGATGCTTCAAAATATAATTCTCCAAGTATACATATATTCTCCAAAAGTAAGTGTAACAGCTCATTTTTCACTATAAAAAATAGATTGATGGGACAATTGTATCCACTGCCTTTCTCTCTTTAGGGTTGGGCCTCACATTGGGCTGATGACTGCATGTAGAAAGCAATAAACTCATCCTTCACTTTCATCCAGAACTATTCCCCAGAATCAAACATTTGATATACTCTGGAGGAGGCCAGTTTGAACTTTCCCAACTGGATGTTTTGTTGCTGCTTATTTCCTTGCCACAATTGTCCAGATATTACTTGCAAAAAAGGCCCACCTTGCTCAGAGAAATTCTCCTTAGAGTCTCATAATTTCTTCATAGAGGAGCCACTCAGTGTGCTATAGTCATTTGTCCTGAATCTTGTAATATGTCAGTGGTACCAATATAGCGATCCAATTGCCCATCATTCTTTTCACTCTGGTCATATGCCAAGTTAGCCATTTTGAGTCATAGATGTATTTGCTACTAAACAGATGTATTTAATTGAGCCCAAAATATATTTTACGTTATTCCTTATATACAAGTCTTCATGTTGCAGCTTACTTATAACCATGGTGCCTTGTGTATTTCACTTGGGGACAGTCAAGATTCTGATTCCATCAACACTGTGAGATTCTATGATTTGCAACCATATTGTACTGCTATGAAAATGTTGGTATTAAAGAGATAGGTTTCTATGATAGTAAGCAATTTTCTAAGTATTATCCAACTTGATTGACTTGATGTTCAATTCCAGATCTGTTTCATTATCCTTGAATTGTGCCCATTCAATATAAAAATATGTGAATATTCATCCATATCCATCTATGCGTACATACATACATACATACATGTATAATAGTGATATTTGTATATATATATATATATATATGTGCCTACATGTCCAGATAGATATCCATAGTTATGTATCTACATAGAAATCTATATATGAATCAGAGACTGGCTCTCTAAAGTCAGGAAGACCTGAGTTCAAGATCTACCTGTGACACATTATGCTATGTGTCACTTAAATTCTGTTTCCCAGGCAACTCTCTCTTATTATAAGTTGCATATTTGTATGATGAAAGTTTCTTCATTGCAGTTCCAGGAAAATGACAGGTTTAGTCTTCCTCCTAAAATATTGAAGTACAAGGTACATGGCAATGCAAAGGAGGTTATTCTAACTGTCCACAATGGAATGTATAAAAACATACTGCCCAGACAATAACAAAAGACTGGATGAACAACCTATTGCATTAATTTACTCTCTCTCTCTCTTTCTCTCTCTCTCTCTCATGTGTGTATGTGTGTGTGTGTGTGTGTGTGTGTGTGTGTGTGTGTGTGTAAATCCAGGAACCAACTAAGGTCACATAGTGGAAAGTATTCCCAAAGAAGTCAGTGAGAGAAGAAACAAAGGGATTTTGTCATTGGAGTGTAGGATATCTATGTATATATTCAAGGACATGTTTGTGTTTCATTCTGCTGTTTGTTTCTCCCTCAATTAATCTTCATCCCAAAGTTTTCCATAATGCTTTACCATCTCTGGTTCCTAGATTTCCTCACATGATAGTGCTCCTTCTTAATAGACATCACTGCCCCCATCTTCCTTTCACATCATATGTCTCTATTCGACTTTATGTGAATGATCTATACTCTTTCAATGGCATCCTTGATGAAAATGTGAAAAGAAAATAGGCAGGTTTTAAAAAATATGATGATTTATATAACTTTATAATAATACAGTTAACTGATACTTGCAGAGAGTAAAAGATACCACTATGTTTATTGAAAGAAAACGTTTCTCTCCATGTAGTAAAAAAATAACTTAAAGACTTCCATAAACAATGAGTTTCTTGTAAGTTAATAGAAAATGTACTGACAAATATGAGCACATTAATAACGCTTGCATCATTTATCAACCCACTGATTATTGTTAAATGAGGCATGAAATAAAGAGACATGTTATGTACCAAAGTTGTTGAACACTGTCATGAACAAGGTACAAATGGAAAAGATTCTAGAATCTTCTTTTTTGGGGTTGATATTGTGCTGATCATTCCTTAGAACACTATAGACCTTCCTCTATAGAGGGGATTACTGAAGTAATCTGAGATTATTTGAAAAGAAAGTCTAACAATCCATATAAAAAAAACTAAATGGATGAAAAACACATATAAGAGTATAGCAAATAGAGGTAAGACAAAGTAAGACAAATTAGCATATCCATACGCATAAGTGGGATAGGCATGGCAAATATATAGTGGATTAGGCTGAGAATTCTGAGAATTGAATAGGAGGAGAGGATTAGATTGGATTACATTTGGGTTATTACCCAGTTCTTTTAATGGTAACTAATTTCTCTTCACAATTATCCATCTTTTTAACACAAATATTCTATCAATGATTCTTTATGGTTATTAAGCTTAGAACTCAAGTATGCTATAATATATTTTCAGTGATGATGTATCCTAAAGAAGTGAAATAAAGCATATTATTGAAGAAATGTAATACTAAAAATGTACTTACAGGAAGCAAAGATGGACAGTCCAGATGCCAAATGCTGGCACTCAAACACAGGAGAGGTTTTTTCCTGTGTTGGGTAGATTATTTTTGAAGGATCTAGAGAAGAACATGGAAAAAATTCCATGTAGAATATGATGGTTGGGAAGGGTTTGACATTCAAAATCCACTGAAATATTGAAGCATTTGTGTGTTTGTGCATGTAATTGTGTATGTCCTCTATAAAGTTTTACTCTAGTGCTTTGCTGGGGCATAGAAGTATATGTAGATGTGTGTATGTATGTTTGCCAAGAAAATGAATAGTTTTAATACTATGCCCCATATGCATATTTTAATACTTCAAGCATCTGTGATCTCTTTATCGTGGGTACTCCATCCACCAACACAGATGGCTGGTGGACCTCTCTAAGTTGTAACAGATGGTATTTGAGAGTTTCTGTGACCAAAAAATTCATCACCCCTATAGACAAACTAGAGACAAGCCTCTCCGACTTAGCTAAGCTGGTCCTCAGACGGCTGACATACAGTGCATTGCCAGGTCCAAACCTGAAGTCTTCCCATCTTAGAAAAACTTGCCAGAACTTTCTTTCTGTAATTGACTGCCTTGATGTATATTCCCAGAAGTGAGATTGCTGGGTCAAAGAGTATGGACAATTTAGTAACTTCTCTTGCACAATTCCAAATTGTTTTCTGGGACAATTTAAAACCAATTCAAAGTTCTATAGCAGAGAATGAATGTGAGTTATGTGCCTACAGTGTCTTCTCACAGCCTCTACAACATTAACTTTTCTCATCTTTTACCATCTTTGCCAATTTTATGGTGGGAAATGATAACTCAGGGTTGTTTAAATTTGCATTTTTTTTTATGATTAGTGATTTTAAGCAATTTTCACATGTTTATTGATAGTTGGAATTTCTTTTGACAACTGTTCATATCCTTTGACCATATGTGTATTGAAGAATGACTCTTAGGCTTATAGATTAATGTCAATTGCCTTTAGATTTTGAATTTTACTTCAAAAAGTCAAGTATTTAAAGCAACAACTACTAACAAAGTACAAGAGCTTTCATAGTGTTGTATTGTTTAAATCACTAACATTTTCGTAAGGAAGTTGCAGAGAAACAAACAAAAAAAAAAAGATGAGAAAGTGGAAGGAAATAGGATAATTCCAAAGTGAAGCTAGCATCTTTAATAAGTGGCAAGTTCAAGCTAATGTATTCCACACGTAACAAGGGGGAACTTTGTTTAATGTTCTGTTAAATTCAGATAAAGAAATAATAAATCTGAATTCTGATAGAATGATGGATCACAAATCTATCAATTTTAATATCAAATACAAGTGGACTGAATGATAACAATAATATCATTTATATGGTACTTAGAAGTGTGCAGAGAATTTTATACACATTATCTTATCTAAACTTAATTAAAACACCAGTTATCCATCCAAAGAACTTGGTTTTGAATCACAGTTTTGCCACTTATTACCAACGTGATCCTAGACACATCACTTAACTTCTATGAGCCTTGATTCCTAACAGATAAAATGAAAGATCATACTAGATCACTTCTAAGACCCCTTACAGGTCTAAAACGATCACTGGTATTAGTATCTCCATTTTGAAGATGAAAGACTGTCACTTGGAGACATGAAATGACCTGCCTATGATAATTTAGTAAGTGTCAAGGGCAGGATTTGAACCTGGTTTTTCCTGCCTTTAAATCCTCATTTTATCCACTGCTTACAATATAACAAAAATAGCCACAGAATCCAACAATTTGTTGCTTACAAAAATAAATTTGTTATTGGAAAGATCTAAATACATTGAAAGTAAAAGAGCAGTCTAAAATTTAGTATGCTAAAATTGAATCATGAATTTAAGAATTATACTCAATGTAAAGTGGAATTCAGGTCAGTAATTACTGAACGTGACAAAGAAAAACAATTCATCGTAACAAAATATTTCATAAAGATGAGAGCATATTGATTTTAAATATAAAAGTACCTTATAATCCAGGGTAGCAGGTATTAGAACAAGTGTGGGGGATGGGACTATAGGAGTAATCCCAGGCAGTGTTCACTAGAGCTCTTCTAGAAACTTCTGGGGATTCCAGGGACATATGAGACTCATTGCTGAAGGACCTCATACTTTGGGATGATTATTCAACTTTCTTACTGGTCAGTAAGCATGATTTTTAAACTGAATGACCTACCATCTGCCGTTCTCTTGTGTTTAGATGTGCAGATGGTGTCAGGAGTATTTGAACTCACACTTAGTGAAGTGAGGGGATAAAGCTTATTCCACATGGCAGCTGGAGTAAGGTGGAACAATCTTTCATCCTGGATCTCTAGGAGACTTTCCTGCTTTGTGTTTCTTTGCTTGATCATAAGTGACCATGCAGTGACCCTGGGATGAATGCTTCCAGCCTTGGAAGCTATCTTGTAAATTTGAGATGTCTAGAAGTCCTGGGTCCATCAATCGCAACTGAGAGGTCATGGTGGGTTAATATATTGGAACAGATACTAAGGGAAGAGTTCAACCTGGCTTGTCATATATGTGGACTTAGGTTGAATTATTTGGACAGTATAGAACCAAAGTGAATTATTTAGTATAGAGCTAAGGTGAAATTAAAAAGTAAAGCAAAACAAAACAAAACAAAACAAAAAAACCAGTCTATCCAGTGGTCACACATACTATATCTTTTAATATTTTGAAGTCTTAGAGTCTTGGGAGAATATAACAGTTAAAGATTACTGTATCTTGGTTTTAGTATTCCTACCAATGTGAACTTGTAGTCTTATGTGTTAAGTATTTATTTTATTTAGGGGAAATAGTTTCCCATACTTGACTTATATGTCAAATTGAGTATTTTTCAACACTCCCACCTCCTAACCACAAAGGTTCCCAAAGCTTGGCCCTGGGTCCTCTTCTCTTAATTCTTCACATTCACTTTTATCTATAAGTTCAATTAACAATTTCTGTTCATGATCCTTAAATCTATATAACCAGCCCAGGCCTCTATACTGCGCTCTAATTCTGCATCATCAACTGCACATTGGACAATTGAGCCAAGACCAAGACAACTTTATCTGGTGGATTTTTTTCCTATAATGTCAGTTCTTTGTAGCTCTCTACCCTTTCTTATTAGGTGCATAAGAATATGGTTTTGTTTCTTTTACTCTTCTAATTCTAAGTGTTAGCCTTCCCCACCCTGAGGACTATAATTTATTTATCTACTACATGAGTGTAATGTTAATGGGATGTAAGATATTCCCTGCCCATTAATAGGCCTCACATGGAGCCCATTAAGGGAAGCTTGCTTAGGGGAGGCTTGCTTGTAGGAAGGCTTTCACATCTTTTGCTAATTTCTAATTAGGCACTGAGTCCTGAGGGTTGGGATACCTTATGACTCTGAGAAGTGTATATATACTCTGAGTTGGTATTTTGCTTTGAGGGCTTGCTTATGAGAAGGATCTTATGATTCCCTGGTTGAGGTTCTGAGTGGCTGTATGTTTAGAGCTCCCTGACTGCTCAGATGTTAAGGTTCTCTCCATCCAGGAATGTATGTAAAGCATGTAGCAATATTGCTTTGATTCAGGAAGTCAGAATCCTGTCTTGTTGGTCTCTATTTTTCTGTATTTTTTCTGAAGTTCAAGGTGCTGACTTTTCCCCTGAACTAGTGAATGTAATTAAAAAAGATTGTTGGGCCCTTAAACAGCTATCTTTCCTAGTAAAGTGGATCTAAGAACCTGTGCTAGCAGCCAACCTGCATATGCCAGTGTGGTTGCTGGTACAATGGGCCAAACCTAAACTATAAGTAATTTTCTCTGGCTCTAGAGTAAGAGATATAAATGAGTATGAAAAAAAAGAGTCTAACTCTTCTTTTAGGTGTTCATGTTCCCCTAACACTAAACTTCATCATTGTTTGTGGTTACAGAGTAGAGGGACTTCTTAGAACGCATAGTACCCCAGATCCTTGGATCCAGAAGTGATTCTAAATGTTAGAGAGATGTATACATTAGCACATATATACCAAAGGGAAAAATTCATCCCAAAATTCAAAAAATGCTCCTGTCCTTCACTCCCAGTCAATATTGCTTGGGAATAAGTCACAAATCATGCTGCCTAAATCCATTACAAATTTCTATGATTTCATCTCATCTGCACCATAATTTTCAAAGCAATCTTTTTATCATATTCCCAAGGCAATCCCAAAACATAGATCTGGAAGCAAAGGGAGTAAATACTGTAGTAGAATAGAGATAGTTCTATTTTAAACCTTCTCTTCTTTTCTTAAAGTCCCTATTCCACTGCTTTCTCCCTTACCTCATACTTAACTAAGAGAATACAAGCTACTCAATAGGAAGCTCCCCTTTTCCCCTACTCTACCTCTCAAAGGCCCTCTAAATCACCCTTTGCCATTTTCCCCTCCTTTACTAGACTCTCTAATAAAGAGGTAAGCCTTCTTAAGGTCAATTGCTCTACTTAGATCTTTGATGCCATCCTTTTCTGATTCCTTGGGTAACTTGCCTCCATCCTCAATAATCCTCTAATCTTCAATCTCTTTCTATCTACTAACCCTTTGTCTGCTGCCTACTGTACACATGTACAGGCATTTCTCAAACTTGAAACAAAACAAAACACCTTTTTGGTGGTCCTACCATAAATCCCCTTGAGCTATCACTTGTCTTTTCCTTTAAAAAAAATGTTGCTTACACTTTTTTTTCTTTCTCTCCCTTCTCAATCCCTTGCAATTTGGCTTCTGACCTCATCCCTCAACTGAAATTGTCTCATTAAGGTTACCAATTATTTCTTAATTGACAAATTTGGTGTCCTTTTCTCTGTCCTCATCCTTGACCTTTCTGCATCATGTGACACCACTGATAACACTCTTCCTGGATATTCTTTCCTGTCTGTATTTTCCTGACACTGCTCTCTCTTGGTCCTACTCTGACTGATCTAGCCCCTTCTCAGTTTCTTGCTCAATTTTCATCCATGTCACATCTTTTAACCATAAAGGTGCCTGAGGTTTTGCCCCGGATCATCTTCTCCTAATTCTTCACACTCACTCCCATCCATAAGTTCAATTAACAATCTATGCATATGATCCTTAAATCTACATAACCAACCCAGGTCTCTCTTCTGAGCTCTAATTTTGTATCTTCAACATTTTATTGGACAATTGAGACAGAACCAACACAACTTTATATGCTGCAATGTTTTCTCTATAATGTCAATTCTCTATAGCTCCCTACTCTTTCTTATTATGTGAATAAAAATATGGTTTTGTTTCTTTTGCTCTTGTAACTCTTAAGTATTAGCCCTCTTCACTTTGAGGACTATAACTGAGTCAATATGTCATGCTACGTAATACATGAATTAATACGTACATACATATTACATACATTTATACATGGCTATAGAAAAACATGCTAGTTAAGGTCTTTGTTCATTGAAAGTTTCTTTCCTTTCCTCTCTGGAATCTGAGTTAGCATTTCAGGTGTGGAATCCTACAGTAAATGAAAAAACAAGCATCTCTATAGTTGACTTATCATTTGAGAGAATAATCCATGATCATCCTTTTGGTGCTTTTCAGGTTAAGAGTAGAAGTGCCTGGGAGTTTGGTCAAAATCTATGGATATATATTCTATCAGTATGAATCATCTTTTTCTTTTTACTATTACTCTTAAAACATCCTGGTACGTTACCGTCTGAATCCAAAAGTTCTCATATAACTTTACATCATAGTAATACTCTCTGTATCCCCTGAGCTGAAAACATTGAGTACATCAGGGGATATTTCAGTCTCATGTTATCATTCCCCCCCATAAAATTACCGTGCTCAAAAATTCCTCAACATAGACCTGAAAACAAAAGAAGAATTGAAGACTTTGCTTCCTACCAATCACCAATCCCGGAACCTATGAGAAAAGGGGATCATCTATAATACAAATCAGAGGTGGTCATTTTGCTATACAAAAACACAAAATAAAACAAAACAAAAAACGACAACCAGAAAGTCATCTTGGATGACTCTATTTTAAGATCACTCTAATTTAGAGAACTAACATACAATTACTGTACTCTGAACATGCCTTTGAAGGCAGACATCACCCTATTCTCATTTCCAACTTGCTATAAAGAATATCTTTCAATAAATTTATTTTGAATATGTAATTCTTATTTATAGAATTCCTTTTGTCCTCCCCAGTATGGACACTTGGGTTACCATATAAACATTAATTTGGAGAACCATTTGCTACCACATGAAGAAACTGAAGTGGGTAGAAGACAATAATCACATTTCTTCTTCATTTTTAGTCTTATCTAGTCATTTAGAGTTTTCGTCCCATTTGCTTCAATGAGAGTCCTCAGTTTAAAACTTCCAAATGGATATCCTTATATACCTCAGGATCAACATAGCCAAAACAAACTCATTCATAATCTTTCCCCCCAAATCCACCTCTCTTCTTAACTTCCATTTTCCTATTAAGGGTAATACCATTCTTCTAATCATTCAGGTTGGCAGCTTTAGAGTCTTTCTAAGCCCTTCACTTGCCCATAATCCCCTAAATCTTTTCAATTCTAACAGCACAACTTTTCTTACCACATTTATATCCTTCCCTCCATTCATAGTCACTACCCTAATTGATATTTTCTCATGTCTAACCCAGTTTATTGTAATAGCCTCTTAATTAGTCTCAAATATATATGTACATATATTTGATTTCTGTGTTCATATAACATGTAACATTCATATAGCATATGATTTAAAAACTTTTTAATTGTTTATTCTTGTTTTTATTTTTAAAAGACATTTTACTCATGGAATTTGGAAGATATTGTTTGAGGAATTATGGACAGTAACTGTGAAATCTGATGAAATTTCACCTCCTTATTCTGAGTGTTGGTGAAGAATAATTATAGCATTGAAACTTCTACTGCCATCATTCCACTATATTGGGGCTTTCATATAATCAAACTGGGGGATTTCTTTGATTGTTATGATATATACTGCCCAAAGGGCATAATCTTTACATGTTAGTTCTTAATATCATGGTTTTTAGATGAATTTTGACTTAAATGTTTTTTTTTAATTTTTTTTTTTTTTACCAACTTTTACTCTACTTCCTAATTCTGAAGATCTTCAATTTATTTCTTACTGAATTAAAGAATGTGGACAAGTTGTCTCAGTTAATTTAAGGCTGAGTGATATTGTAATAATTTAGTGTTCCCTGCCTTTTTTTTTTAGAATTTTTTGTTAGCATGTTAAATTTTATTATTATTTTGACCCTTCTATCTTGATAAACTTCTCAAGAAATGATTTTTGTTCTCTACTTTGTTGCTCCTAACATCCCTTTTTAGATGGACTATCACTTTTTTCCAAAGGAGAATATGACATACGAAATAAAACTTAAAAAAAATACTAGACATTCTATTTATTTGTGGCACTTTTAAAAAAGTTAAGATACACGTGTTTTTGTTTTTTTTCAAATGACCATGATTTTCCCAAATGTTTAATTGTTTATTCTACAGGGCTTTTCATTTACTTATTCATGTTTTGAGGTGGTAAAGCCAAACTTGAAAATTCATGGTATTTCCCTAGAAATTCCGAATTTTTTTGAGTTAACTTCTTCTAGTGTAAGAGTTTGAATTCATTGGAATTTACCTTGAGTTTTAAGACAGGTAGCATGCACTGGGAGATAGCAAGCTGCCCTCAAAATCAGGAGATTCAAATCTTGTCTCTTTCACATATTGGCTGTGATAATCTGACGAAGTTACTTGGTGTTCTATTCATTAAGACAGTAAATGGCAGAGAAGGTGCTGATCTGAGTTGGTGGAGGGAGTTTCCTCACCTGGGAATTTTGTAGATTAATGAAATCATAGGTCCGGGCCTTATCATTCTATGTAAGAATTAGTGCTAGAAATCTTTCTCAGTTCCTTTATGCTTCACTTTCAAAAGACTCTGTATTTATTTACCTACTGCTTCAGCTTTTCTAATATTAAATATGAAAATAGACATCCATTTTCATTATTTAAACTTGTTAGAAAACAATTTTGAGCATCTCTGTATATTTTAACAACATAAATGATTTTGTTATTGATGCAATTCTCTCAAACTGTAAATTTTGTCACTTTTGCCACCAAGTCATAAGTCTGTCACGTTTCTCATTGATTGACAGAGAGCCCTAGATTTAGGCCAGCTGTTGGAGAGCTGTGCACTTATTGCAAAAGCTTTCTGGAAGGCCTTGGCTATCACATTTTCATCTGATGTGAATTCCTCCCTGTACATGTGCATATTGTACAGAGAACAGAAAAGCTCACAGCAGCCCCAGAACAGCATCTGTTCTTTATAGTGAGATGAAGAAACTGCAGAAGGTTTGGGGAAACTTGCTGAGGCTTGTTGTCACTTAGCAGGAAGTGTTTAGAAGTTTGTGAAGAACAGAATTACAATTTGTCAAATGGTGCAAACTTCACAGTGAGCACCCAACGTTTGATTTCACCGTTTCTTGAAATAGGATTGAGTTTTATATGCCTTCAAAATGACCAACTTTCTTTCTTGGGTAAAATACTAAAAAAATAAGGTTTATCTCTCTCTTTTTCTCTTTAAGCACAGGAATTCACAGTCCCTTAGGTGAGACTGAGATTTTCAGAGGCCAATGCTAGAAGTTACAACATCCTGTTATGATTCTTGCTCTGCTGATGGGAAGGAAGGAAGCAAGCTTGCTGTTTTTAATTCCAAAATTTAATTTCAGATTTCTATAATCATCTTTTAAGAACCAAGCGAAGTGACTGAGTCAAAAATGGCTTAAGTAGGATATGCCCTGTGGACCTCGAGATGAAATCCATAGGTTTTAGCAATTGTCAAATATTCCACTCCTTCTTGAGACAATCATTTTTATCACTATAATATAGAGGAATATACTACCCCTGGTTACAAGAAACACTAGCAATTTCAACTAAGGAGCTACTAAGTTATAGAATGCATGTTGCACTGAAAATTGAATCCTTTATTAATGCTAATGTATTCCTTCTCCAGGTGTGTGCTCTTGGAAATATTAGTCAGTTCTGTTTTGTTCAAAATTCAAATGATTATGTATTTTTTCCTTTAGAGGGATAAAAAAGGTATACATCCTCTATTCACTTTTCACACCCAAGTGCATCCTGTCATTTCAAAAATAATTTACAATCTGATATCTAAATGTTTTGTATTCTCAAGGTAGAGTTCAAAAGGCTATAAAAAACAAGTTGACCAAATAGCTTAGCTCTTTGTGGTACAAGAACACATGACATGTGCATCCTTTTCCGTAAATTCCTTTTCCATATGTTTTAATGATTAGGATAGCATAGGATTAAAGGTTTGGAATTTGTCTAATCTGATCCTCTTGTTTTATAGATGAAGGAGCTAAGGGCCATATGGATCTCTTCTGGCTTGTTGTCATTTAATAGAAAATGTGTGAAGGTCATAATTTATAGATGTACAATTTGACTAAGTGATTTGACCAGGGTCACACAGATAGTAAGTAGCAGGATTAGAACCATCTATAAGATGAAGTTTTGCTAGATGATCTGAGAGGCCCTGTAGAAATTGATAAATTATCTCAGCAATAAAGGTCTTTGAGACTTCTAGAGATAAGAGTTGTCTAAAGTCACTGAGGCTTCTCTGGGGAAACAACATTTTCTCTCAATTGTTTTTTCTCCTTTGATCATCACAAAACTCTGGAGTATCTGTTCATCATGGAGCCTTCTCTGAATCTGACATTGTATGCCTACTTATTTGAAAGAAAATAGTTTCTTCTAATGGTCCAATCAGCAACTTATTATTTCTGCCCTATCATCCTTCTCTTGCATATGGTTTGCACGACATTAGGCCACAAGGTGGAAAATATGTATCCTAAAATTTCTCTCTCTGCAGCAGCTTCTCAGGGATAGATTATAGAAAAGAGCTGAGAGAACATGACTGAAGACATGGTAAATCAACTGTGACTGGTTCTTTAGACTTCTGTGGGTCTATTACCTTATGGATGACAGAAGATAGTAATGGGTGGAAAGGGTGAAGTGAGATTGGTTTCTTTTCTCTGTTTTGTGTCATAAAATCTTTGGCAATCTGTTGAAGTCTATAGACCCCTTCTCAGAATAATGTTTTTAAATAGTTGAAGCAATGTACTGGGGTGGATTTACAGGGTGAAAAATGTTTATTGAATCATACACAGAATTAAGTGAGCAGACAGAGCCCCATGTCTATTTTCATTATCCCCGAAGTGCCATCCTACATTCAGTATAGTCAGCCAACCCTTCACTTCCTAAACTCTGGTGTGTACTGTGGACTACTTAAATATGTATGGTAAAAAGCGGTCACATTCAACTGACATGAACTAGCCTATGATATACCATGGAGTCAAGGTTTTTTATAACTCAAGAGAGAACTGAGTAGGAAAATATTGGCAGAAATAATCACAGAAAAGCAGTCATTTTAAAAATTATATACTGACTTTATTATGTTAAAATTTATTTTAATTTGTATTATAAATGAAACGAATATATTTAAAAGAAAAGCAAGTTAAACATGACAGACATTCAACATTTCATGTACAATCCTTCCCTTCCCCTCATCTTACCATATATATTTGGAGTGCTCATTTTATTTAGTGTTTTTAAGTTAAGAATAAAAAAGTAGAAGTAAAAACAAGCTAATAAATAATTGAAGGATATGCTAAATTTCATTTAGAGAATAATGAAAATAAAGATGCATTTTTTCCATCTAAGTCCATGAAGTATTCAAAGTCTATCCATCCTTGGATCAGTAGTTAAGAACTTCTGCATTAGAAAATTTAATGGCCATCATGCGATACAGGGGAAAGAACAGTGACTGAAATCTGGTGATGTAGGTCCAAATGATGCTTTTGACATCGACTCCCTATGAGTTGGGCAAGTCACTTAACCTCACTGGGCTGCACTTTCTTCATCTTTACAATGAGTGACTTTGGACTAGATGGTCTCTGAGGTCTCTTTCAGCTCTAGATCTTATAATTCTATATCTTTATGTTTGGCCCCACTGATAAATTGATGGTCCCCAATGACATACTTCCCAACCTTGACACATCTCCTCTAGTAGAAGGCCTCCCTGGTCCTGCTTCTAATGTTCTTCTCCTTGTTTGAATGATGGAAACCTTCCTGACTTCTCAATCTTGGTTCATGTCTTTTCTGGATGCTGTTCCTAACATAAGTTTTACTATCTCTAGTTTATTGACATAAAACCTAACTCCCTATCTTTCTATGGGCTGCTCTGGCTCTGTGTATTCTTTTCTGGCAGATTTTCCTTTCTCCTTTTGTTTCTCTTGGAACTATTATTGTTGGCTAAAATGAGAAGGAGGGATTCTCTTATCTTCAGGCCAGAAATGGGGCCCCACATGAACCTCTCTCTAAGGCACCAAGGCTGTAGGCAAATGTTGTTTCTGTGAGGAGGTTTATATGGGAACAAAGAACTAATGAAGAAACTCATTAGTTCTTTAGGAACATTACCTCCCTTAATGGAAGGAAAAGAAGCCATTGGTTCTTTTAACGTGGTAATCAAATGAAATACAGACACTTCAAAGCCGTTATTTTCAATCAGCTATCACAGTCAGGCCCTGCTTTTCACTACAATGTGCTCCTGAAATCCATGAAATCAAATTAGTTGTCATAAAGTGGATCCTTCCTTCCCCTCATCCCGCCCCAAGAGTAACAGCATTATAATTAGGAATTGTTTTCCTAAGCAAAAATTTGGCCTCAAATAAATCTCAAATATGAGCAGCAATACGTCAAAAAGCAAAAAAACAAGCAAACAAAAAGCCCAACTATAACTACAAATTGCTATCATCAGCATATAAAATTATCCTCCAAGTTCTATAAAATAGGTACCACAACATGAGTCCCCAATGTTTTATAAAATGTTCAAAGGACACGTAAACACGACAACTGTTTTGCATTATATATTTGACCTGAAACTAATATGCTAGTAAAACTGAATATTAAACCTTCAATTGTCAGCTTTAATTGCCTTTTTAGAATTTTGGTCTGTTTTTTGCATGTGCCTTGAATGGACCAGGTCACTTAAAAAAAAGTTGTCCAAGGAAACTTGAATTGCCGATTTATTTTTTTCTCAATATATTTCCTTGTGTCAAATAAAGGCTTTCTATATCATCCCCATAAGC
Organism: Pseudochirops corinnae; assembly: GCA_028646515.1. Classification (NCBI taxonomy): domain Eukaryota; kingdom Metazoa; phylum Chordata; class Mammalia; order Diprotodontia; family Pseudocheiridae; genus Pseudochirops; species Pseudochirops corinnae. The sequence goes on along the minus strand of CM053587.1, from coordinate 17,085,729 downwards.
TTAAAATTTTGCTCAAAGGTGAGATCATTCTTCCTAAACCTATACACTGTGACATCTAAATTAATGGAAGCTTTACTACAAATTATTTGAAGAGATGTCAAGAATTTGATCCTCTCTTTCATGGATTTCTGAGATTCAAAGAAAATGACAGGCTTAGAATAGGAAAGAGAAACTAGCTTAGAATATACTGTTTCTGCAAGTTCTTCCCCATGAGATTCCTTGATGGTTTTTTAGCATCCAGAGTTGTTGACTCCCTTTAGTTAACTCTTACGAAGTTGTGAATCAAATTAGAAGGACCTGTCCAATGGAGGCAGAACAACACATCTTTATATTTACCTTTGCTTAACTTGATGAACAGGAAGAAAAACCTGATATGCTTATTTCAGAAGGTTGCTGATACAGTAGTTCTAGTTCTGAGTCAGAAAGTTAGCCAGCTTTTCTGTAACCCCAATGGATTCTTCTAGTGAAATTGTTGGATCACCTTACCGTGCTCCCACCAGAGACTGTTTGTTGATTGATGGAAGCTGTGTAACTGGTGATTGATGATAAAGTGAATCTATTGAAGTTGGGGTAAGGGATGTAGACATGCCCCAGTGCATAGCACTGGCCATCTAATCAGGATATCAGAAGAGTATGGCAATAGGCCAATAGGTAGTGGATAAAAATCTGTTTAGGCAGGTGGTTACCAACAAGGAAAAAATTCCTATGAAGAAAAATAAAGAGTTAAATCTTTAAAGAGAATCCATTTAGTAACTCTCATTCTAAAAGTGAATCTATACCCTTTTAGTTTTTACTGAAAGCTTCTTACAAAGAATTCAACGAGATTTTCCAAATGGGCAATATTCAACCCAATTCAGCTCAACAAGCATAAGTATAAGACACTCAACTAGGTGCTAGGAATATGAAGAAAAAAATGAAAAACCAGTCCTGGTCTCAAGAAGCTTATTCTTTACTGGGATGTGGGGGTGGGATATGACTTGGATGCACTAGAGCTAGCTCTAGCAAAGTCAATTGTTAACTTTTCAGTGTGAGCATTTATACTTCAGAAATCAACTTGCTACAAATAAGAGCTTGATTCATTATTTTGTTGAATTTCTCCCTAATAAAGGGTTAATAATGCAAATTAAACTTAAAAGTGTGTATTGTGTGTGTATATTTGTGTGTGTATAATATATGTGTGTGTGTATATATGTATATCTATCTATACATATATGTATGGATCCATCCATCATCTATCTATCTATCTATCTATCTATCTATCTATCTATCCCTCTTATCTTCTTTTCCCAGTAGCCCAGTTGTTAGACATTTACCAATGCACACCCTTGTATTGATCTATAAATATTCCTTGAGCTTTGCAGTAATGAATTTGAAGACTCAGGGAATGAAGTGATTACCAGACTGCAGACCTGGTGATTGTAGGCTAATATAAAAATAATAGCTTGCAGTCATATAGTACTTTAAGGTTTGTACAAAGCTTTACATCCATTATTTCATTTGAGCCTTACAACATTCCTGTGATGACGGCATATGAAAAGATAAGTCTTGGAGGAGAGATGGATTCCAAGAAATGAAGGAGAAAAAAAGAATGTGTTCTAGCTTTTGGTAAATTTGATTATTATGGTGCCGAATAAATGAATTATTTTGGGTAGTACTATCATTTTTATCATATTGGCCCAGTCCAACCATGAGCAATTTATATCTTTCCAATTATTTAGGCCTATTTTTATTTCTGAAAGGAATATTTTGAAGTCGTATTCATATAATTCTTTAATGTGGATTGTAGGCAGACTCCCAAATATTTTATACACTGTAGTTATTTGTAATGGAATTTCTTTCTCTCTTCCTCCTGGGTTTTGAAAATCATTAGAAAAGCCAATAGTTTGTGTGGGTTTATTTTATATCTGGTTTGAGTGGTGCTTTGGCTACCAGCCTCTTCCTCTTAGCTCTTGCTGGATTTCTGGCAGGACACTCTTTTTTAGCCCTCATGACTTAGGTTGTCTGATTTTATATTCCTGAGCAGAATGAAGGAATTCAGTAATTTTTCTCTTTAATTTTTTGATGATAATTTAATCTGTTAATTATCTCTAGGAGGTCTGTTTTTTTTTCTTTGACCTTTCTAGCCTCTATCTTAACCAAAAATCTTATTTCCTTTATTTTTCTCAAAAAGTAGTTACATTCCTCCTGTCTCCAAATTTTTAACCTTAGAAATATATTTGCCTCATTTATTTTTTCTAATAATAATGGAAAGAGCATAGAACTTTTAGAAAACTGAGTTCAGATCCTAACTCTTTCACTTACTTATTCGGTGACCTTAAGCAAGACACTTTACCCCCAAGCACTACCATGAGACTCAATTACTGCATCTATAAAATAAGGATAATTCTATGTCTACTACAGATGTCCTATGGTTATAGGGAACATGCCCCATAAGCCCTAAGGCACTGTATAAATGTGAGACGTGGCAGTTATAAAGAAAATTCTTTAAAAACTATAAAGTGCCGTAGAGACATGAACTGACTAGTCAGCCACAAATTTCTCTAAGTTCTCTTTGGTGTCTTTCAACTTTCAATTTTCTCCGTCTCTACAATTACTGTTCTACGCCCTTAATCAAAGCCATCCTTAGGTTGTGTTTCTACACTAGTGTCTTAGCTATTGTTTGGGCCTATAGACTTTCATTCTGCCCACAATACTGGCTAATTTGGCAAAGTAGCCAGGACTAGATTCCCAAGAGATTAGTTTTTCAGCTAATTCATTCTCGACATCCCCACAAAATAAGAACCATTAACAGTCCAAATCCAAACAATTCAGCCTTGCACCCAAAGTTTCCTCATCTTATCTAGCTAACTTCATTGCTTTCCATCATGGTTGCTTTACCTTATTAATCCAGGTTACCGACTCTGTTTTCTTCTCATTTTTACCTTAGGGGCTTTCATGCTCCTGTTCCTCTGTCATGGAATGTCCTCTCCACTCATCTAAACACACATTTTCTTCAAACTCAAGTTTGAGCAAGACCCAGCAAGGGAAAATTTTTTTCTTAAGACTATTTTCAAGGGGACTCATGGATGGGGAGAAACCTCCCAATTTCCTCCAGTTATTGATTCTTCTTTTAGCCCAGATATGTTGGGGAAGCCAAACTTCTGAGATGATTTTTGTTTTTTGCATATTACCCCAAACCAAACCCAACCAATGAAGAGATGAAGGTATTTAATAGACAATCCTAGAAAATAGACTATAGATCAGTGGTTCTCAACCTTCCTAATGCCACGACCCTTTAATTATCATATGTAGGCATATCTGCATGTGGGCAGACCCTTCTGGAGATGGAAAGAGTAGTGGTGTCTCAGTTCCTAAGACCATTGGAAATATGTGTTTTCCGATGGTCTTAGGTGACCCCTGTGACCCCTGTGAAAGGGTCATTCAACCCCCAAAGGGGTCATGACCCACAGGTTGAGAGCCATTGCTATAGATGAATTCTTAGTATGTATTGAACTACCAAGCACATAAACCTTCAGGGAAAAGATTACCTCAAAAACATTTTAAAAGTCCATCATCTAACTAATAAAAATAGAATCCTTAACAATTATCCTAGAAATATAAGGCAAACAATTATTTCTGGAAAGCAAATTGTGCTGGATTCCCTGTCCTAGACCCACTTGGGCCTAGACATATATTCCTATTTATTTCATTTCCTTTGAATCTAAATACTACAATTTAAAAAAAAAAACATCATAGATGTAGTTAAAATGGATTGCTAGCTAGAATGAATCACTTTCTTAAGGGAGAGAAGAGAAAATAGCTAAAGAGATAAAGTCTATAAATTCAGGTCTTGATATTTCTTCTCTACCACTTGAAAGGAAAAAAAAAGGGCTTCTAGACCTTCAGGTACCCACAGGCCATAATAATGGTAGGGAAAGGAAATAAGGTCCAAGAACAAAATTCTAGAAGCCCTGACTACTACCTCCACTGTCAAATGATGACCCATGTTCAGTCGGTCAGTCAATCAGTAAGCATATATTAAGTACTATGTAGAAGGCATCAGGCTAAGAATTGGGGATTTAACAAAAATAAAGGATAAATACTCCCTCCCTGCAAAAAACCAGTTCTTAACTCTCAAGGAGTTCTCAGTCCAATGGGCAGTTAACATGAAAACAACTCGATACAAACAAGATTTATATACACTATGTAATATAATATATAATTTTATGTAAATATAGACTGTTATGTTTATATATAATATAATTTATGTTTACATATAATTTATAAGTTTACACTTAATTTATACATAGATATAATCTATATGCAATTTACATATAATTTATCTCTGTATCTTATCTATCTAATGTTGTTGTTCAGTTGTTTTCAGTATGTCCAACTCTTCCTGACCCCATTTAGGATCTTCTTTGCAAAGATGCTGGAGTGGTTGGCCATTTCCTTTTTCAGCTCATTTAACAGATCAGGAAATTGAAGGAAACAGGTTGAAGTGACTTGCCCAGGGTCACACAGCTAGTAAGTGTCTGAGGCTGAACTCAGGATGATGAGTCTTCTTGATTCCAGGTCCGGTGCTGTATCCACGGTGCCATCTAACCTCCTCATCTATATAATATTTGGACATAAATAAGATATTTGAGATAATACAAGGAAGGCAATAACATTAAGGGAGACAGAAAAAGGCTTCTTGTAGACAATAGTATTTTAGCTGGGACTTGGAGGAAGAAGGAGAAGCCTTTGGCCTTCAAGCTCCACCTCCATTGGGGGAGGGTCTGTGGATGGAGGACTGTTGAAAGCCTTGCCAGTAGAAGTAATCTATATGGAAAGAATGGGGAGAGTCTGACCCTGAAAAGTGACCTGAATCCATCTCCCTCCTCATGGTTCACAGAACTGACTCAAGAAAATGAATGATATATTGTTACCCTCTCAGTCCGTTGGAACTCATTCCTGTACTTGCAACAACTAAATGTGAGAGGTTTGAAATATTCTGTTATGACTTTACCATTTAAATAATTTTGTGGGTGGAGAAGGGCCAGGTTCTTTTCCCATTTTTCCCTTCTCCAACAGCCAGACAGGGTCCTGCCAACCAAGACATTACTTAGGCTGAGAACAGCTAAAAAAAATAGTTCTAGGATCACCCTGGTTAACTATGATAGAAAATTCACCGAATCTAAAATCAGTTTTAATGTGAACTACAAGGCCTAGCTTTGACATGGAGCCATTTTAACAAAAGATAATTGAATTTAGAATTTAATAGTGATTCTATGAATATCGGCTAACTAAAAAACTTTGGTAACTGAAATTTTAAGATGTGGACTTGTAAGTTGCAGAGCTGGGGATACTTTGCAACATTCCTTGCTGCTGGTGACACAAATCATTGTGCCCACAAAATGGGTGATCTCAGTGGATGTCAAATTTATATGAATCAACAGTATGAGAGGAGAGTAAGAACTGTTTTTTTTTTTTTTTGCTGGGAGAGAGTATTTATTCCGTTTTTTTCCTGGGGCAAATCTAAGGAGAAGATCTTCACGTGTTGTTACCCCTGTTGCTGCTGCTCCTGCTGTTACTGGTACATGAGACCTTAGAAGAAGTCATGCCAACTCCTGACAAACCTTGTATTTTTATTCTATCTCTTGAGATCCTTAAAAGCCCGGCTGTAACTAGCCAAAAATTCCACCCTATAATCCTGCTCTCACATTAGCTTCTTCTCTCCCCAAACTGAGAGGAAATATTACTCACAAGATCTTTAGTAACTTTACATTACATTATTACATTCCAAAATGTTCCTTAAAATTAGAGTTATCTTGCTAATGAAAGCAGCAGACTCATCTTCCTGAGTTCAAATCTGGCCTCAGACACTGGCTATGTGACTTTGGGCAAGTCATTTTACCCTGTTTGCCTCAGTTTCCTCATCTGTAAAAAATAAGTTGGAAAAGGAAATGGCAAAACACTCTAATATGTTTGCCAAGAAAATCCCAAATGAGGCCACAAAGGGTCAGACTTTATTGAGAAAGTAGCTGAACAACAGCAAAAGCACAATGAGCTGCCTTAAGAGGTGGGGAAAGAGCATGCTGGTAAATGTTTAACAAACAACTTTCCAGGAAAAAAAATGTGGGTAGGACACACTTTTAAGTTTAATCAACCTTATTAACATTTTCCCCACCATTTCTTTTTAGGTCTGTTACAGAATTAAAACAACGATAAATCAAGCCCTGATTTCCAAGGTATGAATGCTCACAAAGAAAATTTACCAATCCATTCTGCTCTCCAAAAAGCCGCTCTGACCTTGTTCTAGATTAACACTCCTGGTTACCTTTCCCTGAAGACAACCAGTCTTTAAGTAAAGGACATCTCTTTGTCAGGTATGTTATAGAATGGATTTTTTGGGGGGTTGGACTCGATCAAAGTTTCTTAACCTGGGATTCATGGAACCTATGGATAGAATTGAGAAGGTCCATGAACTTACATGGGAAAAACAATCTCATGTTATTTTCATTAACTTCTAACTAAAAACGAGTATTTCTTTCAATTATGAGTGTAGACAATAAAATGCTATTCTGAGAAAGGTCTATAAACTCCACCAGACCCTCACAGGGATTCATGAACACTAAAAGTTGAGTCCCTGGACTCAAAGGGCACTAATATCTTTTCCAAATTTGTGATTGCTAGATTACCAACTATGGAAGAAAGTGAGGATGCCCTATAACAGACTTTCAGACAAATTGAACCCTAAAATGATCACAAGATCATAGATTTTTTTTAGCAGAAAGCAAATTTAGAAGTCACCTCCTGTAACCTTATCATTTTACAGATGAGGAAACTGAAGTCCAGAGGAATCAGATAACTTGCCCAGGGTCACACAATCAGAAAGAGGTAGAACCAAAGCTTGAGTTGATTTTTTCTGAATCTCAGTCCTACACTTAAAAAATGATGCGATACTGATTTTTAAATTTTACTTTAAATTCCCTTTCTTCTAATACATGTAACAATAATATACTATCAAGTACTAATTCATATATTGTATGTGAGCTGCTTTCATTGAAGTTGTCTTTTTTTCTCCAGTTGTCTTATGTTTTACATTCCTTCCCTTCCAATACTAGATTGTAAACTTCCTGGTGGAAGATTACTAGTATTTTAATTACTTTTTAGTATTTCCTATAAGACCTGGGGTATATTTATGTAACAGGGAGCCAATGCAGAGTTTTTGAATTAAATGTGTTAGGACTGAACTTGAAGCTGCCAATATGTTAAAAAAAAAAAGTTTCTTGAAAAGGTATTCAGATATTTTGATAATTTATTTTCTGGATTTTTTTTTTTCCTTTAGGGAGAAAAGATGTTAAAAAAAAAAGTCACATTTGCAACCATATAACTAAATTCTATATTGAGTTCCATTACTTTATTTCTCCTTCTCAACTTCTGTTCTAAGATTCTGAGTCCTTCTGTTCTAAATTCTCATCTTTCAACTGATTCACAAGCCCACATTTCCTTAAAACTTCAATTACCAAGTTTTTTTTGTTTTGTTTTGTTTTATTTTGTTTTTTAATCAACCATAGGTATTGCTGGCAGGATTCCTGAGACAGCCAATATGCATGAAATTGTTCTGGGATTCTAACTAAGTTCAACTCTCTGTTGTTAAAATAGCTCCATGTCAAGACTGGGCCTTGTAGCTCACATAAAACTGGTGATAGGTTAGAAGAATTTCCAAGTCATTGTGGAGAAGGTATCTGGCTTCCAGGCAGACATATGTCATAATTTTTTTTTTTTTAGAAATACATTGAAGAGAAAATGAAGGCAAGAGTGCGTCTGGGTCTGAGTCTTGTCAACATAAACCATTTTTGACTAAGCTGAATGGGAAACTCTTTCTGTAGCCAGTATAAACCATTATAATGGGGCAGTAAACCTTTGCTTTGGCAATGAATGAAACCCCAACAAAACATTTATATCAGGAAAGAAAAGGGTTTGGAGGAAATAGTGAGCCAAGACTGGGCAAGCCTTCATGATAGAGGATTCTGTAATTTATGGCTGCTTTTCCTTTAAGCATATGCATGTTAACGTGCCTTTGAAACTCTCCATAAGAACTAACTCATGCATTGCAATGCAAGTTATATAAACCAAAGTGCAGACTGTCTTATGATCATACAAGCACAAGATACACAGCATCTTGAAAAATCCCAAGATAGCTTAGGCACTTTTTTTTTCTTCACAGTAGGAGTAGAACTGGAAGGTCTGATTCAGGAGTGTAAATGCATTTCAGTGTAACAAAAAAAAAATTGAGAATTAGTAGAGGAAATGCAGGTTAATTGACTTGGATTCTATTATCACATCCCACTGAGGTTACCTTAAGGATTGTGGGGTCATTAGGGATGGAAAAGTACTTCAAGATCATCTTGTCCAAGCCTCTCACTTGACATATGAGAAAACTGGGGCTCAGAGAAGGGAAAGAAATGCCTTGCTTATTATATTTATGCAGTTATTTGGTGGTAGAGACAGGATTGGCACCCAGATCTCCTCAATGAGCATGAATACACCTCTATCACTCATTAGTGATGGTGCAGGTAGTTGAGGTGTTAATTCACCTGTTAAGTTAGAAAGACCCCAAAGAGGTCTAGATAAAAGAATCATGAAGCATTGGTTCTGAAAAGAACTCTCTCTCTCTCTTTCTCTCTCTCTCCCTCTCTCTTTCTCTCTCCCTCTCTGTCTTCCTATGTCTCTGTCTCTGTCTCTGCCTCTCTGTCTTTCTCTCTCTTTGTCTCTCTCAACAGAGGATAAAAGTGAGGCAAATTGACTTGTTCAATGTTATATATCCAATTATTGACAAACGTAGGTCTGGAATCCCAAGATTCCAGTTCTCTTTATATTATAGTCCTATGCTTCTGTCTTTTTTATTTGAGAGCTTGGTGAACTCTTAGTTATTTTATGTATTTCCTTAGAATGATATCTTCTGAGATACAATCACTATAGTTTCTTATGGATGGCCCATTTTGAGGATCTGTCTACATAAAGAACATGTGAACTTCAAACACACATATCAGTGTTTGGCTTTTGTATGTATCCAAGTGGCCAATGATCTACTGGCATAATAATTAGCCTGCGACAACTTGATAAGATACTGTTTCTCGTTGGTCTTTAGTCTCTCATTGCTTTAAAATTCACGTTTCTAGAAGTAATGTTTATGGAGTCAATTTCATTTCTCTAAATTTTGAACACTGATTAAATATCAAACATGAGCACGTCAAAATCTTAAGAGATGTGGTATCAATAGTAATAGATGCTACTTCCTAGAATACTTAGGGTGGAAGGCATTGGTTCAAAAATGGAAGCAGGATATGGGATTGGAACAACATTTATTAAGAACCTACTATGTGCCCGGTACTGCGCTGAGTACTGTAAAAATATTTTCTTGTTTTATCTTCAAAACAACCCTTTGAAGTAGGTGCTATTTTTATCCCCATTATATGGTAGAGGAAAGTGAGGTAGAAAAAGGTTAAATTACTTGTTCAGGGTCACATAGCTAGTAAGTATCTGAGGTCAGATTTGAACTCAGGTCTTCCTGACTCAATGTCCAGTTTATTGTGTCATGTAACTGTCCCTGAATCTAAGAACAACAAAAGATAGTAGGGAAAAGACCACAGAGGAAAAATACAAGGTTTCTAAGATGATATATGTATTCAGTTCCTGTTTTTGTTGTTCAGTCATGTCCAGTTCTTTGGGACCCCATGGATCATAACGCGCCAGACACTTCTATCCTCTACTATCTCTGTCCAAATTCATGTTCATTGTTTCCATGACACTAATTATCTGTCTCATCATCTGCCATCTCTATTTCCTTTTGGCTTCAATCTTTCCTAGAATCAGCATCTTTCCTTCTGAGTCCTGTCTTCTCATGTAGTGATCAAATATCTAACTTTTAGCTTCAATATTTGATCTTTCGATAAATAGTCTGAATTAATTTCTTTAAATAGTGACCAGTTTGATCTCATTACTGTCCAAGGGCCTCTCCAAAGTCTTTTCTAGCACTACAATTCAAAAGCATTCATTCTGTGGCATTCGACTTTCCTTATAGTCCAACTCTAATAGTCATACATTGGTACTGGAAAAATCATAGCTTTGACTAGAAGGACCTTTGTCATCAAGGTGATGCCTCTGCTTTTTAGTATGCCATCTAGATTTGCCATAGCTTTCCCTCTAAGGAACAAGCATCTTTTAATTTTATGACTACAATTGACAGCTGCAGTAATCTTTGAATCTAAGAATATAAAATCTGTCACTGCCTCCATTTTTCGCATGCTCCTTCTCCCCATTTGCCAGGAAATAATGGGACCAGTTGCTGAGATCTTATTTTTTTTTTTGATGTTTTTTCAAGCCAGTTTTTCTCCTCTTTCACCCTTAACAAGAGGCTACTTAATCCCTCTTCACTTTTTGATATCAGTGTAACATCTGCATTTCTGGGATTGTTGATATTTCTCCCAACAACCTTAATTCTAGTTTTTTATTCATCTTGCCTGGCATTTTACATGATGTATTATGCATGTAAATTAAATAAATAAGGTTACAGTATATAGCCTTGTTGTGTTTCTTTTCCAATCTTAAAACAATCAGTTGTTCCATGTTTGGTTCTGTTGCTTCTTGGCTTGCATTGGTTCTTGGTTCTTCAGGAGACAAGTAAGATGATCTGGTATTTCCACCTCTTTGAGGACTTGCCACGTTTTGTTGTGATCTACATAGTCAAAGGCTTTAGTTTGTCAATGAAGCAGAAGTAGATTCTTTTTTCCTGGAACTCCTTTGCTTTCTCCATAATCCAGGGAATGTTAGCAATCTGGTCTCTAATTAGCCTGCTCTTCTGGTAATTCTTGGTTCACATATTGCTGAACCCTAGCTTGAAGAATCTTAAGTATAACCTCGCTGGCATGTGAGGTGAGCACAGTTGTTCCTGAAATTACATTATTAGGTAGAAAATTCTAAGCTGGGACCAGACAGAAATCATGAGCTAGCCATGGCAGAAGGAGGCAAGTATTCCTAGATCGCATTGGCTTTTGAGGGAGCCTAAGTGTAAGAATTAATGGATCACAATGAATTCCTGAACAAAGAAGGAGTGATGTGAGATGAAGTGCTTAATCAAAGATTGTTTTAACTTATATTGCAAGGATTTTTCACTTGATGCTGAATCTATGCTACTCTGTGGAACTCAGGTTATAGCTCTACTTACATCCTTATGTTTTTAAAATAAATTGGTTTCTCTTTAAAATGCTTATTGGTTGCCTTGGTTTCTTACAAATGAACTGATATGAATACTCTAGAAATGAGTCAGATTTGGCTGTTTCCAGATTTATCTGGGTGGGGAAAATAAGCCATGAAATTATTTTTACAGATAAATCTCTAAATTTTATCCCAGTATTTCTGCCCTCAGTTGACAGACAGGTTATATTCAAATATTTTTTAAAAATAGAATAAGAGTCTTTTCATTCATAACCTGATGTGTATGGTTATATGCTCATTTTTTAAAATTTGTAAAATGAATTTTTATACAGGATACTTTCTTAAAAATGCCAAATGAATTGCTTCTGCACATTTGCTTCTGATATGCCTGTTGTGAAAATAGTATTGATAAAACTTGATCCATTTGTTTATAATTTAGATTTCCAAGACAAAGATATTGTCTATATGATACCAAAATTTGTTCAAAAATGGGGAAAAATCTGTAAAAATCTAAATAGTTTTAAATATCTTGAAGTTTTGTATGATGTAAAATGAATAGATTTTGCATTGCTTTGCTTTTTTTTTTTTCATGTTTGTCCAGATATTTGGTGAAAACAAAATTCTTTCTACTGTCACTCTAGAATTATGATCTTTGGCTTCTAATCTCTTTAGGAGTTTAGAAAAGCAAGGATTTTCAAGCACTGTACAATTGCAGTTATTGATTAGCTGGGTCAAAACCCCAATCTTGCATGATGAAATTATCCACAGCAAAATTCACAAAGCAATACCAAAGTGTTAAGGATGACAAGGACAGATTTCTTACCAGGACGGGAGCACTACCAAAAAGGGGAGGAGAATAATGATTCATTTAATACTGCTGCTCCTGTACTAAGCTTTTTTTTTCTCTTTTTTTTTTTTTTCTTTTTTGAGGAGGGAATGCAGGACAATTGGGGTTAGGTGACTTGCCCAAGGTCACCTAGCTAGTTAAGTGTCTGAGGCCAGATTTGAACTCAGGTCCTCCTGACTACAGAGCAGGTCCTCTATTCACTGTACCACCTAGCTGCCCCCTGTACTAAGATTTTAACAAATATTATCTCATTTGATCCAAAAACAGGTGAAAGAAGGTCTACTCAAACTTGAAATATCATTTCTGGCAAAGGAACTCTAAGATATTCACCCTTGATCTCCCTTTGTGCATTTTAACAAAGAATTAATTACATATAGAAACTAATGTTTATAGAAAATGAGTTTAGTGTAGTGCAAAGCAGTTTTACAAACGTTGAAAGGTAATTCAAAGATGTCCTTTGGGCCAAATGATATTTCATTTCAGGAAACAATGTTGGGCCAAACAGCTGGAAAGCAAGAGTAGTCTGGCTGAATCTGCACTCAGTGGTGTGAACTTCTGTCATCAAGCCTAGAGATTATACTGAATTTGACTTGAGTGACATCTCAAACCATTTCACATCCTTGGAGATGCCAAGGAGTAGTTGTTGTCATTGGGCAATCCCCACCAGATAGTCCTTTGGAAGAGTTCATATCACTTTCAATCTTTGTAATCTCAAAGGCAGTTCAGAACTTCCTTGGGATTTCTAGCTCAGTTATAGCGGTTGTGAAGAAGGTGGAAGATTACTGGAAAGTCTGTCATCAAATTTATCCCATATAAAAATAGCCTCAGTGCTTAGAGTGTGATGTATTTCTTTGGAGTCTTACAAATATAATCAAAAGGGCTTTAAACTGAAAAGGAAATGGGAAGGGTAGAGAAAGAAGAGAAAAGTGCCTATGTATAAATATATATCTATGGAACCAGTTTCCTCGTAGGGTAGTTACAACGTAGGAAGGAGAAAAATGGTAGTGACACCCAGAAATTCATCAGGAGTCTATCTCCTAGAAAGGAGGTAGCAATAAAACACATGATCTCAGATGTCAATACACAACTGCTCAAAGTATGGGGAATGCACAAGGCAATGGATAATAATGGAAGAAAGCATATATTTGACTTTATGCAGGCTTGGTTGACTGGCACTTATGGCTGAAATATGGCTGTGGAAGAGTGTTGTTGTTCCATTGTTTCTGCCTCTTTGTGACCCCATGGACCATCGCATGCCAGGCCCTTCTACCCTTCATTATTTCCCAAAGTCTGTTCAAGTTCATGTTCATTTCTTCCATGGTACTATCTATCTATCTCATCCTTCACTGTCCCCTTTTCCTTTTGCCTTCAGTCTTTCCCAAAACAGGGTCTTTTCCAATGAGTCCCATCTTCTTATTATGTGGCCAAAGTATGTAAGCTTCAGCTTCAATATTTGACCTTTCAATAGAATTTGAGTTAATATTTTTAAGTAGCGACTAGGTTGATATCTTTGCTTTCCAAGGGACTTTCAAAAGACTTCTAGCACTACAATTCTAAAGCGTTGATTCTGCTGATTCTCAGCTTTCCTCATATTTCAACTCTCACAGATATACATTGCTATGGGAAAAGTTATGCCTTTGACTAGACAGACTTTTGTCAACAAGGTGATGTCTCTGCTTTTTAGTATGCCATCCAGATTTGCCATAGTTTTCCCTGTAAGGAACAAGTATCTTTTAATTTTCTGACTGTAGTCTCTGTCTTCAGTGATTATTGAGTCAAAGAGTATAAAATCTGGCACTTTTTCTGTTTCTTCCGCCTTTATTTGCCAGGAAATGATGGGGCCATTACCATGATCTTAGGTTTGTTTACTTGTTTGTTTTTGATGTTAAGCTTCAAGCCAGCTTTTATACTCTCTGTTTTCACCCTCATCAAGAGCCTTCTTCACTTTCTGCCATCAGAGTGGTAGCATCTGCATTTTTGAGATTTTTGCTATTTCTCCTAGCAACCTTAATTCCAGCTTTTGATTCATCTAGCCTGGCATTTCACATGATGTACTCTGCATATAAATTAAATAAATAAGGTGACAATATACAGCCTTCTTGTGCTCCTTTACCGATTTGAAACCAAGCGCTTGTTCCATGGAACTGTTGCTTATTAACCCACACACAAGTTCTTCAGGAGACAAGTAAGTGTAAATCCAATCACAAGCAGCTCTACTGAGGACTGTTGCTGTGAATACCTTTAAGGATCTAATTGCATAGCATAGTGAACTCTCTCTATTTATTAAAACTAAAGCAAAACATTCAAGAAACTAAAGCATGACATTCACAACAATATAACATAACAACTTATTACTAAGGATGCCGCGTAGGTTTTTTTTTTTTTGCTTTTTTTTATTTTGGAGGGCAATTGGGGTTAAGTGACTTACCCAAAGTCACATGGCTAGTAAGTGTGTTAAGTGTCTGAGGCCGGATTTGAACTCAGGTCCTTCTGATTCAAGGGCCAGTGCTCTATTCACTGTGCCACCTAGCTGCCCGGCCACATAGTTTTAAACAAAACATATCATTCAGAAAGTCACAATCTCCATCAATACAGAATACCCAAGTAAAGTCTTCTTTCATCTTGACTTTTCTCTGCTCTGATCCTTCCTGTTCTACCCTTTCTGTTCTGCTCTTTCAACAAGCTCCTCCCCACCATGGACTTAATCTGATGACCCCATGTTAGGCCCATCAAGGGCAACACAATGTGTTATACAATCAAAGGCAAGACTCAAAAGCTCTTGAATAGCTGAAACAAGCATCAAAGTGCTACTTTGCTCGCCATTGTAGTAAGATGACCTGGTACTCCCTCCCCCCCCTTTTTTTTTTGAGGACTTGCCACATTTTGTGGTCTGGAAGAGTCCACATACATTATTCAGGAGGATCCACGTGGAGGAAAAGCTTGAGGAGCAGCAGAACATTGTCTTTTAAAAATAGATGCTCATGTGAAAAAACCCAAAAACCAAAGGGAGAAAATTTTGTGCATAGCAATTAGCTGAATATCAATCAAGATCAAATCACAGCAATAACATTGTTGTTACATACTATTACAGACCACCTGGACAGAGAAGAAGAAATAGACAAGGATCTCTAGAAACAGACCACAAATCTAGCATGGAGCCTTTAGTGGTTCTCAAGCTTCCTAATGCCGTTACCCTTTAATACTCATATGTGAGTGTATCTGCATGTGGGTGGACCCGCCTGGAGACTCATAGAGGAGGGATGTCTTGGTTCCTAAGACCATCGGAAATATGTGTTTTCTGATGGTCTTAGGTGACTCCTGTGACCCCTGTGAAAGGGTTGTTTGACCCCCAAAGGGGTCATGACCCACAGTTGAGAACCACTGCTTTAGATAGTAATGATTAAGGAACTTCAATTATGTGGATATCTGTTGTTCATCCCTTTTCCAAAAAGAGAGGAACATAATTTTTGTTTATTTACCATTATGACATAACCCTTTAGTAAGAAAAGTTCTGGGTCTACATGGGATGGGTGTAATCTTGAGGTATTCATATTAAATATTTTTATTTGGCTAACTTCTTTGGGAATATTAGAATTTGGTTTATTTTTAGAAGGGTCATCAGTTCTCATTCAAACATTCAGGCTGATAAGACAATAACCATCAAAGAAATTTTAGTGAATCAAACTAGAAAAGCAAAGTACTTGAATCTGAGCCTATAAATAGTCATCATAGTGATCCTTCCCTAGGAAAGATGAGGCTAAGACAGCCAAACTATAGACAATACTTACAGTCCTAACTTACATTTTAGCCAGTCCTTCCAGCCTACCCTAGCAAGGAAGAAGTACATCTTAACAGTTGACCTGATTTCTTGTTTTGGAATTTTCCAGAATTCTGGATTTTCTTCTTCCTATACTGCCCTTGTCACTAGCTGCTCCTTGGCTCTGACTCCAGCTTGTTCTAGGTGCTTCTCTGTCTCTCCATCCCTGCCAATTATTAATGCTGCCTCAAACTCACCCAAGCGCTCAGTTTGACAAAGATACTTGTGCTTGCTCTGCCATTGTTTTTACCTGCTCTTAAATCTTAAGGCCCATGGTTCCCTGGAGGAATATATTTCCCTAGAATACACAGTCATTTTGGGCTTTCTCTAAACAGCACTTCTTAAACTGTGGGTTGTGACCCCATATGGTATTGGGAAAAATTTGGCAATAGTAAAAGGTTTCAGAATGGTAATGCCCCAAAATTAATTAAAAATAAATGAGTATTGAATCCAAGGTGTTTCTGGCAGTGCTTGCCTGTGTGGCATCGTGCAACTTTACTGCAGCCTTGGTTCTGAACACAAAGCACATGCCCTTTACCCTGTCAATGCCCTTAGGCCACACAACGATAACCAATGCTGTAAGAAGGGACTATGAGTGGAAAAACTTTAAGAAGCCTTGCTCTAAGAAAGTACCTCCATGTGTATCTGATCAATTTCTTTTTGTTTGATCTCCCAACTGCCATACATGTGTATATATATGTGTGTGTGTGCACATATCTTCCTTTTTACAAGTTATTTCTGAAGCGTAGTCCAGAGATATGAACTAGCCATGGATGAATATGTGATCCTCAGTGTGCTACCAATTCAATATACTCAAGACAAGTCCAGATACCTTTTAATGGAGAAAACAATTCTAAGACAACATCCTCAGCAGTTGAACAACAAAGTCCAAGGACAATGCCTTTCATCATCCCAGACAATATTAATTTAATATCTTCAAAGTACGAGAAAACAATACAAAAATGTTTTTTTTTTATAATTAGTTCTCACAAAAAAAGGAACTGGTGACTGAAATGGAAATGAACTGGCAGATGTGATTGCTGGAATTTCTAGAGATTTTTGAAAGATTTAGAGAATAAGAGATATCACAGAGCTGGAGAAGGATAAATGTTACTTGATTAAAAAAAAAGACAGAGGGTAGAATCTGCAAACTATAGATCACTGAGTTAGACTTCAATTCTTGGCAAAACTCTGGAATTTATTAAAAGAAAGATCTGTAAACATTTATGAAACAAGGCAGTGGTCACAAAGAACCAGCATGTCGCTCCATCAAAAATAGATTATGCCAGACTAACTTCATGTCCTTTTTTGACAGGGTTGCTATCATGGCAGATCAGGAACACACATCTTCCTTTGACTTTATCAGAGGACTTGACTCATTTTTGCATGCTATTCTTGTGTACAAGACAGAGATATAAGAGAGATGACAATACAGTTAGGAGGAATGAAAACTGATTAAATGATCAGAGCCCCAAAGTGGTCATTAATAGTTTCATGTTAACTCAGAATGAGATCCTAATGAAATGCCTCAGGGATCTGTACTTGGTCCTGTGCTGTTAACGTATTTGTCAAGTACTTGGATAAAGGCATAGAGATGGGATAGGAATAGAAATTAGCGTAGGGAACTTACTAGAAGATGAAACTCCCTATTATAATGCATGTAGGCATCTTTTTCTGCAAATTATAGTTTTATAGTTGCCTGGCACAAAGAGAGGTTAATTAATTTGCATAGGATCACATAGCAAATATATGTCAGAAGCCAGACTTCAACTCGGGTCTTCTTGGCTCTGAGGCTGCTATCCACTAAGACAGACTGTTATATATTTCAGATTGACTGATGATGTAAGGGTAGGGAGGATTGAGTCGGGATCAAAAACAATCTTGCCAGGCTAAAACATTGGGGTGAAGCTTATGATTTAAAATGTAATGTCAATAACGTATTATTCTTGGCTTTAAAAAATCAAGATCGTTAAGTACACAACAGGAGAAGCATGAGTAGAAAGCAGATCATAAAAAATATTTTAGTTGACTGCCAGCTATGTAATAGAGTGGATAGAGTACTGAGCCTGGGGTCAGGAAATCCTAAGTTCAAATCCAGCCTCAGATACTTACTAGTCACTGAACTTCTGATTGACTTAGTTTCCTCATTTGTAAAATGGAGATAATAAGGATACCGACCTCCCAGGGTTGTCATGAAGATCAATAATCACATTAATAATTATACAATGCTTAACACAGTGTCTGGTTTGCACTGCTATACAAATATTGCTACTTCTACTACTAGTTGTGTGACTCTGGGAAAGTCACAAACTCTGTTTGCCTCAGTGTCCTCAAATGTAAAATGCAGGTAGTAACAGCACCTACTTCATATGGTTGTTGTGAGGATCAAATGAGATGATATTTGTAAAGTACTTAGCACATGATAGGTTCTACATACATGCTTCTTCCTTCCTTTCCCACTCTCCTGCTTTCCCCACCTTGCGAGCTAAATAGTGTGATGTGCCAGGCAAATGAAGAAATATGACTGGGAACAAGATTGAATTCAGAGAGGCACAGAGTCCAGAATCAGAGAGGTGATATTCCTGAATATTCTGCTGTGATCATCTCAAAGCCACGTGTTCAACTTGGCACCATATTTTAGGAAGGACATTGGAGCTCCTTGAGTTCATGTTGTATGAAGATTGTGGAAGAAACTGGCTGTTTCTTTATGCCTGGAGATGAGAAGAGACATCTGAAGGGCTGCCCTGTGGACTTGTTCTGCTTGGTCCCAGAAGACAGAACTAGGTCCAAGGAGAGGAAGCTGCAGTGAGATGGACTTTGGTCTGATATAAGGAAAATGTCCCAGCCCTTCCCAGCTATACAAAAGTGAAACAATCTTTCTTAGAAGGGAGTCAATTTCCTCTTATTAGAGATCTTTTAGCCAAGGTTAGATGACCATTTTTTGAGAGCAAGAAATTATTTTCTGGTAGGATGACATAGTCTCTTTGGTCCCTTCTAACTTTTGATGGTTTGTGATCCCTTTGTACTTTTCAAACTCGCATCCTTGTTTCCCAGGTACCTGGATGGTGAAATATTCTGGATGAACTTTGGCATGATGTCTCAGTGGTAATGATACTTCTTTCTAACCAGAAAGAGTATAAAGAAAAAACACTGAATCTTCCAATTTAGAACTGTCCACTCCATAAGAACTGTATTTATGATCTTAAAAAGACCCACATGACTATAGATCTACCTAATGCCTACCTAATGCCGTGACCCTTTAATACTCATATGTGGGTGTATCTGCATGTGGGCAGACCCCCTGGAGAAAGATAGAGGAGCTGTGTCTCAGTTCCTAAGACCATTGGAAATATGTGTTTCCCTATGGTCTTAGGTGACCCTGTTTGACCCCTAAAGGGGTTGCAACCCACAGGTTGAGAACCACTGCTATAGATTGACATGTTGAGTGTCACCGAAGGGAGATACGAAGTCACTCAGGTCTGGAAATTTTAAGTTATGGGGGAAAATATAATTGGAGGTAATTCTAAGATGTCAATATTAGCACAGTTCAGATGTAGCCTCCTTCTCCATCAATGGTGCTGTTTTGTAGCCTAGTGAATAAAGATCTGAGTGTAAAATGTGTAAGATTATATGAAGGACACTGGACTTGGTCAGTTAGTCTGTATCTAATGCCCTCCCTGTACCCGACCAGCTATCTGACCTCAACAAGTCACTCTATAATCTGGGTCTCAACTTTTTCATTTAGACAGTGAGGGAATTAACCTCCGTTAGTTGTCACAGTGTGAAATTTTATAGTCTTGCACCATTCTTTGGCTTCCTGGTCCATTCATATCAATGTTACACTCTATTTTTTTGCAGCAACAATGGATGGAAATCTTGCCTATTCATTCTGTTCATTTTCTGTCTTGAGTTCTTTCTTATCTTGGAACTACAAGTGGGAGTTGAAAGTCAGGTAGACACCAAAGGTAGATGAGCAACCTTGAAAAGGACATGGCAAGCCCTAACACCAGAGGTAACCCCAGAGGGAAATAGAGAGAAGTTAAACCAATTCCCTTTCTTTTAGCACTTCTCAGTTCTAGTTTGTCCTAGTCATAACTCCTTCTTGGGGAAATTTGATAGGTGGAGGCCATAAACTGAGAGACAGCTCAAGACACTTGTAGGACCCAGCCACAGTGCCAGTCTGACATCTACAATCACCTGTTGGACCACCTTTCTCTTTTTAAATAATGGCAAGTTCCAATAAGCCACAATAGGCTTCCATGTTCTCTCTCTCTCCTCCAAGTGAAACTGAAACCAGTGCTCCTGAACTGAACCTTCTTGAACTCTTGGGATCTTTCACCTCCAGGTGAAGGATCTCATTCACATCTGTAAGGAATCCAGTGATCAGAATTCTGTGTCCCAAGGATCTGGAAGCTTCCCTCTCTCTGCCTGCAGAGAGGCTGGTCCATCTCAAGTCTGGTTTTGTGTGTGTCCAATCATCTAACTGACTTTTACTCTTGCATCGTCTTCACCACAATAGTTAAGCAGTGAATTCAGGCAAAAACAAATCCTGTACTCCTTCCTTAATTATCCAAGTAATTCTGGAAAATTCATATTGATGTTAAATTATCCAACACAACTTTTGAGGTCATTTTCAGCTGTGTAGAGCTAAGCACATGATGAAACAGTGGGGCCAGAGCTTTTGCAGGACTCAAAGGTCTGTTACCGTTTCTTCTGCTGCATCTAACTGGGATATAAAATTTCCCTCCAGGCTGACTGTTGACATATACTCTGCCTCAGAAGGAACCATTACCATCTGTCATGTTACCAATCTGAGGATAATAAGGATGTCTCGGACATGTGGGTTGGAAAGAAATCACTTTATTCAAATGGAAACAAATCTAAATAATAAGAATTCAGTGGGAGGGTTGCTAAATTTTCCCAGAGATTCTTGAGGCCCTTTGGAAGCGTGTGAATCATTTTAGTAGTAATTTTTTCTTCTTTTTCTTAACTCTACCAATTTAAAAATATCATACAGGCAGGACTGCTGTTTTCAACTCTCCCCATCCTTCCAGGAGCCTGTCTGCAGGGGTTTGCCTTCAGGTAGGTCACTGGCAGCCAATTCAAATTGGGACAGCCGCCTCAAAAACAGCAGATTACCTATGAGAACCTTGCGGTACAGGTAGATTTTAGAATAGTAACCTGGTAGAAAAAACAAATACAGAATGTTGAAACCAAACAAACTATATACATATACATATATATGCATATATACATATATTTTGTTATGTGCATGTATATTTATTGTTTGTGGTTTTGTTTTAAAGCAAGGCAAGAGTTTTCTTTCTCTCTCTAACCCACTCTTACTGCCCTACAAACATGACAGCTGGGCTGGTGGACTGTTTTCAAGATTCTCATCATAGACACATATAATGGGTTGAGTTAAGGAGGGAGTGAAAAGTCTTAACTCTGAAGTTCTGCCTGCTGTCAGACCTTTAATGTTATCTTAACATCCACTTTGTTTAATAACCCTTTGGCCAATAGACATAAATAAAGTATAAATATATGTCTGACTGCAATGAATTAGTTTCCTAACAGGTGAAAGAAAGCTTGCCAAGATTATGTAGAGATCTGGTCAGTATATATAACGTGGTGCATTAGAGAATAGTCTGGCTGTCCTTGTTCTATGAATAGATATAGATTTAGCATTTATGTGAGCCTTTGAATAGGATGAAATAAAGCAGTGGGGAACAGAGATTCCTTTTCAGGTTTGATTTTTATTAACGCTTTCACATCAGCTTCTTATGCTTCTTACTAATATCAAGAAAAGATGTGCTTCCATCATCAAGGGATTAATTTGAATTTCTTTGTAATTGTTCCCTCACCGTGTGAGTTCAGCATAGGCGAGGCCACCACCATTAGCTTAGTAGATTAATCACTGCTGAAAATGCTGTTGTGACACTTCGTTCCTTCTTTCCTTCCTTCCTTCTTTCCTTCCTTCCTTCTTCCTTCCTTCCTTCCTCCCTCCCTTCCTTCCTCCTTCCCTTCCTTCTCTTCTTTTCTTCTTCTTCTTCTTCTTCTTCTTCTTCTTCTTCTTCTTCTTCTTCTTCTTCT